>OY757189.1:73027751-73442751 GCA_963583895.1 Melanophora roralis | reverse complement strand
TGTATGCATGTATGTAGGTATGTATGTATGTATGTATGTATGTATGTATGTATGTATGTATGTATGTATGTATGTATGTATGTATGTATGTATGTATGTATGTATGTATGTATGTATGTATGTATGTATGTATGTATGTATGTATGTATGTATGTATATATGTATATATGTATGTATGTATGTATGTATGTATGTATGTATGTATGTATGTATGTATGTATGTATGTATGTATGTATGTATGTATGCATGTATGTATGTATATATGTATATATGTATGTATGTATGTATGTATGTATGTATGTATGTATGTATGTATGTATGTATGTATGTATGTATGTATGTATGTATGCATGTATGCATGTATGCATGAATGTATGTATATATGTATGTATGTAGTTTGTATGTATGTATGTATGTTTGCATGTATGTATGTATGTTTTATGCATGTATGTATGTATATACATATGTACATACATATGTATACATACATATATATTTGTACATCCCGCTTAAACGCGAATAACGTTATTTGTTACTTTATTAACTTTTTAAAAAAAATTAAAATATAGGCCTTTTTAAGCCGTTCATTTTAGCACATATACATATGTATGGAAAAGTCAAGTCTGATAGACATCTTTGCATAAAATCATAAGTACAATCAATTTAAAATTGAAAAGGAATACTTTTTAAAATCGCAAATTTGCATTTAATTTCTGAGAATTTTCGGAGTCTTTTTAGCAAGCAATTATCATATACATACATATCTTATTTTTATTAATAATTTAACTTTAACATTATGTGTATTTAATACGAATATGTATTTCAAATGAACATTAATCATAAAAATTGATACACTTTGACAAATGTTTTTTTTTCCTTTTTTGTTAAAATACCTATTGGTCTCCTTATCGGCTAAAAAAGATTATGATTTTCTTTGTTTTAAGTTAAAAGAAAATAAAAATCAAACAATTTAAAATAATCTGCAAACGAATTTTATTATTTATGTACTTAATTAATTAATTTCAAAAATAAAAACATATATGCAACGGAAAATGAGATTTTAATACAATTACAAACTTGATATTGAACTAAAAACATAAAAAGAATAAAAATCTTTAAAAATATTATAACAACCTGATTTCCAGTAATCTTCATTCAAAAATTTAGGAAAAATATTTTAATGAATATATAAAATCAACAAGTCCAAAATTCAGTTTAAATAATATTATAAAAAAACTGTTAAACAACTGGCTCGTGCCTATTTTTGCAATAAAAAATTATCTTTTTGGTTGATTAATTTTTATGGCGAAACTTAATATTTTTAATTAATAAAGAGTATAACGATCAGGATTTATTTAATGTTATTTGACAGACATTTTTATTCTATCATGTGGATTGATCGATTCTGAAACCCCTCTTCTTAAAAAGCTCTATAGCCAGAATAGAAACAAGTTTAATATAAAGTCATATATTTTTTATCTGTATACAAGTGGTTATTCATTTTACAAAAAAAATATTTTAACGACAGTTTTTTTACTTTTATTCGTTAAGAATTCAAAAGGCATTTTAAAAATTATAACAAGATCTAAGAGAAGAAGTGTTTGCAAAATTTTATTCTAAATATTTAGTTTTTTTATTCCATATGTATATACATATGTATATTTTTTAATGGTCGGACTCCGCTCATTTTTTATTATTATATGTATATACATATGTATGTACATCTGTATATTTTGGTAATACGACAAAAAAATTATTGCCGCCTCATATATGGGTTTCCAGTTTAATAAACCTCGTTAGATGTTATCAGTTGTGCTACGCATCATAACAATTTTCCACATTTATGAAAACGTCTGGCAAAAGTTCACCATAAAGAGATTGTAGGCGCCAATATTAGAAAGATTAGAACTATTAGAGTAATTGTAGGCGAAAAATAACTGCTTGTTTTGCAATTAAATAAGGGTGTTTGGGGTTAAATATTATTTAAAATTAATACTTATTTTATATTAGATTATTAAAAAAAATATTTTACTAAAGACTGATTAAAAATTAACCTTTTCAATTGCACTTTAGATAGGTAAATTAAAATAAATTATACTTCAAAACAACTTACATAATTACATTCATAGCATGGAAATTAATTTAAATAAAAATTATTGGAAAATTTTTAAAATTAAACAACGCAGTAACACCTTTAAAAATGCAAAACAAAATCAAAAGTTTTTGTCAAAATCCTTCAATTATGCAAACATATGTATGTATGCATTTTCTTGCATTTATTCGGGTATAATAAACACTTTTGGATTTTATAAAGATCTTCATAGTAAAGAAGGTTGCGAGACAACACAAAGTATTTGACATAAATATGACGTTATAAACAAAAATATTCTTTCTATTAATATACATGTATAGAGGTTAGGTTGAACTGGCTGGTCTTGAAGGCTTTAGATAGACCATTTGGTCCTCTCGTATTACCAGACAAGAAGAAACGATAAACCTGTGATTTCAATCCGACTAATTAACCAGTCTTAAGCAGTCTGGTTCTACCATATAATTCCTTCATATTTTTAAACAGATGAGCGCCTAGACAGTCTGCCCTAAAAGCGCTGGACAGAATAAGCTCAGGGGGCAAATTACGGCCTTCGATTCGAATCGAAATTCTACTCGATCAATAGAGTTGTCAATGCTTTTAATATAGGAATTCTTATAAGAATTTTTAAATTTCGATTCGAATCGAATGCCGTAATTTGCCCCCAGCACTCTCCCTATCTCCCAGTTCACCACAGAAACTACAGTTATCTCTTATGGCGTGAACAGTTTACACAACAAAAGAAATTAATTTTTTTATTAAAGATCTCAACACACAGTTTTAACTACTTAAAGCTACAGACTCATTAAGGTTACGTGGTACCTGCCGGCGGCAATAGCACACGGTGCTCTTAACACTGGTGAATACAAAGCGTCCACCAACGCCCCTAGAATGGGTTGCTGTTGCAACCCACCTAGGTACCAATTCTCTGGTATGACTCCGTGCAGTCACAACAGACCCCTTGGTGAGGAGTTGGGCTATCTAAACCCGGTTTTTGCGTTTCTAGTTTTGATCTCGCTTCTTCATTATCAAAACAGATCCGCGCCGACAAGACACCTCTGCACACACTTGTGAAACAGTACCCAACCTTAAGCAAGATAGATTATGATTCTCAGCCGCACCCAATACGAATGCGACCCCCAGCTCTGTTTAAAGGATCATTTATTTCATTCATTCCAACTTAGGATCATTTGTGTCCAGCATCATCAACACTCCATAATCAACACTGATTGACCGCGTACAGGAGCGAGCGAAGGTACTTATGGTTAACGTTGGGGTATTCAACCGTCTCGATTCAATTAAAATATCGTCTCAATGTTTATTGTGCTTTATTATTCTCTCATTACTACAATGGAATGTGCTCTGAAGAAATCAGGGAACCTGTTCCTGAAACCCGGGCTTTTTTGCGTGATACTCACCTTTCAAGCAGAGCACACCCATTTATGGTCGACTGGCCAGTGAATCGCTTTACGCATTAAAGCGAAAATTCGTTCTTTACTCGCACGGTTCGTATTAGAGACCTGCGCCAAGTCCTATTCAAGCTAATTCAAGAACCGCATAATTTTCTAATTCTTGTGTTATTGTGCGGTTAAACGGTTTAAGTGCTGAAATGTAGAGTAGCTAAAACAGTTTTTGTGCTGCAGTGTAGAGTAGCTAAGAATAAAGAGTGGTGTCGAGACTGTGGTCGATAAAAAAAATGACTGTGCCTATGGTGTGGCAACAACAACAAAGACTTAAGAGCATAGGTTGTCAAAAATTCATTTTTAGTGCACAATTGTGCTACAAAAACAATAAAAAAAACTCACACCGACGCTTGTTCTCTTTTATTTCAGTTTGATTTCAGTCGTTAATTGAGTGTTAACGAGTGCACATGTGCGGATGCTTACTGCTTTTTTTCAGCCTTCTTGTTTTTTCAGCTTTGCTTTAATTTCAAAATAAACCAGCAAACAAAATAGTATAATGGAAGATAAAAATTTTTGTTTTGTCATTAAAAATGCTTTTGGTAACATGCAATGCATTTTATGTTACCAAACATTTAAAACAAAGAAAACAAGAAAAACTTAATTTATAATACCTAAATACACTTAATTTTCTAAGTTTTTACTGTAAATTAAACTCGCCCAATGGAATATGTGTGAAAAAAAATTATCTAATTCTGTAATAACTGAGGCATATTTTGTATTTAATTTTAATAACTTTTTTTAAGTTCATTTCCATTTTGCTTTAAAAAGTAAAATTCATCACATTTGCAATGCTTAGTTTTTTGTTTGCTGGGCAATTTTCGCTTATCCAATACAGACGCATTTCATTAAATGAGAGTTTTGACAACCTATGCTTAAGAGTTATGTTGTTGTTATGTTAACAAATAATAATACACACAATGTTGAGTGGGTACATACACAAGCTAACATATACACAAGCAGGCAAATCAATATAAAACTCATGCGTAATTATATTACATTACATACATATGAACATTCAAAATCAACCCCCGTTTTTTATAACTATCACACCAGGAACATCCCGCCAACAGAAAAGTTTCGAGATGAATCTAAATGGAAGTGTGCGATCGTGATGAATCGTGCCGTGGTTGTTTGCTTAAATGCGCTTAACTGTGAATATATTTTTCATTTAAGTTAAGTTAAGTAAACAAAAGAGATGGCGAACAATACAACGCAGTACTTATTTTTGTGTGTGCACACGCAAGGTATATGAAATGATTTGAAAATTCGAGATGATACCTTATTTAGTGTCGTCTTGGGCTGGCCTCTAGTTCGTATGTGGAATAAACAACCTAAGGATGTCTTTTCTGTCACAGTTAATATCGATAACTTTAAATAAAATGTCCATAAAATGTCTATCCTCCTTCTTACTTATTTTCATGACACCAACACAATGCAATGCATGTATAGGGGCCACCCCATAGTGCTAGTCATTTAAAAAAAACTACTTCGATGTAATACAAAGATGGTCCAGCCAGGAGATTCAGAATTTTTTCTAACAATTAACCATTAAATTGTTGCTATCATAAAGCTAAGCAACTCGTATTTGCTTAGCTTTATCTGACGTGTCTGAGCACTCCAAAAAGACATGAAGTCTTAGAAAAAGGTATTCTTTAAGTAGACTATACCTAACTGCACGCACGGCTTTCTGCAAAATTTATTGATTTAAAAGTGTAGTTTCAGTTAAACTATCAAATTGTAATAAAACCTTATATTTTGCGAGATTTTTTTATAGGTCTTAAAAGTTTCGGAAAATTAATGTACTAAATAAAAAAATGGTGTATTCATTTAACAAATATTTTAATACTTTATGAAAAAAATTTCTGGACGTTTTACATCCACACCACATACGTAGTAGGCGAAGGTGACGAATGATCAGTTCATTTTTTGGCATAGCCCCACATACTAATGTTCTCCAGGAATAAATATTTTGGGCTATAACTCTTGCTTTATTCTACCGACTTGTATATAAAGTAAAAATTTAATCGGTCCACTTTTTGATATACCTCGCATACAAACGTCCACGTCCTCCCGGAATAAGCACTTTGGGCTATAACTGATTCGAATATTACTTGACCTTCTTAAAATTTTGAACACATCTTTATTTTTATGCCACCAACTCGTACGTGAGCAATAAAGCACCAAAAATTTCTAAAGGACACCAAAATGGCAGCACTGAAATTCAAAGTAAAAAGTAATAAAATTAGGTCAATATGTTATTACGTTATTTTTTAAAATCTCTTAAAGCTTTGTGTATAAGAATCAATTTACCAGGTCTGTTGTTGTATCAACAAAATTAGAAAAGGTCGGACGCGCCTAAAGGTTAATTTAAACATGACTTAACCATATCACAGTAAACAGCTTTTCGAACCAAACTTATGGGCAACACTATATTTGACTATAGGTGACTTACCATTACGCCATAACCATAACCTTAGAAACCAATTGAGTTTTGGTTTTTATGGCAACGGTTATGGCGTTACTGTAAGTCACATATAATTGAACGTTAAGCATATTTAAGTCGAATTTTAGAATTGTAAAAAAGTGTAACCAAAATAGCCAAACTTTCTGTTTCGCATATGTCTGCGTTAGAAAAAAATAGTTGTAGACTTTATATTGTCTACCAGTTATAACGTATACACTTATGTGTAGTTTTTTTTGGTATATAATTTCTAGATAAGTATGTTTCCTCATTGGTTTTTTGTGGAAACAGCAAGTTAACAATAATACTGATAAAATAATTTCTATTAATTAATAGCGACTGCTAAACTAAAATGTTGTTATTGACCCTGATAAATTTAGTTGCGTTAGTAGAGAATATATTTTGATAGTCGGCGAAAATTGATAACTTAACTAAAACTTTTGTTTTTCTTTTAGCTTCATTTATAAAGTTCACAATCAAGGCGAAGCTTGTGTGCTAAATAGATAATAAACTTCTTTAATTTTTAAAAAGCTTACCCGGTGAGCTTCGCGTTCTTATCTAGATGCTTGAAAAAAGCAATTTGTTTTTATTAACATTAAACAAATTTTAAACTTTTATTTTGTTGACACTGATTTGTGCACTTGCAAACACAGTTATGTTAAAACAAAATTGATTTTTTTTAAATGTACATTTATTCGTTTTTTCAAATGTTGTTAAAAACTCGGTAAGTTAAGCGTAATTTCTAGTTGAATATTATTACTCCCTCAAAACTCTTTATAGTATTCAGCATTCGGCATATAACGTATAACTTTTGCCAGCGCTGTAATCTTGATGCGTATTTATTATCGAACTGCAATGAAATAGAAGTTTAAATTGATTTTTTCCAAATTTAGTTATATTGCATGTGGACTATTTATTAATCTGTTTTCTAAAAATCTTTTTTTTAGTGACATTAGGTAGGTATAGAGCTTAAGAAAATCTGGAGAAATTAAGAAATTGTTATGAAAATGATTCTAAAAAAGCTTAGAAAAATATCAGTTACAGTATTTTAAGGCATAAGATCAGAAACTTAAGTTTTTGTGTGAAATAGCACTTCCCAGTCTCATATGCAACACATTTTTAGCTCAAATAAAAAATTATTTCAACTAACTCAGAAAAATTTCAGTTTAGCCATTTGCCAATTTGCAAATATGTATATTTAGCCATTTTTAAGCCATTTATACTCTTATTTTCTTAAGTTCTTTTTTTGAAATATCTGATTTTTATAACTGCCGGCCAGATTTATGTACCTGGAAAAGATTCTATGTATATACTAAGTATGGGCAAAACATATATTTTCTCATTCTGAATTAGGTTGTCAAAAATAATAAGTATTTTGGATTTTTATAATATAAGTCAGAAAATATTTTTGGCAAAAAATAATTATTATACTTTAATTTTTATTTATCTCTTTTTTTGCAGAAAGGCACCATTGTTTTTGCAGAAATTCGTATTAAAATAATCTCATGTTAAATTTAATATAATCCAAATAACTACATTATATACATATTTACCTGTAAGGGCACTGCTACACGTTCAATATATATTGTGATATTTGGATCGCGATCCATTTAAGTGGATTGATGGATCACGCTCGTATGCTACATGTTCAATATTTATCACGTCAGTATTTACGTTATTTTTGTGCTGTGCGGGTTAATTCCGATTCCACCGGCAGAACACAATCGATTTTACTGTCTTCTGCCATTACCCTTTATTACAATAAACTTAACACAAATTATGTCAATTGCTTTACTTTTCATTTGTTTAATTTTTTCCACTGCTTATTTTTCTTTATTTATTTTTTTTGACACTTTTTACTGAAATATCATGATATAATATCATGAAAATTGCTACACGTTCAATATTTATCACGCGATCCGCGATCCGGATTTTGGATTTCATATTTTAGGCCATTCTGCGATATGGATCGCGATCCATCAATATTGCATGCTACACGTTCAATAAATATCGTGATACTAGAAATATCACGATATATATTGAACGTGTACCAGTGCCCTAAGGGGAAACAAAAATTTATGAAGAACTGTCTAATTTAAATCAGGGACCGCAATAATTATGCCAAGAAAATAAATATAAAAATTAATAATTGTTTTTGATTTTTTTTTTTTTTTGAAAAAAATTTAGAATTTTTTTCTGGCAAAAAGAAAAATTTAAATAAAAATACAAATTAACATTAATTAAGTTGCTTTTACATATGACTTGCAACTTTTGCAATATTTGATGTTTATGTTTATTGCGCCCGGCCAAAGGCCTTCTTTCTTAAAGACTTTTTTAAGGGAAATCTTATCACGACGTTTATTCCTCTAAAACATGTCCAAAATAAGCTTCGCGTACTAAAGCTTCCTTGCAATATGCATTCGATTTGCCTTTGGACTTAGCCAAACAATAGAAATTTAAAAAAGAATTTCAAATAGAAAAATCACACCAAATTTAAAAATGAAAAATGGCATAAGAGACAGGAAAATTGCTCCAAATTTTCATGTTGTTGTTTTCAATGTATATATTTGGGCCTTTTTTTCATTTCCACTTTGGGACCAAGAGCACAAATAAGAGAGCTTACTTTTCCATTTTCTTTTGTTAAAAACAGCAGGGGCTAGATCAAAACAAAATATGCTTTCGTTTTGAACTTGTCATATTTCAAATATGCAATAGGTGTGTTCATTTACAGATAATTATCACTTATTTTCGATAATTATTACTAGAAAGTGTTCACGTACACAAAAAATTAGCAGCTAGAGAGCCAAAAAAGAGCGTAATATGTTTAGAAACAAAAATGTTTCTGATAATTTCTACTAGTAAAAATTTTACTATCAGAAATTATTTTAAAAGTCTTTCTGTCATTATGCTTTAAAAAAAATTTAAGTTTTAAATTTTTATAAGTTTACAATAACAAAATACATTTATCATTTACTTTTAAATATTTTTGAGAGCAATTTTGAAAATATTTCTTTTTACTCTCTAGTAATTACTGGAAAGTTATTGAACACAACTTATGTTTCAACCAGTTCCCACGACATGTATTATTTTGCAGTGAAAAATTTTACATGTCATGTGGTAAATAAATCTCGTCTGAAAGCAGCTTAACCTATGCAGCAATAAGCTTCTTGTCCAATAGCTAGCCCACTAGCTTAAAATAACCTATAAAATTTATTATTCCTTTATTAATAATTTTGTATTATTAATTTTATATTTATGCCTCGGCAAAAGTTAATTTTAATTAATTTGATTAAATTATTATAACAATTTTTACTTCTAATGTTTTTCTTATTTGCGAAAATGTTTCGTGGAATATTTCTTTGCAATTTGTTAAATTTTTTTCTAAAATAAGTAATATTAAATTGTAATAGGTCCACTATAAAATGTAATTTATTATTAACAATGTTGTAATTTAAAGCAATAATTAAGTTAAAATTTCTATTCTTGTCAATCCATTCAGCCCCTTTACAGTATTTTATTAAGTTAAATGATTTTGATTGACAAGCCATTGATAACCTTTACGATTACACTATTTTTCGACCTATTTTATAATTCACACAATCAAAAATATAAAACTATTTAACACAAAAAATTCTTTTAGAAATTATAAATAGAAAAGTAAAACACATGATTTGATGTACATATCGTTACCTTATTTAATCAAATAAGGCTCTAACTCGTATTTTTTAAATCGGGGTTTTTTGGGCTGATTGTTATATATAAGCAGACCACTTATCAAAATAAACGAATGTATGGGTTTAAAAATAATACGAGTTAGGCCCTTTCTTTATTAATACAACGATATGTACATATGTATTTGCATACATATTATATATGTTTATAAAAAATTTTATGTCGCATTTTCTTTTAGATCCCAAACATACATATAAGCATATACATATTTATACACACATTATTTTTTTAATAAAACAAAATCCAAAAAAAAGTCTAATCCATTGAGAACTGATTTTGCGTTTTTGATATAGAAATTGTTGACTTTAATAGTTTTAACTATAATTTTTGAGGAAAATAAATTCATAAATTTCTGTTTTAACATGTAAACAAACTTTGAGATTTTGTTAAATATTTTCCAAAAAAATTTTTATTGAATAAATGACCAAAATTATTTAAGACAAATGCAGCTAGCTCAGAATTTTTTTCTTACGTTTTATAAAGTCAAAATAACAACCAACTCCTGGCAGTTATTATTTTTTTTTAAATAGACATTTAGCTCTTTTTCCAAATTTGATTTATGGGTCGGATTTTTTTTAATGTCTGTTTTTTATTTTTGTACGGCATGCAGCTAATATTAATGATCATTATATTGCTAACGTTGAACAGTGTAAACATAAGTAAATACATATTAGTGTTCAAAAATTTTTCAAATATATATTTATAAATATTTTTACTTGTACAGAAAGCTTATAAAACAAGATCTTGCAAGAAACCTTCGTTCAGTTATTTTATACAAAAATTTAATTTTTTAAATCATAAAAATAGGGCAAATTTTTAATTAATAAAATAATTATAACTCAATAAATAAACAAATAAAATATAGAAACTTTCAATTTGAAAAAGCTGATTTTAATGATGATAATTTCTTCTAATAAAAAGAAATTATATGAACTAAAGCCAAACTAGGAATCAGAAATTTGTATTAAAAACAATTAGTTCAACAATAAATAAAAATTAACAAATAAAATATATTCAACCAAATTTTATTATTAAGTAATAGTTTTGATATTTTCCCTGTTAGCGTATGAGTAATATTTATTACAAATATAAGTATAGATTTTTTAACCCATGATTTTTAAAGAATAACTTAAACAGTTAATGTGATTTGTAAATAAATACTTCTTAAAAAATTACTTGTAATTTTATTTTTCAACTTCTTGCTAAGAGAGTTTAACCGCTTTCAAGAGATCAGGGCTCACTAAACCAGGTAATATCAGCTGGTTAAAATAAAATTGACATTTTCACGTTACAAAATTGAATATTGTTTGAAATTTTAAATTTTTGTGACATTCCACTGTTTAAGCTCAAAAAGAAAATGCAGAGTGCGAATTTTTTTAATTCGCCTTGATACTACCTTGTTTAGTGTACCCTGGCTGAGATTAACCATCACAGAGGACAGGCTAAATGGCATCAATGTTGCATTTACATATTAAAATTGAAACTGACACAAATGTCGTGCTTAACAAATTTGCTTAAACAGGAAACTGTAAAATAATAATTTAATAAATATGTTTTTTTGCTTTTTATGTAATTATAATTATTTTAAATGAATTAAGCTTTTTTGGTGAGTTTTTGTTTTAAAAAATCGCTTAAAGCTGATTTTTAAATTGTGTGCTTCATTTACTATTCCCCTCCCCAAAAATCTTGACCTGGATATGCGCCTGGCATCTTGTTACTGTTTGTTTTTTTCAAACAGCTTATTGCTTGTCAAAATCCAATATGTGCCCGAAAAAAAGAACGGGCTGTTTCGTGTAAGATAAAGAATAACTCTGCCTCTCAAATTCGTAAAACTGGCCTGCCGCGGGATTCCAAAGTTAGGCTTAAGACCACCTTTATAATGTACTTCGATTGCAAACTTGTTATCAATAAAATAAAATTATTTATGTAAATTTCAATTTTTTTAGTACGAAAATGAAAATGCAGTTTGTGAAAGAATGAAATCAGCTGCAAAATTAAAAAAAATGATGCGAATTTTTAAATATTTAAGAAGTAGAAATTAATGTTAAATGTCAAAAGAAATATTTCAAAATATGTAGTGGATAAACAATACGCTTGATTGCAAACTTTAGATACGCATTTTGTTAAAATTGCGTTTCATAATTTTTTGTATTGGTTGTTTATTAAATTAGTGCGGTTTTGTTTTCAATCTATAAACAAAATATATATGTACATCTTAAAAATTTTTTCTACATAATAATATGGAATTATATTATTTTAGCAAAAATTTTAATATGACCCTTACCAAATTTAAACTATTAGCGCAGTCGCCGAGTTCAAACACTATACCTTTTAACCGAAAGAAATCATTAAGTGTCTGTTTCAATAGATGCGAAGGTAAACTTTTTTCGAATAAATATGTATATTCAAAGCAATACCTAAAATATTGATATTTTTATTCCAAAAAAGTTTAAAGGCCTTAAACCCGTAAAAACCTTTTTCAAACAACTTTACATCACTGCCAGTGGTTAGGATTACTTGCTGTTTTGTTTCCGGTTAAACGGTTTCTTAAATTAATATTTGATTTGCATTACATGCAATGTCGTTCATTCATCTCTGAGTAGAGTATGCATTTAATTGGGGCTTGACTTTGTTCGAGCAAATTATTAATCGATTTAAGAATTTCCTTTTTTCTCGAATAATCGATTGAGGATTTTTAATAACCCGGTTAACTTGAATAACTTAAATAATTTAAATTATTTGCACGACTTTTATAATGCCGTAACCAAAACTATTGAAAATCCAATTGGAATAAATTGATTTTTAATCAAATTTTCAATAGCTTTGGTTATGGAGTTACGAATATGTCACGTCGACTTTTTATTGCAAGCACGATTTTTTTTAATAGCGTTACAGCAAAATTTGGGCATAATAAAAACTATTAAGATATTTCTGCTTTTTCTCGTATTGTACCCAATTTCCAAGCTTTTAGATGAATTCTTCTAATTGTAATCGTTTTGAAATTGTTGCCTTAGTGTTTCTTATGATATTGCAAGCTTTTGTTGGTTGTATTGTAAATAGACCCGTAGGTCTTTGAAAATTTGATTTTGATGCGCAGACGTACTGACATGGCTAACTCGACTTTGCTATCAATAACAATCCTAAATATTGCATTTTAGTACTTTGTGAGATCTCCAATTGGCCAACAAAAATATGAATTTTTACTTTGATCACCCAAAGATGAGTTCATAAACAAGTGTTTTATTGACTTATGATCACTAGCACACGTTTTTGTTATTATTTATAACCAAAAGACAGCAGAAAAAGCAAAAACTAATAAAAAGAAGAAAAGTTAGCAGTTAAATTAATTTTTGTTCGAATAGTCGATTAATCGACGTGCATTGTTCAAATTATTCTCCAATCGAAAATTGAACAACTAATCGACTGAAAGTTGCTTGATTTATCGAGCAAATATTGTTTGAGTGAGCACTCTAGAATGTAGACAAATGCGTTTCCATTGAACCCATCTTTTATCTCTTTTTTAATTCTCATCGCTAATGGTCAGACGAGTATTGGCAATGCAATAGGAAGCACTGACTCATAACTTTAAATGATTCCATGTATTTAAAAGAAAAGAAGTGCACATGAAAAAGATCTATACAAAAGTGGCAGTACGGTCCCCAATACCCACCGCCAGCATGTATTAGACATTTGTATTCATTCAAAATTCATTGATTGTTGTGCCACAAACTAAAAACTGTGCGTTTTTTCATTAACATTGGATACGTTTAGTGCACTTTATTTGTAGTTTTTATCTATTCTGCTTTACAAAAACAAAAAACAAAAGAAAGAAATGTGATTTTAATTTTTTGCAAAATTTTATCTTAAAATAGAAATATTTACCTTCTTATACATGTACGTATGTATATACAAAAATATATTCAAAAACAAGCATTTGAGATACATAAATACATTGTAAATACTGCGTACTTAATTAAAAACAGTCAAAATTTTTATTCATTGTTGAACTAATTGTTTTTAATACAAATTTTTAATTTTTAGTTTGGCTTTAGTTCATATAATTTCTTTTTTATTAGAAGAAATTATTATTTTCCGTTAATGTTGAAAGAAACTTTCAATTTGAAAAAAGCTGAGACTTTTAATGGAAAAAAGCATAGTTTATATGAAAAATAAACTTCGTCCTAACTTACAAAATAAAAACAGAAGGAAAACACTGATACCGTATACTTTTCTCTGCTACATGTAAGTTAAATAGGTGATGTTTACAACCATATACACTACTACCGTTCAAAGAGTACTGATGATGAAATTGCGTAGCTGCTTTCGAAAATGCATTCTACTCGGCTAGTAGCGGTAGAAGAATCAGCTTTTTTCAAATTGAAAGTTTCTTTCAACATTAACGGAAAATAATAATTTCTTCTAATAAAAAAGAAATTATATGAACTAAAGCCAAACTAAAAATTAAAAATTTGTATTAAAAACAATTAGTTCAACAATGAATAAAAATTAACATATAACTCACACATGGCACGGTGCAAAATGATCTTTAATAATTTCTATCAATTTGTCGTTGACAATAAAAGAAATTAAAAAGTGATTACCCCTATTGTATGATATACAATAATAAAAAGCGTTTCGTTCCATCTGAGAGATGGACAAATGCTTGTCCGTTAGTCAAGTGTTGCCAAGGAGACTTTTAATGGAAAAAAGCATAGTTTATATGAAAAATAAACTTCGTCCTAACTTACAAAATAAAAACAGAAGGAAAACACTGATAGCGTATACTTTTCTCTGCTACATGTAAGTTAAATAGGTGATGTTTACAACCATATACACTACTACCGTTCAAAGAGTACTGATGATGAAATTGCGTAGCTGCTTTCGAAAATGCATTCTACTCGGCTAGTAGCGGTAGAAGAATCAGCTTTTTTCAAATTGAAAGTTTCTTTCAACATTAACGGAAAATAATAATTTCTTCTAATAAAAAAGAAATTATATGAACTAAAGCCAAACTAAAAATTAAAAACAGTCAAAATTTTAAATAAGAAATTTTTATTAATGAGTTTTTTTTCTTTTAGAAAACACGGCTGTAAGTTTGTAATAAAACTTTGTAAATGGAGTTTAAAATATTGAAATGTCATAAAAAAAAGTAAAATTTGCAATTACTTTCCATTTTACATTTTAATTAAGGATCTATGGTTTTATAATTTATGACTTCCGAATT
This sequence comes from Melanophora roralis, assembly GCA_963583895.1. NCBI lineage: Eukaryota > Metazoa > Arthropoda > Insecta > Diptera > Rhinophoridae > Melanophora > Melanophora roralis. The sequence goes on along the minus strand of OY757189.1, from coordinate 73,427,781 downwards.
TATTTTGGGTCAAAAACTCCTTTATATTAATAGTACTCTTTTTATTTTTAAACTCAAAAAAAACTACTGTTTGGCCCTTAATTAACTGCCGACCTCCATTTGGGTAAATAGTTGTTATTTTATATTTTAGACTCGTAATCTCCTAAAATGCAAAAAGCAACAAAAAAGTTAAAAAGGTTACGGCATTCAATTCGAATTGAAATTTTACTCGATCGATTGGGTTGTCAATGCTTTTAATATAGGTATTCTAATTCGATTCGAATCAAAGGCCTTAATTTGCCACCAGACCTTTATTTTCTATATCTAGCACAAAAATACGAAAAAGTACCAAATACTATAAAAAAAGTTACTTTTGGACTACTTTGCTTATTTTCGGCATTATCTGGATTAAAAGACCTCAAAAATTTAGCTTGCCCACTTTGCTGACTTTTGTCCTCAATCTGGGTCAAAAGTTGTTAGTTTTATATACAGAAAGAAAAAACACATTCTAAAATCAATAATTTTTATTCAAATATTTATATAAAATCGTGTTCTAAATTTTTTAGCACGATCTGAACTAAAGTTTTCATAAATCAAGTAAAGTGGGGTTACTTTAAAAAATCAATTAGAAAATACTGGGGGTCCCAGGTTTTTTTTTTATATAAAAACCAGCACTCAGGAGATGGCCCCTATACATGCATTGCATTGTGTTGGTATCAGGAAAATAGGTTATGGGAAGGAGGATATGGGGAGTATTATTTATGGGCATTTGATTTTAATTTCTTGATATTAACTGTGTCAGGAAAGACATATTTAGGTAGTTTGTCCACATACGGACTGTGCGACTAAAGAACAAATTCCTTCTGTAATGCGTAGTGCGATTCACTAGCCAGTCGACCACAAATAGGTGTGCTCTTCTTAAAAAACGTGTACCTCGCAAAATTGAACGGGTTTCAAGAACAGGTTTCCTGATTTCTTCGAATCACATTCCATTATAGTATCGATAGAAAAGTGAAATTCATTCCGCATTGCGATGATGTTCAAGTAAATTAAGAAGGTAAGATACCCCAACGTTACCGATGATTACCTTCGCCCGTTCCTGTACGTGGTCAAGTAGCTCCAAAATTGATTTTCGAGCACCTGTCCGTTTAATTCCCAGCTACGTTAAGTAAAAAAAGTATTTTAATTAATAAATATTAGATATGTATGTATGTATAAAATATAAAAAAGTTTTATCTCTTCTTCTTTAATAAAGCTTCGTAAGTCAAAAAAATTATCTTTTATTTTAGGTTTAATCCCGTTTAAGCTTAAATCAATCTTTTTAAGCTTACACCAAGTACGGCTTCGAAGTTAAAATTATACTTTTTCGGCTTAAAAGTAAGAAATTCGTACTAGATAAATTGGACTTGGCTAAAGAAAATCTCTACTTGGTTTTAGAAAATCCGTATTCAACGTATTTTTAACACCACGACGATTTGACTTAAGAAAAGCTTACTTGGTTTACATTTTGTATGTATTTGTAGATTCTTAATAAAAATATTTCGAAAAAAGTACCAAAGTAAAATAAAATATTTTTTTCCATTAGCATGAAAGACTTCCGGCCTTAATCGTGAGGCACGCCCCTTTCTTTCATAGTTCAATACTCAAGAGCTGCAAAAAAGTAACCTAAAAGTGCTACAGTAAACTTTTTTTCTTATTTGTGTCCCAGTTTAGAAGTTACAAAATAAACCCAAGAAAAATCAAAATATAGTTTTTACCCTGTCTTGCCGGTCCAATATTTCAAAAAAGAACTAAACCTCTCGAATGCAGTTTTTATTTTATTTTTATACCCTTCACATAGTGATAGGGTATATATCACTTTGTCATTCCGTTTGTAATTTCTTTATTATTCATTTGCGACCCCATAAAGTATATATATTCTGGATCCTTATAGATAGGGAAGCCGATTTAGCGATGTCCGTCTGTCCGTCTGTTGAAATCAAGTTTCCGGAGTCAAATAAAAAGATACAGACCAGTTAATGGTGTCAAACGATCAAAAATATCCCGCTAACAATCGCTATTTAAAATCAGCAAAATCGGTTCACTATTGACCGAGATATAAGCAAAAACCCAGAGTAACCCATTTTTTTTAGGACAAAATCCGTGCATATATCCCTATATATCTCAGTAAGTGTAGTCACTCTTGCCACAAAACTTGGCACGGATACTCCTAAAGAAGGGACCTAAATAATGGAAAAAGTTTTTTCAGATAGGACCAGGGGAAGGGGTATTTTTCCTACAATTGCACAAATTTGGTGAAATATTCTATGAGCTATATCTCGTAAACTATAACAGCTATCGACTTAAAATGTTCTACAAAAAGTAATTGTACGCAAAGATCCACACTTTAAAGAAAAAATTTTTTAAGTGGGGGCAAAAAAAGGGGTAGCTCCCATACAAATCGACAATTGTTATAAAATATTCGATACCCTATATCTCGGAAACTATAACAGATATCGACTTAAAATGTTCTACAAAAAGTAATTGTACGCAAAGATCCACACTGTAAAGAAAAAATTTTTTGAGTGGGGGCAAAAAAAGGGGTAGCTCCCATACAAATCGACAATTGTTATAAAATATTCGATACCCTATATCTCGGAAACTGTAACAGATATCGACTTAAAATGTTCTACAAAAAGTAATTGTACGCAAAGATCTACACTGTAAAGAAAAAATTTTTTGAGTGGGGGCAAAAAAAGGGGTAGCTCCCATACAAATCGACAATTGTTATAAAATATTCGATACCCTATATCTTGGAAACTATAACAGATATCGACTTAAAATGTTCTACAAAAAGTAATTGTACGCAAAGATCCACACTGTAAAGAAAAAATTTTTTGAGTGGGGGCAAAAAAAGGGGTAGCTCCCATACAAATCGACAATTGTTATAAAATATTCGATACCCTATATCTTGGAAACTATAACAGATATCGACTTAAAATGTTCTACAAAAAGTAATTGTACGCAAAGATCTACACTTTGAAGAAAAAATTTTTTGACTGGGGGCAAAAAAAGGGGTAGCTCCCATACAAATCGACAATTGTTATAAAATGTTCGATACCCCATATCTTGGAAACTATAACAGATATCGACTTAAAATGTTCCACAAAAAGTAATTGTACGCAAAGATCTACACTTTGAAGAAAAAATTTTTTGACTGGGGGCAAAAAAAGGGGTAGCTCCCATACAAATCGACAATTGTTATAAAATATTTGATACCCTATATCTCGGAAACTATAACAGATATCGACTTAAAATGTTCTACAAAAAGTAATTGTACGCAAAGATCCACACTTTAAACAAAAAAATTTTTTAGTGGGGGCAAAAAAAGGGGTAGCTCCCATACAAATCGACAATTGTTATAAAATATTCGATACCCTATATCTCGGAAACTGTAACAGATATCGACTTAAAATGTTCTTTAAAAAGTGATTGTACGCAAAGATCTACACTTTAAAGAAACAATTTTTTGAGTGGGGGCAAAAAAAGGGGTAGCTCCCATACAAATCGACAATTGTTATAAAATATTCGATACCCTATATCTCGGAAACTGTAACAGATATCGACTTAAAATGTTCTACAAAAAGTAATTGTACGCAAAGATCCACACTTTAAAGGAAAAATTTTTTTAGTGGGGGCAAAAAAAGGGGTAGCTCCCATACAAATCGACAATTATTATAAAATATTCGATACCCTATATCTCGGAAACTATAACAGATAACGACTTAAAATGTTCTACGAAAAGTAATTGTGCGCAAAGATCCACACTTTAAAGAAAAAATTTTTTGAGTGGGGGCAAAAAAAGGGGTAGCTCCCATACAAATCGACAATTGTTATAAAATGTTCGATACCCTATATCTTGGAAACTATTACAGATATCGACTTAAAATGTTCTACAAAAAGTAATTGTACGCAAAGATCTACACTTTAAAGAAAAAATTTTTTGACTGGGGGCAAAAAAAGGGGTAGCTCCCATACAAATCGACAATTGTTATAAAATATTCGATACCCTATATCTCGGAAACTATAACAGATATCGACTTAAAATGTTCTACAAAAAGTAATAATCAAATAATTCATACATTTTGGTGAAAAAGTTGGAGAAGAGCAGGGGGACTAGAACATTCAACAAGTTTTATTAACCTTTAAATATGAATAATGTCGAAAACTTTTAAAACTCTCGACCTCAAATCTTCTTCATCTATTTCTATTATTCATACGAACGTTAAAATTTTGTTATTTTTTCTATGGGCTTTAAAACTCGCACAAGGTTTTTTATTATATTATTTGCAGTACAAAATTACTCGGCTGGGTATATTTAAAGACCAATGTGAAGGGTATATAAGATTCGGCACAGCCGAATATAGCGCTCTTACTTGTTTTTGTTATCATTATTAGTTTAGAAGTTGCCTAAAGAGTAACAATACATAACTTTTACGCTTTTTAATTCCCTTTTTACTCTTAAGAGTCAAAATTGTAAATAAGTACCAAAGTAGTGTCCATACGTTTTTGAGTTCTGTCGAACCCAATTTGAATTATGAGTTTTTATTAATAATTAAGAAGTTACAGAATGGACTTAAGTAGTATCAAAATGTAAGTTTTACCTCTTAAGGTCCAAAATTTAAAAAAAAAGCGGTAGACACGGGGGTCGCCTTTTTTTCTTTTTTGAGCAGAATACAATACATTGTAAGTTTTGTGTACAACTTAGGAGATATACTGCGTAAGGGTAAATAGCATCTACACCTACAGTTCTTATTCAAAATATTTTCATCTATACTCTTTAAAACAAATAATACTATAGCGCTTAAGATAACAGGGGCCAAATTACGGCATCCGTGATCGAGTAAAATTGTTCGTAATATTTGCTTTTGAGATTACCGCATTCGTTATCGAGTAAGAGCTATCGTAATTTCTGATGATAGCATTCGTTAACGAGTAAGCTATCGAGTGCTGGCTAACGATAAGTTGTTCGTGAGGTAAACAGCATTCGAAATTTATTTTATGTGCAACAATAGGCAGTGAAGGTAGACAAAATGTAAGTTTTTATACAAATCATAGTTGAAGCTATAAATAAATAAATAAAATAAACATTTTAGGACCAATATTAAAAAAATAAATGGAAAGCAAAAGGATATGGTTGATCATCCTAACTTGGCCAAAAATAAATTACCAAACATATGTTAATTTTGAGATGGTTTTTGCAACCCAAAATGAGTGCCGTCTATACAACCAATCACTAAGAAATAAAGGAAATGTTACATAAAGCTAGCATTATATTGCGATTTTATATTTACCGCCAGGGAGTTTAAATTCCTGCATGAACGCTTCCGAGCATAAAGCAAACTGTTCTGGTAAAAATTTAATAAATTTTGCATACAGCTTATTATCTATTTCTTTCATCATTTTTTGCAAACTCTGCTCTGACTTATTCCAATTAAATAGTCATTTCCAGTGGTATGTTGAAAAGATCCACTGGCTAAAAGTGATGATGTTACGGCTAGCTGCAGGTTTGGTGGTAAGGCAGTAGACATATGTCCTTCAAAATTTAGCTCACAGAGAATAAAATGAAATGCCTCTTTTGAAACTCTAAAACGCTTAACAAACCTTAAATGATAAAGTTTTAAACGAAATTCAGTAGCTGACAATGACAGTGGATCACTTTTAACCCGTATTTGTCTTCTTATACGCATAGTATTAGATTCATCCTCTGAGTCAGAAGATAAACACAACAAAACTAATGTAGTCATTTTTATTTTGCTTTTTTTTAATAATAACTTAAAAACAATATAACAGCAAAATTTTGTGTTTCCTTTTTTAACAAAGTTGTAATTTTTTACTAAAACATGTTTTCATTCAATTACAATGCAAAAAAAATCTATTACATTCTATTTTAATTTCGATACGTGAGCTATCGAATGCGGTAATCCATTCATTCGATACGTGACGAAATTTCATTCGATACGAAAGTCTACTCGTTCACGAGTGCCGCAATTTGGCCCCAGATTAATTTATTTTTAGAAAAACTAAGCTAAAAAAAAACTTTAAGTAAAATTAGTCAACAGGGTAGAACCAGCTGCAATAATTTCAAATGTTCTCGGTTGCAACTAGGTCGGGAAAAGTATGGTGCCCATTTTTGCTCTGAATCCACGTTTTCACGGATCGGCAAGTGGGGACGGAAGTACTTTTGGGGTAAAAATATCACTTTGGAATTCCATATTACTTTTGAATATTGTGAAGAACTGTTTTTCAAACCACTTTTGTAGTTTTCCGTGCTCATGCACAATGTTAAAAACTGAAACTCGCAGGATATTGTTCTCTGCGCCATCACACCCCGATCAATTGGCATAGATTTTATTTACCCTTTACGGCAAATGGAAGGAGGGAGCTAACCTGATGACAAGCAGACCGAAATAAACGAGTTTCTCAGCTCATAAAAAATACGAGTTCTTTTGATATTGAGTTAATGTATGTACATAAAACCAAACTTTACGCTTTTATCGTTGTTTTTAAAACACCCTTTTCATAACACAACATTTGAATTATAACTAAACTATTCAACGCATGGAGTAAGGTATCTCCCTTTTAAAATATATCTCTATCTTCAATTGGATTTCATATTCTTCTTTTAAAAAATTTAATATTTAAAAAAGGTTTGAATTTACAAATATATTAAAATTAGCGCAACAATATATGTATCAAAACTTTTCAAAAGTTTTCTTCAATAATCAAGGCACATAACAATACAACACATATAGGTGACTGAAACCGAAAAAAATTATTAAATATATTTGCTGGTTTTTTATTAAATAATTTATGATTTATTAATAAGAACACAATCAATAAAAGAGTGAAATAAATGCAATCTTTAAATTTATAACACTAAAGACACACAAAAGTGTGTTCTTGCTTGATTTAGGCTGATGCTTCTTTCAATACTTTAAAAAGTCCAAAAATTTATTTTTGAGAACAAATTTATATGCATATTTATCACCACATCATACATACATAAGTATTTGATAATTCTTGGCTGATATAGACATTCTTTAGTGTATAAGAAATGGCGACAAAATGTGCGACCTCAAGTAAGGTTATTTCAATGTATTTTTTTATTTCGTCAACAGTTTATTTCAGAAGCCTTTTCACCAGCACAATTCTTCATATCACATTGTGTTTTTTCCTCTACACTGTTTCCATTATACATTTTTTGAGAGTTAAAGTTTGTTGTATATATTTTTGATATTAATATTTGACTACAATTTCAATTACCAATGACTTCGAAATTAAAAAAGGTGTTTTTTTTACTTTGCCGGACGCAAGTGTTGCCTTTTCACTTTTTGATTGTTAAATGTTTAAATACTTAAAGTAAGTACTTGATCTCAATAGCTTTCAAAACAAAAATTTCAAAGGCATAAGCTATACAATAAAAAGATGCCAGCTATTAAATGATCCCAAAAAAACTTAAACCATGATGGGCATTTGCATCAGACTTTTCGAAATAATAACATCGCAGCAAAAATTTACGTTGCTTTGTAATGCGTGAAAATGTTTATTTAGTGTACCAGCAAAAGTAACATGAAACTATGCAAAAAAAAACATAACGTTACGTTTGGCTGTGATGAATCTTAGATACCCTTCACATTGGACTTTCGAAACCTTTTTTTTTTCATTTTATCCGTTTTTTTATATATGAAATATTTATAATTTTTAAATAGGGATCAGTTTCATATTTTAACCCTCTTAGGGTGATTAGGGCTACTGTAGGGGGTTTAGCCGTAATTTTTTTTTAATTTTGTAAGGACTTTTACTCAATTTTTTTTATGTATGGCAACCTCCTTAAGTGACAGAGATAGGGGGTCCGTATGGTTTAGGAATATGTTCGGGAGGGAAAATAATGGAGGTCTGTGATACATTTTATTCCTCTAGGGGCGAGTCCGGAAAGTTGTAGGGGCTTTTGCCATATTTTTTTAATTTTATATTGCAACCCCCTTAGAGCGTGGATATAGGGGGTAAGTATGTTGTAGGAATATATTTGGGAGGGGACACTAATGGGGGTCAGTCGTACACTTTATTTCTCTAAGGCCGACTCTAAAGAAGTTGTGGGCATTTTTTCATCATTTTTGTAAATTTTGTATGGCAACACCATTAGGTGACGGAGATACGGGGTAAGTATGTTCTAGGAAAACAAACAAATTGTGTCGGTCGTTCACTTTATTTCTCTAAGGCCGACTCTGGGGAAGTTATGGGCGTTTTAACATCATTTTTGTATATTTTGTATGGCAGCCCCCTTAGGTGGTGGTGATAGGGGGTAAGTATACTCTAGGAATACGTTTGACAAGAAAAACTAGTGGGGGGTCTATGATACACTTTTCTCTAAGGGTGACTCCGGAGAAGTCGTAGGGGTTTTAACCCTATTTTTTTAAATTTTGTATGGCAACCCTATTAGGGCTTGGAGATAGAGGGTAAGTATGCTTCACAAAAATGTTTGGGAGAACAAATAAATTGAGGTCGGTTTAAATCTTACTTTTGTAGGAGAACTTTGGAAGCTGGGGGCGAAGATAGGATGAAAGTATATTCCAAAAAAAATGTTCATGGGGAAAAATTATTGGGAATCGGTCTTACATTGCACATTGTACAGGGCAGCTCCGAGGCAGTTGTAGAGGTTTTTATGTACAAATTTTAAAGAAATAAACAGAGGTAGTCTTGGTTTTTGGCTTATATGTCGGTCAGTTATCGGGCGATTTTGCTGGATTTTGTTACCACTTACGAATCTATGCGACATCGGGGGGCTTTAGAAATTTGTTTTCAACCATAACACAGACAGACGGTCATGGCTTAAACGACTTCCCTATCTATAAGGATCCAGAATATATATACTTTATGGGATCGCAAATGGATAATAAGGGAATTACAAACGGAATGGCAAACTTATAAATACCCTTTTCACTTATGTGAAGGGTATAATAAATGGTATACTTATACATATATAACAATTAGCCAAATAAATATGAGTTAGGGCCTTCCTATATTAGAGTAATAATAAACTCAACTGATTAATAAAGAACTTTTTGACAACTTCTTAATAACACAGACCTGCTCTCAATTGTTCAGGCGTGCAATGAGTCCTGTGGTAAAAGGTGTGCTTTGAAGAAGTGCTCATGTTCTGAGCTCGAAGACAAAGGGTTATTAAGGGAAATGAAAGGACGGGTTGGCAAAGCAAGGCGTACATTTTTCTGTGAAATGGACAATGAAGTTTCGTGCTTCACTTCAGTTCTACAATAACGGTAAAAACTCTGCGGTAAGGGTAGAGGTCTGGATAAATACAATTTTATGTAGTGCCACCAGACTGAATGTGGGAATCTTATGACCCGAGGAGACAAGGTTTCTTCTGTCTTTTCAAAGGAGCAATTTTGGACTTCCAGTAGGGAATGGTAACAGATGATTATTAAACAGCGGTTTAAGCCAGAAGGGCAGGACGACTATTCACCGTTGATTGCGAGTTATGTGGTGTACACGGGGATAGAAAGACTGTTTAACATACTATATGTCACTGCACAGCACTTGTGCGCTCCAGAGCGAACTGTCAACGGTCCTATTTGTTAAAAAAAACTTGGAGGAATAGTTTTTGCTTTATAGGATATGGCTGCTGGCATTTAACAAGAGAGTGAGAGAGAGAGAGAGAGAGAGAGAGAGAGAGAGAGACTGGTTGTCACTTCTTCTTGTTTAGTAACAATATGGACCCAAAGGTTCTATGTGGGGTCTTTAGGGCAAACTAGTTTATCCTTACCTTACACAGATGGTATGTAGTAATCACTGAAAAGAATATTGTTAAATAAATGCAAGTCATTATTAAGTTTTTAATGGGATAGTAAAGCTTTTAGTCAATTTTTCATAAATTCAAAACATAAGGAATGGTATCCAAAAATTATTTCTCAGTTGTTGTCAGCTTGTGATTTATAAAATGTTAATTATACCTTAATTTAAAAAAAAACTGAAGACAACAACTTATTTATTTTAATTAAATTCAATATAACTTTGAAAAAAACTTTGATAATCTACTGCAGTAGTAAAAACTATGAACTATGCATAGGTTTGTATACAAAAAATTTATGCAACATCATTCCACCCACGCATTTTAATCTTAATCCCAGACATAAAACCAAAAAATATTCAAACAGACATACATACGTACATACATATTTTTAATAAGTTATCTGACCATTTTCCTTAGTTGTGCCAAAGTCGTTTTACCCGGCATAGTTCGGGCTCGCATAAAAATAAAATATTTGTTTATTCATGTATATGGACATATATGTAAGAATACATTATTTTAAGTGTTTTTTCTTATAATAACACCAAATTTCATTTCTAAGTTTATATTTACAGTGAACTCGCGGAAACGTGAACTAATTTTTACCAAGGGTGTTCATGTTTTCGATTTTGTTCACGTTTCTGATTGGATATGTTTTAATTATTTTCTAACGAATTTAATTTTTTTTTATCAATTTATTGTTACTAGTTCAAAAACATCCAACTCTAGTCAAAACTTAACAACGCTTTAACCCGAAATCGCCAATTTAAAAATTTTTAAACCTAAGTTTTTTGGGTAATACATAATTGTCTTATTAATCTGACCACAAAAATCAATCTTTTGCAAGTAAAACTATGTATATCGCTTATAGATCCTTTTATTGCATAATTCGGGGACTCCCAAAACTAATATAATTAATGTAAACAAAAAATAAACCTCAGAAAAAACTGTTCACGTTTTAAAGCTTTCAATGTTTGTTCACGTTTTAGAGTAGTTAATGTTAAATAAAAAGTGTTCACGTTTCTGGATGTTCACGATTCTGGATATTCACATTTCCGCGAGTTCACTGTATATAAAAAAAACGCCTTAAATCAAACCCAGGTTTTTTGCCGTTAAATACTTATTTTTGTATGAGTTGTCCCGAAATTGACGACTTCCGCCTACAAAAATTTAAATCACTGTTTTTATTTTGCTTTTTGCTCAAAATAGTTTTTGTTTCTAACTTTGATATTTAAATTATTGATATTTATCAATTAAGTTTTTATAAATTGTTTTTGAAATTACATATATTTGTCTTTAAAAATAAAAATTTTTGCCGTTTTTTGGACAATAAAATATTTTGTACTTTAAAAGATATTAGTAATTGATAAAAATAAAACATAAAATGTTTTCCGATGTCTGGTTTTAACAAAACAAACGGAATTATTTTAATAAAAATATATATGCACAATCCCAATAAGCACAAATTTTTTGTGAATTCCAATGTTGGAATTCCGGTGTGAATCCAAGCTTGAATTACATTTAAAATCCATCCTCTTTCCAGTCTGTTTGAAGTTTGTTAAAAAACAACAACAAATTTGTTTGAAGCATACGTTATTTATGGCACAGAGTTGATGGAAAATCATTGGCGGCGGTGAAGATGATGATTTTATAATTAAATTTTCAGATTCAAGTTCGGTTCAACTTGAATCACACCGTTATTCAAGGCTGGAATTACACTATAAAGGTACTGTTTTGTTCGACTGTAATTCAATGGTTAATTTTGCTGGATTCGCTATTGAATTCAACTGTGTTTCAACTGTAATTCAACACTGGAAACTGGAAATTGTGACTTGATTTCAAATGTAATTCCACTTGAATTTCAGCCAAAATGCTTATTGGGATTGTTTTAAATTACATACAAACTTATACACATAGTTTTTAGAAATATTGTTTATGTGCTCCTTTCCTTTCAACACACTTGTCAGCAAATCTTTAAAAAAAAATTTGCAAGACGACCTTTACAAATATAAAATCAAATATAAACAAACGGAAATGACATTGAATAAACAAGGTTGTCCTTTAATAATGAAATTAAAACAAACAGTGTCGCCGAATTTTAATGATGGGCATTTCCAGCGGAAGGTCCACACACCTAAATCAAAAATTTATATGTTAACATGGATATGATTTTTGCAAACAGTATTAGAAAATAATATAAAAATTTTGATAAATAATAAATTTGGATCCCATCTCAGGCGATATTACGAGAAAACTGATCAGCCATGTTTTTATTACTTTGGTTTTTTTAATTGTATTTTCGCTTTAGTAAGTACTTATTGAACATTTATATTATGATGATTACAAAAAATTGAAATAGTTCAATAAAAAAATAACCAAAACAAAGATCGATTATTTGAAAGTTTTTAATTTTCATTTTGTAATAAGTCGTTCCATTTCATAAAACACAATGCGCCGCCGCGAACGTAATCAGATGATAAACAATACAGTGTAACTTCCATAGTCCGGACATGCGCCAGTTAGGACACCTCAATAATTCGGGAAAGCATTCTTTAAGATTCAAACTAATGTACTTATGTATGTTTATAAATATAAACACTACTACTAAATGCAAACATAAATACTTAAGTACATACATTCGTATGTTTGTTTATAAATAAAATCATCTGACCCACCGGCGAATGAGCAATACAAGATAGTGAAAAAGTGCGCGAGTGAAGAATACAAGAGCAATGAACTTGTAAAAACAAATTTATGTACAAATTTTTTGTTTATTTATTTTTTGACGTGTTGAATACAACAAACTGTTTCAGTTGCGATAACAACATAGAACTGTAGCCAATCGTATTGTTTACTTGCGACATTAAAATTTGTCGGTCATCACTGAATAGCTTATTCTTGCAAAAGAAAACTTTGTGGCCACATAAAAAATTTTTTATTTGCAAGAGCCTTATAATTTGATTAAGAAAGAATTGAAACGTGTGATGACATTAATGTCGGTCAAGCCTGATAATTTTATACCATACTTTCTAGTTTATGTATATATTTTTTTAAGAACAAAGTATCTTTTAAAGACGTATGCAGGTAAAACGGAGGGTCGGTTGTGGGGCCCACTAAGCCCCTAAAAATTAGTAACTTATTGTTAAAAAGTGACATAAAAAGCTTTTCTTTTATGTGAGTTGAATTTCTTTTTTTCGGCACCAGCATGCATTTATAGGGGGTTAAAATATTTTAAGTATGAGTGAAAGGACCAATAATAGACCGCCGATCTATACAAAATGTATTACGAGGGTTTCTGTTTAAAAAACATTATTTTTGAGTAAAAGCATTTTAACGATGACTTTTCTCAGTTTTTGTTTTTTGTTAAATGTGATATCTAGGAGTAAGCACAAATGTAATAAATCCCTTCCACTTTTTTCCAAAAAAAATTCAGAGATCTTTTTTAAAGTCACAATGCTTTGAAAGTATGTATGCAGTTGGCCAAAGGTGTCCGAGATTAACCAGACTCATATATTACGTACCTTTTTTACAGTTTTGTTTCCTACACATAAAATCAAAAATCAATTTTTAATTGCAAAAACTAAATAAAAAAAACTTACTTAAATATAAACCTATTAGAAAGACATAAAATCAATTGTTTAAATTATAAAAATGTTTGTGGGACTATTATAAAAAGTTTTTATTCAGTGATAGTCTAGTTTTTTTAACCAAAAGTTGCCCATGGAATTTCAGTGCCAAGGAAAAGTTCGTACACATATGTATGTATATGAAGAATATACAAATTTACTTTCTAAAAATAAAATACTCGTACACGAATACTTATGTTATAGATAAGCAAAAAATATTCATATAAAAATAAATCAAAATATTTTATTTTATTACTGTTAAATAAATTTTGTTTATGTTTCATACATATATATGTATATACAAAAATAATCAAAAAACGTCAAAATAAAATATTTCAATATTTTGTTATGAAAACAAATTCTTGCTAACAACTACTTATACTCACCCCACATACATAAGTACGTGGAAGAGTGCTTTGCGTTTGTGCAGGCTTTTATAACAACAAAAAAAGAAGTAGTCTGGCGAATATCGACACATTTCTTTACATGTCTCCAATACAAACGTCCTCCAAAATTAAGAGTTTGGAGCTTAAAGTGCTACTACATCGCCACAACATTTGACATATGTATCTGTAATTCCTAAAACTAACAGCTTTTCTGCAGATTTCTTTTAAATTTGACTTTTTTTTTTGGCATATCCCACTTACAAATATCCATCCTTGCATATCTTAAGGATCTTATGCCACCAACTGTCGTATTGAATTTTCAAAAAATCGGTCCACATATTACTATGAGTTTTATATACATAAGTCCCACTTACCATACCGCCGTAAAAACCAAAACTCGATTGGTTTCTGTGGTTAAGGTTATGGCGTAATGGTAAGTCACCTATAATTAGGGTGACCATTTATTTTTGTTTCCAAATCAGTACGATTTTCAGTTTTTAAACAAAACATCAGGTATACTTGCGAAAATTTCGCTATTAAAATTCAGCGAAATCGCCCGATAACTGACAGAAACATAAGCCAGCAGCCACGACTACCACTGTATATTTCTTTAAAATTTGTACATAAAAACCTCCACAGCTACACCGGAGTTGCCCCCACACGAGTGAAATGTAAGACCGACTTCCATTATTCTTTTAAAAAAATTTTTGTGGAAGATATTTGCATCCTATCTCCATCTTCTAACAGGGTTGCCATACAAAATTATTTTTTTTTTAATTTTTTTAAGTTCCTTCCACAGCTACCAGGGTGCTCCTACAAAGGTGAAGTATAAGGCCGTTAATTTTTTTCCCCAGCCCCTAACAGGGTTGCCATACAAAATTTAAAAAAAATTGGGTAAAACCCCTTCAACTTTCTAGGAGTTGCCCTTAGTGGAATAAAATGTAGCACATACCCCCCTCGAAACAACTTTTAGACTTCATAAATACATGCCTTATTGCATAACAACACGTTGTGAGGGGTACATAAGATTCGGCATAGCCGAATATAGCGCTCTTACCTTTTTTACTTTAAGAACCACCTTTAATTAGAACGATCCAATTAAAATCCCTTTGTGAGTCAATTAAAGCCTTTCCGTCCCATGGGTGTCTATTTATTCTTGCAAAAAAATACTTGGTTCGGAAAATAAACTCTCAAAAAATTTTTTTAACATTTTTTGGCAGCTGTTGATCGACTATAAACAAAAATTTTAATGTTTAAATTAATTTAATACACTTTTTGCTGCTATAAAATATCTAACTAAATATTAAAAAAAAATTTTTGCGGAAAAAATTAAAATTTAAATTTATCTTGAAAAATCAGTACAATCAGTACATTTTCTAAAAAATCAGTACAAATTTTTAATCAGTACACCAAATGAAAAACCAGTTCATGTACTGATGAAATCAGTACGAATGGTAACCCTACCTATAATTAAATACAGTGTTGCCCATAAGTTTGGTTCGAACAGCTGTTTTCTGTGGCTATGATTAAGTCACGTAAAAATGAACCTTTAAACCGTCTTAAGTTTTTACATATGCTGGATATGTGGTATAGAGAAAAAAAAATCGGGCTTGGCCGACTGTAACTTTCTTACTTGTTTTAAGTTAGTTGTATGTACTCGCATTATCAAGATATTTCTTTTTTAAGAATTTATATTTTCAAATTACTAAAAGAGTAAACAATTTAAACAAAAACCAACTGCTTAATTATTCCTATAACTGACCTAGAACACCTGATCCCTGCGTGATCAGCAACTTGTCGACAAGATTAATATATACATAAGTTAACACTGCATTTGTTTAATTTAACGTTGTAATTGTCAACAACAGCAATGCAAGAAATGCTGACACCATGTCTGCGGAATTGCAGCACATTGTGGGAACATCTGTCAGCTGCAATAATCAAGTTACAGTAGAATTCCAGGAATGAAGAAAATACGATGAAGTGCAATTAGAATATAAGAAACGAATTGTTAGTTTTAAGTTCAGTTCCTAATTTTCAATCAAGGAGGAAACTCCTCAATAAATAAATAAAAATATTTTTTTTATAACAATATAACTTAAAGAGATTTAATTGGCGCCCGAGCAGGGACCCGAGGATTAAAAAAGTGCGTTATATTATAAATAAAAGTGATACCAAGACTACGTAGAGAGTCTTGAGTATCAAGTGTGCTAATAATCCTATTCGGTGTCCTTAAGTGTCCGCGCGGTCGGAACTCCCGCGAAAAATCGTGAAGAACGAGGCCCCCAAGTATCTCTTGTAGAAAAAGGGACGGTGTTGAACACCAGCCGCTTCACGGGACAGTAAATTTAAAGAACAAATTTTAAAACAAGTTAACAGTATATAAAAAAAAAATATATATATACTATATGAAAAACAATAACAAATAAATTAAAGTAAGAACAAATAAAAAAACAAGTGAACAGTATAAAAAGAATATATATATATACATACAAGATATTATATGAAAAATAATAACAAATAAATAATAGTAAGAACAAATTTTAAAACAAGTGAACAGTATATAAAAATATATATATATTATATGAAAAACAATAACAAATAAATAAAAGTAAGAACGAATTTTAAAGTGAACAGTATAAAAAAAAAAAAAAAAAAATATATACACAAGATATTATATGAGAAACAATAACAACGCTATTTTAAAGGCAAAACAACAACTGCAACCTAAAACAGCAAAAAGAAGCAGCATCATCATTAGCATCAGTCCAGCATGTTACAAGCAACCACATTACTGTAAGAGCATTTATATTATTATTAAGCAAATTAAGTATTATTGTAATAAAATTTCCAAAATTTTTGAAAGTTATTAAAGTTATCATATAGGATCAAATCCATTTGAAGTAATAAAATTTTTACAGAAGAAAATATAAAATTTTTGCTTAAAAAAAAAAAAAAAAAAAAAAAAAAAAAAAAAAAAAAAAAACCTTTTTCCTTTTAACATGTCAAATCCAAGTAACCTTATCCGACCTGCAATGATAAATCTCTCCAGCTCCAATACAGCCCCAAATCCTGCACCTTCCGTGCAACAGGGACAGAACGTAAATCCTGCTCTAATTGTGAGCATAGTACAGAACATATTAGAAACACAATTTCAGGATCTTTTGCGGACGAACTCACAAACAGGCTCAGACCCTGCTAATTTTTCCGACCAGACGATTGATCCATCCCCTGATAATAATATTTCGGACTTGGACAAGGTTCCAACAGAAGAGCCACCCAAGCCAGCAACAATTCTATCCTCAAATATCATACATACCACGTCCTCAAACTAACGCTTTTAATCAAGGACAGTTTCAAAATCCAAATTTTTACTATAATAGAAATAACCATCAAAACATGTATTTTCCTCCGCAACGTCCGGTAGCACCTAAGCCGCAGCCTAGGCAAGAGCCTATGGAAGTTGACCAAAGCATGCAATCAAAGAGGGTGAATTACATGAATCGACCAAGACAGAATGACTTTTATGGCAAAAGACCACCACAGGTACCATTTCATGGCCCCGCAAATAAGATACAGAGAAACTTCCACTTAGACGCTTCTAACTCTGCGCCAGATGGAGTGTATTATCAGGACTGCCCTCCAGAGGGAAGTGAAGTCTACGGCAACTCGGAAAATAGCGATTTAAGTTATTTGCCAGATTATTGCCAGGAAATTAATGAAGGAGCAGTAGCATACCAGGAAGAACAGCCAGTTGATGTTAGCGACCTACATTTTTTAGGTTAGTAGATTCATCGTTGCCTTATGTACGATGTAAAACAGAAACTGGGGAAATTCTCAATATTTTAATTGACACAGGATCTACGGGAAATTATATACAGCCATCTCTTTCGAAAAAAATTATACAAAATCAAAAGAACTTTTATACAAGATCAGTAGCCGGCGACATCGAAATTAGTAGTCATACGTTTATTAATCTTTTCAATATTAGGGACAAAAAGTTTAAATTTTACATTCTTCCTAACCTGAAATCTTTTCACGGCATCTTAGGAAACGATAGCTTGAAACAATTAGGAGCAGTTATTTACACAAAAGATAGTTATATGTTGCTTGAGAACGGAACTAGAATAAAAATTCATCAAAGGAGGTCAGAATGTATCAATATGATTAAAATTAGGGATGAACATATGACAAATAAACAGAGCAAAATTATTACCGAATTGACAAACAAAGTGCCAAATTTATTCGCTGAACCAGATATGAAGTTAACATATACAACTAGGGTTATTGGGGAAATTCGAACAAGAAATGATACGCCAGTATACACTAGATACTACCCTTACCCCATGGCTTTGAAAGCTGAGGTAGAAAACCAGATTCAGGCAATGCTTAATGATGGCATCATAAGACCATCACGTTCGCCATACAATTCACCAGTATGGATTGTTCCGAAAAAACCGGATTCAGCCGGAAATAAGCAGTATAGAATAGTAACAGATTATAGGAAGCTGAACGCAGAGACTATAGCTGATAGATATCCAATTCCGGATATCAATGAAGTTCTTGCGCAATTAGGGAATAATAATTTTTTTTCGGTTCTCGATCTAAAAAGCGGATTTCATCAGATCCCGCTAAAAGAATCTGATATAGAGAAAACGGCTTTTTCCATTAATAATGGAAAATATGAGTATACGAGATTACCTTTTGGCTTAAAGAACGCCCCGTCCATTTTCCAGAGAGCGCTTGACGATATATTGCGTGAATGTATCGGAGTATGTTGTTTCGTTTATATCGATGATATTATTGTTTTCAGTCAAAACGAGGACAAACATGCCCGTGATTTAGAAAAAGTTTTTAAAATTCTTGAAAACGCGAATATGAAAGTCCAGTTGGACAAGTGTCATTTTTTCAAGGAATCAGTTGAATTTCTAGGTTTCATTATTTCTTCTGAGGGGATTACAGCAAATCCGAACAGAATAGAAGCCATATCTAAGATTCCGCCGCCCAAAACACTGAAAGAGTTAAGATCATTTCTGGGTCTGTCAGGGTACTATCGCCGTTTTATCCAGGATTATGCGAAACTGGCTAAACCTCTGACATCCCTTTTAAGGGGGGAGGAAGGACATACGTCCAAAAATCTATCTTCAAAAATTAAAATAAGCCTTAATTCAGATGCTATTGCAGCTTTCAATAAGATAAAATCAACTCTCGTTTCTGGAGATGTATTGTTGGCATATCCAGACTTTAACAAAGAATTCACATTAACTACTGACGCATCAAATTTTGCCCTTGGTGCAGTTCTTTCCCAAGAAGATAAGCCGATCATCTTCATATCTAGAACGTTAAACAAGACCGAGGAAAATTATGCCGCTAACGAGAAAGAACTGTTAGCAATTATATGGGCCTTAGGGTGTTTAAGAAATTACCTATACGGTACGGCTAAAATAAATATTTATACTGACCATCAGCCCCTTACTTATGCGTTGAGTAATAAAAATAACAATACGAAGATGAAACGTTGGAAGTCAATTTTGGAGGAATATGACTATCAACTGCACTATAAACCAGGGAGAATTAATGTTGTGGCCGATGCCTTGTCAAGAATTTCACCTGAAATAAACACACTCACATCGAGTGAGCATAGCGAGGAAAGTTCCGCTCAAAATTTGATATACTCTGTAGAGGTACCCATTAATGTATTCAAAAATCAAATTTTTCTTAACCAAGGTCAGACTCAGTCATATCAATTTAAAATAGTCTTTCCAACTTACCATAGACATTTGGTTACGGAACAATGTTACGATGCAGAGAATCTGATAAGAATCTTGAAACGCTACTTAAATCCATCTGTCGTTAACTGTATTAAAACCGATGAGCGAGTTATGGGAAGAATTCAGGAGATATATCCTTTACATTTTAGGGCTTACAAGGTAAGGTTTACCCAATTACAAGTCGAAGACGTCATTGGTGAGCAGGAGCAGGAAGACTTGATTCTGCGAATACATAATCGTGCACACAGAGGTGCCCGCGAAAATAAAATTCAAATTATCGGGAAATACTATTTTCCGTCCATGAACCATAAGATCAGTAGGATGATAAAAAATTGTATAGTCTGTAAAGAGAACAAGTATGATCGTCATCCAGCCAAGCCAGAGATTCAACCAACCCCCATTCCACAATTTCCGGGACAAATTGTCCATTTTGATATCTTTATCACAGAAAAACATTTAGTTTTAACAGCCATAGATAAATTTTCTAAGTTTGCGATAGCAAAAGTTATTAAATCCAGAGCTGCCGAGGATATCAGGCAACCATTAAGGGACATACTTCATTTTCTCCTTCCGGAGACCGTAATCTTTGATAATGAAAAATCTTTTAACTCAATTACCATTAACCATATGATAGAAAATGAATTAGGCATTAAGACTTATCGCACACCGCCATACACCAGTTGTTCAAACGGGCAAGTGGAACGATTTCACTCGACCCTGCAAGAGATCATGCGATGTCTTAGGACAGAGAGAGCTCATAGTACATTTGAGGAACTGCTAGAGAGATCAGTAAAGGAGTATAATTTGTCAGTACATTCAACGACTAATAGGAAACCCGTTGAAGTTATATATGGTAGAAATGTTGGTAGTGACCCAGAGCAATTGGAAAATTCTCGTAGGGAAACAATGCGTAGGATACAGGAAAAACAAATACAGGATCTTAGCTATCACAATAGATCTAAAGACCCATTGAAGACGTACTCGGACGGAGACATAATATACGTTAAAATTAATAAGCGACACGGCAATAAACTTACTGCAAGGTACAGAAAAGAAATAGTGGCTAGTAACGGAAATTCTACGGTTAAAACAAGATCTGGGAGGACTGTTCATAAAAATCTTATAAAAACCTGAAATTTTGGTATCTTTTCTTTTTCAGAACAATTCTGACAATTTGCAGAGCGGAATTCCAAATAGTCGACTACACGTCCGCTCACATCGTAGTCATTAATGATGGACAAAGTAAGGTGCAAGACGGAATTTTCAGAATTATCCACCCGATAGACGTTAAGCAATACGACACTTTTGTTAAAGAGACCAAAACCTTTGTTGAACGGAATATCCTAAAAACCAATCCCTTTTATCCTATCCTAAACGAAGACATAACACAAGCCTTGGACTTAATCCAAAGCATTGCTCCTTTAAATAGTGTTGATGATAATAAGAGTAAAAGTAACAATAATAGTACTAAAGATAATAATAAAAAAAATAGAAATGAAGAAAGTAGTTTTTTAAGAAGTAAAAGATCCTTTAATATAATTGGGACTGCATGGAAGTACATCGCTGGCACGCCAGACCATGATGACTTCGAAATGTTAGATTTCAATATAAATGAATTAAATGAAAATAATAATAAACAGATTGTTATTAATCAAATGATAGATGACAGATTAAATAATGTCACGAAAATAATTAATGAAATATCAAATGCCATAGGCAAAAATAATTATTTAAATAATGAAATAGCTTTAAGTTTGCAAAGTCGAATAAGACTCATAAAAGAGCAATTAATAAATATACACTATGCCATTCAATGGGCTAAAAGCGGAGTAATAAACTCCATTATTTTGAATAAATTGGAAATTAAATTAGCATTAGAAAAATTAAGCACTGAAAAGATGCCATTTGCATCACATGAAGAGGCAATGGAATACGCCAAAGTAAATGTAATATATAAAAATTCAATAATATTGTACGTTATAAAAATTCCATTGACAAATGAAAAAATTTATGAAAATGTTTTATTATATCCTGTAAGGAAAAATAAAAAAATTATAAAATTACCTTTCAATAAAATCGTAAAGAATTCAAAAGAAATCTTTGGTATAAAAAGTAATTGTCTAAAATATAATTCTGTTAGAATTTGTAAGAACGACCAATTAGTAAATTTAAGTAATGATACATGTTCCACAAACATCATAAAAGGTTTACCATCCTATTGCACTTACACCAACAGTCAACATATCCCATCGATCGAGAATATATTTCCTGGAGTTATTCTGCTCAACGAATTCAAAGGTACTATATTTATTGATGAAGTTAAACACCATCTGTTCGGCACCTTCTTGATAAGATTCACGAATACCACAATTGTGGCACAGGGTAAAATATATCGCAACTTGGAAGCTCCACAGATAGAACCTGTTCCCGCTGTATTACAACCTACACCCGCAGAAAAGAATTTGGAAAATATCCTGACTCTGGAAAGCCTAAATGATTTACACATCAATAATATTCGCAAAATTAAGACATTAGCCTTTGGGACTATAATAAATGGAGGGTCAACTATGCTTTTCTTGCTAGCCTTCATAGCTTTTGGTTTCTTGATTCTTCATCTGTATAAAAATTCGCGAAGAGTAAATGTGGTCCATCTGAAAACAGAAAATCCAGCTTCTTCATCTGAAACAGGAATTACCCTAACCAATGTCCAACCTACTAACAACATACAAACTTCAAGTTATCGAATAAATAACATCCCATATTTCTAGTAAAACAATTGTGGGCAATTGTTCTTAAGAGGGGAGGAGTTAACACTGCATTTGTTTAATTTAACGTTGTAATTGTCAACAACAGCAATGCAAGAAATGCTGACACCATGTCTGCGGAATTGCAGCACATTGTGGGAACATCTGTCAGCTGCAATAATCAAGTTACAGTAGAATTCCAGGAATGAAGAAAATACGATGAAGTGCAATTAGAATATAAGAAACGAATTGTTAGTTTTAAGTTCAGTTCCTAATTTTCAATCAAGGAGGAAACTCCTCAATAAATAAATAAAAATATTTTTTTTATAACAATATAACTTAAAGAGATTTAATTCATACATACATACATACATAAATACGTTTATAAATAAATTTATTTGCCATCGTCTAGGTTTGCACTGAAGTACGTTTGTACAACTTTTTTTTGTCGAAAATGTAAAAATATTGCAACGATGCCCACGTTTGCCCCGGAAGACAGAAAGTCAATTCAGTTTTACATGTACACAGCACGAGTACCAACGAAAACGTAAATAATAAGAGCAAAGTGTTTATTCAGTACCATGGTACTGAACTACAACAACACAGGTTGATTGTAGCGTTGTTTTTTAAAGAAGTGCACACCAGTGCTGCCATCAGTTTTTTTCATATTTTATTATCGAATCTGCGCTTATGCAAACTAACAATAAGTATTCAAATGCCTGCTGCCTTAAGTAAAGTATAAAAGTGCTAAATGGTTAAAAAAGCAAAAAAACAAACAAAAAGTTGTGCTATATTTTTAACAAAATTTTTTCAGTGAACATTTCTAAAGTTATTTAGTTTCATTAATAATCCATAAACGTTTTAAATAACAATTATTCTAATTTGATTTTACATAATTCAATATAATATTAAACACAAAATTATTTAAACAATTCAGTTTTACAGCAATTTTTTAAAGGCTAAGTAAGAAAAAAGTGCTAGATCTAGTGTAGACCAATGTCTATTAATAAGGTCTGTGCAATTCGGCAACAACAAAAAGGCAAAAAAAAAAAATACTAAATACACCATAATTGTCAAAAACAGCTGACTAAAATGCCACTTTTAACACTGATAACAATGACACGGCAAATATACAAAAACAGCAATGGCGTCCTATATATCACTAGGCAACAGCCATTTTGTTATTTGTTTCTAGCATACTTTTTCTCATGGATTTGGACCTACTGAACACGAAAATGAATTTTAAAAATTTTTCTGTCGATTGGTTTGCGAGATACAAATTTTTTAATTTTTTTTTTTTAATTTTTGGAGGTACACTTACTATTTTGAGCATATCTTTAGTCTTCTTTGACCTATTTTATCCTACTACTACTCAAATTAAAGACAATTGAGCCGTCTACAACTTATTCTCAGAAAATTTTCAAATCGGGTTAGTAGTTTTGATGTTGGCGGCTTAAAAAGGTTAAAAAACTGGGTTTTTTTAGTAAAAATGTGGCTGAAAAATTCATATAAAAATTCATATAAAATATAAAACGCGATGTTAACAGCGATTTTAATTTTTTTACGTATAGCTGACACTTTTCCAAAGAAAATAAGCCCTTACTTAACAAAATCTGATGACAAATGGCCGACTTATTATTTTTTTGGTAAACGACCGAAATTCCGCTATTTTACGATTTTTTGATTTTCATTATTTGCACAGCTTACCTACCCAACGCAAACGAATAAATACATTTGAACTTAATTTAAAATAAACAAATTAGTCTTCGTATATTATTTTTTAATTTATTTACAGCACTACATGCTCATACATATTTAAACATAAGGAGACACGGTTATCAATTGCATTTCAAAACTGTCTGTGAAAGTGTAAAGAAGTTAATATTTAGAAAACGCAAGGAAGACAATGAGTAAAAGACTACGTGTGTTCGAGTGTTTGAACGATCCAGACAATTTCTGCAATGTTTGTGGCCAGTTTATAAAAAAAAATCACGCACACAAGTTTACTCCAGCAGTACAATTGCACTATTTGAATTATTTTGGTATTTCACCAAATATCACAGAACCATGGACACCTAAGTCGCTGTGTGATCTTTGCTATATAATCTTAACCAACTGGGCAGCTGGCGGAAGGTAAGAATTTTTATTTAAACACATTATACATAGCGAATATAGTAATTTATTTTAATTTTAGCCGCCATATGAAATTCGATACACCAATGATGTGGAAAAAGCCGCTATGCCATTCCACAGACTGTTATTTTTGCCTCACCACAAACAGTGGGGTAGGAAGATTTTTTAAATGGAACTACGCTCAAGTGGGATCGTTTGCGCTTCCAGTACCACATTCGCATGATGTGCCATATCCAGTGTGCCCTGGTGCATCTCTTCAAAAAGCAGAATCGTCAGAAGAAGAGTCCGAGTCAAATGCAAGCGAATTTGAGCCGGGTGCAAAGCGAAAATTACTGTCACAGGCCGAACTAAACGATTGGGTGCGCGATTTTGGTCTCACTAAGGAGAAAGCCGAACTTTTTGCGTCTCGGATGATACAGTGTGGATTTGTGGCTTCAGAAGTGAAAGTAACAGCGTACAGAAACCGTCACAAGGAGTATGCAAAATTTTATACAAAGAAAGACCAAATATGTTTTTGCAGCGACATTTCAGGCTTGTTCCAAGAGCTTCACCAAATTCACAACCCCAACGAATGGAGGTTGTTTATTGACAGCAACAAAGAGAGCTTGAAGGCAGTTCTCTTACATAATGGGAATGAAAAGCCATCTGTTCCTATTGCTCATGCGGTTCATTCAAAGGAGAACTATGAAACTATGGACATTTTGCTGAAATGCATAGAGTATAGGAAATACAATTGGAAAATATGCGCCGACCTTAAAGTTGTGGCCATTCTGTGTGGACTCCAAGGAGGCTATACGCGACATTGCTGTTTTCTGTGCCTTTGGAATAGCCGCGCTGATGATCAGCATTATATAAAAAAAAAATGGCCGGTACGAACGAAACCTGTAGTTGGAGAAGCGAATGTTCAGCGCAAACCACTAATAGAGAACCGTGAAAATATAATACTTCCGCCGCTGCACATAAAATTGGGTTTGATTAAAAATTTTGCCAAAAAATTAGACAAAGAAGGTGAAGCTTTTGCCTATTTACGGTCAATTTTCCCTTACCTTTCGCTGGCAAAAATTAAAGAAGGAGTCTTCGCAGGACCCGAGATAAAAAAAATTTTGAAAGATGAAAAATTCCCAAAGCTGTTATCACCCATCGAAGCCGCATCATGGAATTCCTTCAGGCTTGTTGTGGAAAACTTTTTAGGAAACAACAAAAGCCCGAATTATAAGGACATAGTTGAGGATCTGGTAAAGAACTATGAAGCCATGGGAGTGCACATGTCACTTAAAATACACTTTCTGCATTCTCATTTGGATTTTTTCCCTGAGAATTTAGGAGACGTGAGCGACGAACACGGCGAGCGCTTTCATCAGGAATTGAAGGCTATGGAACGACGCTATCAGGGCATCTATGACACGGCTATGATGGGTGACTATATTTGGACCCTAATACGTGAGACCGATTGCAGCGAATACAAAAAACAAAGAAGAAGTCAGCAGTTTTTCCACATGGCATAAAATGTACACTTATATCTTTGTTTTTACTCAAATAAATTAAAAAATAATATACGAAGACTAATTTGTTTATTTTAAATTAAGTTCAAATGTATTTATTCGTTTGCGTTGGGTAGGTAAGCTGTGCAAATAATGAAAATCAAAAAATCGTAAAATAGCGGAATTTCGGTCGTTTACCAAAAAAATAATAAGTCGGCCATTTGTCATCAGATTTTGTTAAGTAAGGGCTTATTTTCTTTGGAAAAGTGTCAGCTATACGTAAAAAAATTAAAATCGCTGTTAACATCGCGTTTTATATTTTATATGAATTTTTATATGAATTTTTCAGCCACATTTTTACTAAAAAAACCCAGTTTTTTAACCTTTTTAAGCCGCCAACATCAAAACTACTAACCCGATTTGAAAATTTTCTGAGAATAAGTTGTAGACGGCTCAATTGTCTTTAATTTGAGTAGTAGTAGGATAAAATAGGTCAAAGAAGACTAAAGATATGCTCAAAATAGTAAGTGTACCTCCAAAAATTAAAAAAAAAAAATTAAAAAATTTGTATCTCGCAAACCAATCGACAGAAAAATTTTTAAAATTCATTTTCGTGTTCAGTAGGTCCAAATCCATGAGAAAAAGTATGCTAGAAACAAATAACAGACAAAAGTTTGTTATTTGTGACCTAGTGTATGTAAGCAAATTTTGACACTGAAGGTAAGTAAGCACAAGGGAGCAAAAGATGATCAGCTGTGCTAATAATGTTGCCTTGTTAAGTGTACCATGGTGTAGACACGACAAGACAACAAAAATATGTCAAATTGTTATGTTTAATTACAACTTTAATGACTTTAAAATCTGTTTAGAAAAAAAAAAAATTGTTTCTTTTTGATAAAGCAGAAAGCGACCCTTTGATTATTTTAAGAGGCGAAAATATAGCTTTTTTTTCATCCGTACAGGACAGGATACACTAATGCAGGTTATGTTAAGAAAACATCTGATTATGGATTTTTCTTGATATTTTGTTAAAGTGAATTTCAGATATTATTAATTTTATTTGAAATGAAAAATTTGTTTAACATTTACTTTCTCAAACACAAAAAGGAAATACAGGGGGGAATTTTCGGAATTCGTCTTGATACTACCTGCATTAGTATACCCTTGTTAAGGGGCAATACTTTCAAAAAATAACTTATGGCCCGATAACAGTGTTTCCCTTCTTGAAAAAAGAACAAAAGGAAGTACGTAAGGCAGCATTGAGGCAATATTTCTGACAGAAAAGAAACGACATTACACTAAAAATGCTAAAATGGCAAGCCGGATACACACAGTAAAAATTCATTCATACACTCTTATAAACCATGCCCATCCGTTGGCCACCAGTGCTGTACTTTCATATCTTTATTATGTATATGAAGGCATAACCTTAGCGGAGCCCAACAAGAGAAGAGAATGAGAATGTGTGGGACCTTTTCCACTGTGTGCACTATCTAAGAAAACAATGCAATATCAACCTGTGTTGTTCTTACGTTTTTTGTTCCGCTCAAGTTGTGATGGTTTTTTGTTCGTTTGCCTGTTGTGTACGTGTGAAACCGGATTTATGGCCGGTCCCCAGAGACACTCTTGGCTGACATTGCATATATCTAAGTATGTACGCTTGTGTTAGTGGTCGCGATTTAAAATTAAATTTTGTATATACATACATATGTAAGTACATATTCATATACATGTACTTATATTGATCACATATGTTATCAGTAGTATTATTATTATTGTTTTTTAAGAAGATTTGAGAGACAAAACAGTTTATTTAACTATGGACCGGTCCAACTCAATTTAAATTTTGTATAAGAAGTGACGATGAGTTTAATTTTCAGTTTGTACTTTATACTTCAAAAGCGTAGTCCTACAATGTCCCAAAGTAAGACTCCTTGGGTGAATAAAATTTTAAAACGATAGGATGTTTTTGTTTTCGGTTAAAACGACCAAATTACTCAATGTAGATTATTCTTACAAGGGTCCGAATTATTATAGCTTTGGAACAGGTTGTCCGATTTTGATAAAACAAAACAAGTATACATACACGATTAATAGTTCATTAGTATAACGCTTAATCCTTAAAACTAGAACTAATTAGAAAAAAAACGGGATGAAGATTGAAATTCAGCGCCCTAAATTTAACAAGACTTGAAACAAAATTTTTTCAAGCCACGCTAGTACCAGATTTTTTAATTTTTAACAGTCTCCGATGAAAATTTATTATTTTGAATTGTAGCTGTCTATCTATGACTTATTGTGCGGTATGAGTAAATTAATAGAGGCCTACTTTTAATAACGTAAAGTTTTCACTTAAGAAGAGATATGCAAACGTCAGATTTGATTTAAGAGACTTTTATATCAGGTGTAGACTGCAAATAAATATTAGTATTAGTGTCATGAAATATTTTATGAAATGGTTTTCATGAGATATCTCGTGGCAAATATATCATGGTATGAACTGTCAAAAACACACACATTGGAACCAAAAAATGTAAGAAATAAATTAATAAGTTTTATTTCGGATTTTGCTTTTAAAAATTAACTTACTTATAAGTTTGTTAGTATTTAACATAAAAAACTAAAAAGAACTTTACAAAAAAGAAAGTTCATTAAAAAAGGAAAGGGGATTACGCAAACTCTCAGAAATTTAAAAAATTTTATGAGATTAAAATTAATACGTATTCCTGTTGCATGATATAAAGGCTAACATTGGAAATTACATTCAGTCGTTCTGCCGACATTTTCCACTATTTCATGTAAAATTTCATCCTAGCTCAAGACTCAATGTAAGCTAGATTTACTTCCAAAATTTTAAGTATGGCGCCTTCTTATTTGTATGAAAACTAAATTTAAAAGAGTTTAACTGAATAATCTTTTATCTTTAAAATGTCATTTTTCGCGACGCAGATACAAGTAGATTAAGACAAAAGCAAATCGAATTGTATGTGCGGTTTTCACAAGCCAATTATGTAGTTGTCTTGGACGATTTATGTGTAATATGTTATTGCAACAAAAGCGAACTACATTCACATAAAATATCCGAGAATATCACACAATCGGCTTGAACTTCCGAACTTCCTAACTGTGCTTCAGAATTTTCTAATGTTATTCAAAAACTTTTCGTTCCAAAAGGAGCAAGAAAATTCTAAAATACAATTGGAAATACAGTAAGAAAGTTCGGAAAAGCAAAGAGAAAGTTCAAACATAAAAATTGGAAATTCTGAAATACAAATAAAAATCGAAATACAAATAAAAAATATTGGAAAACAGAAATTTCTTACAATAACTTAAAAAATTCCAAAACTGAAATAGAAATTTCTGAAATACAATTAGAAAGTTTTTAACATAAATAAGAAATTTCTTAAAGTACAACTAAATTTTTTTTCAAAAATCAAAAATGGAGTAGCCTCAAATGCAATATTTTTATTATTTAAACAATTAGATATGTATACCCAAGATAAACATATGTAAGTATTGATGATTTACAAGATACGTTGCAATGTTACGTTCTTTTCAATTATTTTAAAATATTATTTCGGTTAAAATATTATTAACGGAAAACCTATTTTAAAAGCCTTTCATTTATATAGATAAACATAACATATAACAATCTTTCATCAAAATGTACCCTGTGAATCACCAAATATAGTGGCGGCAAAAGTTAAACGAAACATGCGTGAATATGTAATATATTTTTGTAAATCACATGACAGGTGTGGGCACGTAATTATTTTTATTTCTATTAAACCAAAAAGTAATAAAACATATATTTTATTAACGGATTTTATTCATCTACCATATATGCATTTGTATATCGTCGCCCGAAATGCAAATGACCTTTCACTAGTCTGTAAAACTTTTCAGGGGAGTAAAGTTAAAAGTATTGTAAAATAAATTATTTGTTGTTACGTTTTTTTTGGTTTTTTTACCTTATTTTTGCAAAAAGAAGACAGAAAATTCGTAAAGACATGGGCTTAAATTTCCTGTTGTTAGGACCCTTTTCTGTTTCAAAATAATCAAGTCTGCAAAGATTAACTCTTAACAGTTTTTTCGTAATTTATACGAATAATATTATTTGTTATTAAAATAAATAAATATTATTAAATCGTGTTTTTAGTTTAAGACTAACTAAACATCAAAACTTGGTAGCTTTTAGTCATTACAAAACAACTTACTTTTCAATTACTTCTATATATCCTCAATATTATTAATAAGTTTTTAGATCGGGAGTTATTTCTTATTTGAGATTAGTTTTTAATTGTTTAGTCTTATTTAAGCTTAATATTTAAAAGCAGTTTCATACTAAAACATCTAAGAAAAGAGTCTAAAAAGCAAAATGATCCTCTGTTACATGGCAACATGACATTAGGACGGCTGTAGGCAAAAGCAGGGCGCGGCGCCCTTTTCTCTCTTAACTTACGTACGTGTGCACACACAATGTGGAGAATTAAAAAACATTAGTCAGTCTTGTTTGGGACTTCAAAAGGGTGTTCGTGTTATCGCATACTGTTTAAATAACACTAACAAGAATGTGGGATGCACAGTAAGGGTACACTTCTTAAGAGAGCCTGAACAGCACAAATACCAATGTAATGTAATAGTACGGGTTGCCAATGGCTGCGTTAAAAAAAACATTTTACATTTTAAGTAATAAATGGATTATTGAAGCCCTAAATAGTAGGAAATTAATTAAAGCAATAGCTTATTTAAGTCTCTATTTGTAAGCGAGCGTGGTAAGTACTTGCCTACAATGTCATCGCCATGTTTAAATAATGAGTTAAAATGCTAATGAGTAAGTAGAGCTAATACGGGCTTATGACACTTATGGTATGTATGTAGGTATGCATACATACCTACATACATCCATTTGACAAGACATACCTACGTCCAAGCATACAAGAAACTTTTTTTCGTATTTGTTAATGCCCATCCATATATACACACAAAAAACTAGAAAAAAAATTTTTCAAACAAATTCTTGTTCAAAATAATTTATTTTTTTAGTCAATTTATTTAATAGTCTCTAATAATATTTTTATTTGATTTTTAAATCAAACAAAATTTTCGCCTAGACAAATAAAATATTTAACCAGCTCAGCAAAAATTTTTAACAGAAACTAAAATTCTTGCAAAATTGTTTGTCTAAATTTACAACTTTCGTTGTAGGTCCTCAGCCAGACAAAATATTAATTGATTCTCAGAAATTTGTTACTGATTCTACAACTCAGTTTTTTCTGTGTATGATGAACAACGCGTTGCAACGTTGCCAGTTTTCATTTGTTACATTGTTTGTATGGAGTTTGTGATTGTGTTCTAAAAAACTGAGGCAATCGCAGTATTTTGCTTATATCTAGGACTGATCTTGCTCATTTTAAATAGCGATCATCTGAGGGATCTTTCTGATAGGTTAACACCAATACCTGGTCCGTAGTACTTAAATTGACTCCGGAAACTTGATTTCAACAGACGGACAGACTGGCATGGCTATATCGACTTCCCTATCTATAAAGATCCTGAATATACATATATACTTTATGGAGACGCAAATGGATAATAAAGAAATGGCAAACGGAATGACAAACTGATATAACCCTTACCACTTATGTGAAGGGTATCAACATGAAGAAACAATGCATTGAAATTAAATTGCCCAATTTTTTACCCTTTAAAAACCAATATTTATTTAGTTGAAAAACAATGCAGCTTTAGCTTATTAGTTTTAAATTCAAATAAAAAGCAATTTACTGTCAAAATATTTAATATTTTCCGGTATGTTTTAAAATAAAACATGTTTTTATTATTATTCAAATACTTTGAATTGTTTTGTAAACCATGGTGTGATTTAGTATAAGTGTAATTTACCTGGTATTTTATTGTAAATTTCAAAAACAATTTGTTTTGTATAATATTTGTTTAAAATACTTTGTCAAACCTATGTATATTGAAATAACTTTGTCGATTAAAAAAACATTTTTATTTTTGTTAATACAAACAAACATACATATGAATGAACGTATCGTCCCTGAAATGCAAAAATAAATCATAAATAAAAATTATATAATTTTGTTGGATAATGGCACAGTAAAATAAAAAAACACGTCTTGAAAAATTTTTAAATTTTCTTTTTTCAAAAGTAACGACTTTATTTAAGAATTTCTTGTTTTATTAAGGCTTTTTGCTAAAGAGAAATTTCTAATTTTTTTTAATTTTAATAATTCTATAATTGACCTGTTAAAATTTGTGGTTTTAAGAATTTTGACTTTATGGTATATCGTGTGAATTGTTGTCATATTCATTTTATATTTATAAATCGTGTAAAAGGTGGGCGTGGCACCTACAATACAGCGTAAACACGTTTAATGTCATGTATTTCAAACAGGTTAATTTTAAGGCCAAAATTTTTCTATGATGAACTTTGATGTCCAGACCTTAACTCGCATTTAAATGATTCTGATTTTTGATACGCTATATATCTCTTCTGTTAGAGCAATAGACTTTAAATAAGAAATAACTGTACAATTAATAATGCATACACTTTCAAAATAAAATTTGTTGGATTGGAGCAGAGGAAAGGGCATAAAATGAAAAATTTTTATGAAATTTATATCTCAGAAATTATAGCAGATATTGACTTCCAATGCCCTAGAAGAAGTTATTGTACTGAAATGCCTACATTTTGGCAAAAAAAAATAGTTTAATAGGAGCAGAGGAAGGGGCCCCATACAAATGGGAAATTTTTCTAAAATTTTCGATATGCTATTTCTTAAAAACTATAACAGCTATCGACATTGAATTTCTTACAAAAAGTAATTGTGCCACAATGCCTAAAGCAGTAGCCCTCATACAAATGAACAATTTTTATTTAACTTTTAATACGGAATATGTCGAAAACGTTTAAAACTCTCGACCTCAAACCTTCTACATACTACATATTTCTATTATTAATACAAACGTTAACATTTTTTAAAATTTTCAATTTCAAAAACTAGGAAGGCTATCGACTTCAAGCCCGGCACAATGTATTTTTATTATAAAATTTGTGATACGAACACAACTCAGCTAGGTCCGAGGGCTTGGTATATATAAAGACCAATGTGAAGGGTATATAAGTATTGCACAGCCGAATATAGTGCTATTTTAAATGAGTTTAGTTTAGTTTTAGCTTATGCATTTTTTGGTTGGACCTTAAAGGTTAAGAACAATATTCCTTTAAAATAAAAACTAAATGAAGTTTAACAATTTTGACTGCCGGCTTACAAAATCATTTACAGTCATCTTCTTCATAAGTAATTTTATTTCTTTCAATACTTCATCTTAGTACTTCTTCAATTACAAATGTCTAGTCAAATCACATTTTATTGCTGTTGGGGTGAGATAATCAATTATTTATTAAAAGGCAGAATTCAGCATTAAATTCATTGGAACATAAATATAACCGTTTTAATGCGTGTTTTTATTTCAAAAGACCTGATCACGATCTGATCAAGTGTTACGCTTATTCGTTCATTTAAATAATATTTTTAAAACAAATGTAAATAAAACGCATGCAAAAAATAAATATTTATTTTAATAAGTATAAATGTTTATTTTTAAAATTTCTTAAGTGCAATTATTGGGTTTTATTTATTTTATTTGTATATATGTGCATAAGTATGTATATTCTTATAATAAATATTTATTATGACCACCTCGAAAACTAGTAGTCTCGGTCGGTCATCCATCCATAAATTGCAACTGTTTGATAAGAAAATAATTATAATCAAATAATGCTGCCGTCGCTCTATGTGTACTTTATGGCAAAGGTAAAGATTATAATTACGATAAGGATGAGAGATAACCTGGTTTTTTGCTTCAATTGATTTTTTTTCTGCGAAAACAACTTACGAACTTTAAACATTGAAGGTTGTACTAAACAAGGATTTTAACTAAAGGTTACCGCGAGAAATAAACGCTTCGGCAAGTTTATAGGTAATACAAAGGTTTCCAGTTAGACTTAGCAGGATTCTTGCAAAAAAAAAAAAAAAAAAACATTCAAGTTGGACCTACATAAAAAGAAAAGATGCCTGCTGGTTCAAATGGAACTCAGTCCAAAGTCATTGGCAATAAAAACTTTTATGACAGCATTTAATGAACGATTTATAGCCTCCCTTCCTATAAGTCACAAGGCCCTAATGTTATTTTGCCGCGTATGCTGTAAAATGCGAATAAACGTACATATCATTTTTTGCATACATAAGATGTTTATTAAGGTTTGGCTTTTCTCTCCATCTCTCTCTCTCTTTCTCTCTCTCTCCTAGCAACATTTCAGCAGTTTTGGGAAAGGTCAGGATCATGTTCCTACTAAAAGTCGACTGTTAGCCATTAAGACACTGGAAAGGCTCATTGCCGTTATATCGGACAACGACTGAAAGGTACTACCTTTTTAATAGTCAACATACCTAAAGTGCCATGTTATGGAAACAGCCCTTTCTAAAGATGGAGGAGTCATAGATAGAAAACATAAATTCTATACAAAGGCAGGCTTTGTGAAAATAGAGGAAGCCCTTAATTACGTGACTTCTTTAGGTTTTTAACATCCTCTTACCAATCAGGATGTTATTAAATATTTAACGCGGCACTCATTCTCATCTTATCACTGCTTCGACTTAAGGTTGCTAACTCGATTCTGAGGGTTCTCCGGTAGACCAGTATGTAACTGCCCAAGTCTAATTGTCTACAGGTTAAGGGTTCAATTTCCACCAGAGAATCCGGCTAATCTGTCTTATCCTTTGACATGGAATTTAGGATTTTTTAAAGATTTTACACTTTACGCCAGTGACGTCTGTCAGCGCTGGCACTTTCTTACCTGCCCGTACGCATTGCACTACAATTCAGATTTTTTTTTTCTTTTTGCGCTCTTTCTTACTCTGTAAGTGGGCTTTAGTTAATGCCGCATAAGTTAGTCCTAGCAAAACCACACTGATACTTATCACAAACAAGATTGCAAGCTTCCGACTGCCGCGTCTGGGGAGCTTCGAATTCCCCCTATAAGGCAATGCTAATTGCAAGGATATTTTCCTTTACAATGGAAGCTTAGACTTAATGGATTAAGTCCTGTCATAGTCAAATGTACATCCATTTGCTACAGTATATCCAATTATTACATATGAATCTTTAGACTGGTGGATTGCAACAAAAATAGAAACATGGGCTATGCCAATAGGGCAAAATCTATAGATCGGTGTGCTTCGGAATTTCTGGCGAACTGTCCTCCAGATGAACTGATCACTCTACTGCACCCACTTCCTATTAATCTTTATATAATGGTCATGTCAACTAGAAGTGTATTAATCGGAGATATAGAACGTACGGTCACGTGAGAAACTTAAGCACCCTGCCCCCGATCTAGGTCCTATCTTCTGGCTATGCTAAGCCCTATTCGGCCTTTGATAGAGTCAAAAGTCTTATCCCACTCAGGAGAAAGATTATAATATCGTGGCAACATGAGCTAACTAGACTGGAATTTTCTATATATGTATGTATACATCTAATGCATGTTCAGTTACAATACCGGTGGGCACTATTGAGAGCTGTAGCTTCAGACACTCACTTAAAGTGGCTGGGAGTAGGTGGCATACTCTGGCAGGATCTCAGGGCTAAGTGGCCATTGCCAATAAGCATACGATTTAACTGATAAGCCTTAATCGAAAGGCTACGGGGATAATGTCAGCGTTAAGGGGTGACTTGGTGATAGGTAAATACGCAAGAAAACTCGGACTTCTATCTAACTACTATTGTTAAAGTTGTAGGAATAGGAAAAAAAAGAAAACGCGGCTTTCCATCTGCTCTATGAAAGCCCTGCAGTAGTCGGACGATGCTTTTGTCAAGTATGGTCAAAGTAAAAAATTTGATAATTGTGGACAGCTTAACAGTTTACGAGCAAAGTAAACTACCATATAAACCAACCAAAGCAAAAGCAATAAAGTAAGAATAATATTGAATTTAGGACTACCGTACACAGAATATAAAAAGTTGCACGTGCCTGTAGCTCTGTCGTAATTTTGACGTCATCATAAAGCTACTACAACTTATTTAAATCGAAGTGGCTTTATAATGACGTCAAAATTACGACAGAGTTACTGGTGCATGTACCTCTTTACACTTCGTGTACTGCAGCCCTTAGAAAATCTTTATTCTCTATTCTTTTAAATAAACTAAGGCACATTATTATAATGTAATCAAAATACTTTGTGCCGGGCTTAATTAAGGTCGATAGCTGTCCTTGTTTACTAGAACTACTTTGCAGCTGGTTTTTAGTCTTTAGCTGTTATAGTTTCTCAGACTTAGCGAATAAAAATAAACACAAAATTTATGCAATTGTAGGGGGAATACACCTTCCTCTGCTCCTATCAAAAAAAAGTCCCTAATTTAGGTCTTGTGACAAGAGTGGCTGTATTTATTTCTGTATATATCTTGGTCCGTAGTAAATCGATTTTGCCGATTTTAAAAAGCTATTATCTCAGGGATATTTTTGATTGTTTAATATCAATTCGCTTTCTATGCGACTTTATTTGGCTCCAAAAGCTTTACTTCAACGGACACAAAAGCGGACGTCTATAAGGATTCCGAATATACATATATGTATACTTTGTGGGGTCGCAACTAAATATGGTTGAAATTACAAACGGAACAATGTACTGGATTATACTCTTATCACTATGTGAAGGTTATATTTTTAAACGCTTTTGTAATTAGTTATGGTCTAAATTTTATATATTTTATTTTAAATAATTCACTATTTTAACACCTAATTATAAATAAATAATTAAGGTTAATTTTTTGTATTTTTTTAAATATTGCATTGGCTGATCGCTATTCTGTACAAACATTATCGAGAGTTGTTTTTTAATCGTTATCATCTTTAAATAAACCGCTAAAGGTTTATCAACAATTATATAAATAAAAAAGGAATAACAATAAAAACAATTAAAAAGTATGTTCAACGGTAATCAGTTTTTACAAGAAGGCAAGAAAGTACTTAAGAGCATTTTCTTAAAGTAATGAGAACCAATTTTAAAATTTTTAGCTTTGCAACATACATATCGTTACATTAATGTATCTTATTATATATATAAATGGTATGCTCAAGGTACATTGAACAAAGTAGGAGCAACTAATCAGCTGACTTTTATTTCCGCCATATGTTTTTTAGCTTAGCTTGGCAAATTTTTTTGTTATATTATGGTTGTCTATATTGTGTGTATGTGTGATAGCAACATTTTTGACAACTTAGCTAGAATTTAGCAACTACAAAATACATGCTAAATTTTTACAGGAAGTTGATATTGTAGGGGCGAGGTAACCTTATTATTCCACTATTGGTATGCTCATACATCGCAATTAGCGAAAAATTTTCAACGTAATATGATCTAAGTTGTTTGGGGATTTTGTATATTTATAAGTACACAAATTTTAATTTCTATAATTTAAAACAAATTCTAAGGAGCACTATCAATATTAAACAATTGTGTAACCTATATATGAACACGGAAATTGTTTTATAATTGCCACAAATACGTACATATGTATAATATGCCCCAAGTTTAAACTATCTGAAAGAATGTACAAGCCAACTGAGAAATTAACTGGAGACACATAGAACAGCATCAGTGAAAAGTTAAGTTTGACTCCCCGCTCAAATAATTTTCTATGGCGATCACCTTAATGTGTTAAAAGAGGTGTAATCGAACAACCGCCACTGCGTTATCTGAGAGAATCCTGGATAATTAATTCCAAAGAAAAATGTGATATTTTTTCAAATCATTTCAGTAACTTTTTTACATTTACGGACATAAGAGAATTACCACCTGTTGTTGCTAGACAACCTATAGGAATACATACGATTCCAAGTTTTATAGAGGCTTTAAAAAATTTAAGTGCTTTTAAAGCTCTTGGCTTTGTGGAAATAAGTAATCAAAGGCTTTTAGAGCTGCCTAATACAGCAAAGAAAATAATTTTATACATTTTAAACGGTATAATATGGCTTAAGTATTTTCCGCCAATATTGAACGTTACCCTGATAAAGGTGATTGGTAAGCCTGGAAAGGATCCTTTAAACACAGAAAAAAGTATTCCTAAATTTTTTTTCAATTAACTCATTAATGAAAAAAATTTTAATTTTTAATAAAAAATTTAATTGTCACGATTAAAATTTTAATTGATTTTGAAAGTATGTATATACCAACAATGAAGCTTCTTTCTTTCTTCAAAAAAAGCTGCAGTTTTCCCTAAAGCTTTGTTTTGCCTTTGCTTATGCAAAGCTCACCTCAAGTTCAGTTGCTGGAGTTAAATTTTTAAAAACTTAAACTAAGTTTAACATTTTAAAAAATAGAATGCCCTGTTGGCTGAGCGAATAGAGCCTCGCATTTATATGGCCCACGGTTCGAGCCGTTGTTGAGACTTGTAATGTATACTTTAGTTTAAATTGAACATAACACATATATAATTAAGTTTAATAAACAAAAAAAAAAAAAAATAGAAGTAAATATGTATAAACAAATTACAAAAAAAAATTTTTTTATTTATTTAATATTCAAGTAATACTTTCATTTATTTGCATTTAATTTTAGATTTGAGTTGATTAAATCGATTAATTAATTTTTAACTAAAAATTTTTAAACATATTTAATTAAATCATTAAATTGAATATGCGAATTTTTGATAGGTTGTAATCTAAACAATTTCTTAATTAAATCAACAAATTTTTTAATTAAAAATGATTTTTATTATTTTCTGTGAAGGTGAAGTCTTATAGGCTCATAAGCTTATAACCAAGTAAGCCAAAATTATTTGCGAAAATTGCTTAAAATCCAGGGGAATATTGCATTTAATAACACCAACTGCATTCCCAATCACCAATTTGGTTTTAGGCGACAAAATAGTACCATCGAACAAACCCACAGAATGGTACAGTTTATAAGGAAAGCCTTTGAGAAAAAGAAATATTTTTCTGTGCTATTTTTATCTCATGCTTTTAATGAAGTATTTTACGAATACCAGGTAACCAAACTTATGCTGAATTTGTCAGGGCATCTCAAAAGTCGGTTGGAAAAGTACACATCCAGTCTACATTTAATGAATAAAGAGGGAGGCAGCTTCAGTTGCCCTCAACCAAAAGGATATGGCGTACCAAAATTTAGTTTTTTCGGACCATTTCTGTACTTGCTTTACACAGCAGATATGCCAATAAACGGCAAACACGTCGACATTTGCTAATGATATCGCTTTTCACAATACTCATGAATACTCTTAGGGGGCGTTAAACAAATAACAGCGTCATGTAATCTATGTAACTTAAAAAAATGGGGCAAAGTTATAAGAAATATAAATAAATAAGCAGAAATCCACCTACACAACTTTTAACTAGAGCAGAGAATCGCGTTCCCCAGTCCATTTTGGTAAGTAAACACTTTACGGCGAAAGTCCTTGGCATTTACCAGAATTGACCTCTCACATTGAAGCTGCACAGATGCATTGGGTAATTGGTAAGAACTCTATACTTCGTTTAAGAACAAATTTCTGATTATGCTTTGCAATGTAGCCACATTTTTGAAGAGGCCAAAAACGTTAAATGTATTTAAGTAATAATTTAATTTAAAT
This sequence comes from Melanophora roralis, assembly GCA_963583895.1. Classification (NCBI taxonomy): domain Eukaryota; kingdom Metazoa; phylum Arthropoda; class Insecta; order Diptera; family Rhinophoridae; genus Melanophora; species Melanophora roralis. Next base: position 73,388,134 of record OY757189.1, on the reverse strand, counting down.
GAAAATTAACTTAGTTCGTATTTAAACACAGAGTCATGAAGTGGCTATTAGTTAATAAAAATACAGGCTTTAATAATTAAATATTTTATTAGCAATTAGTCTACCTAAGAAAAATATTAAAAATGATTTTAGTTAGAATACTATATATAAGAAGGATTAGAAATAGGATCCCTGAAAAATGATTTTTGTAAAAAAAAATATTTGTTTTAACATAATTATTTTTTTTTTATGACTAAAGTTAAAAATCTGTAAAAATTTATTTTTTTTTATTTTCAGTTTGCTTTGCTTCCTTCAAATGATGAAATTTTGCTTATTTTGTTACTACTTTTGAAAAAAAAAACCTAGAAGCACTTTGTTCCCCCTTTTTTATTTTTATTAAGTTAAGAAGTAATTAAAACTATAAATTTTATTTTTTTTGATGGTTTCAAAAACTTGTTTTGGCGATTATGAAGGTTTGTTTTCCAAAAATGTTGCGTTATTGAAACAAATATATCTGGCAACTATGATTGTAAGTGTATAATTTTACAGACCTAGTCAGTTAAAGATTATAAACACAAAATCTTTTAAAGCGACAGACCTAGAAAAGCCGGTTAACCGGCTAAAACAACAACAATAACAATAGTAAGACAGTGTGCAACAGCCAAAAGCAATTTTTAAAATAGAAGCAATTGAAGGGAAAGCTTGTGATCTCCTCCATACAGTAAGCAAGTCTAATCGACCAGTTTTTACTTAAATGTACTTGTGAATGAATGTGTCTACTGGTAAACATATAAATTAGAGGTCTGCAGCGGATAAATTTTCAATTAACTTTTGAAATTTTACGTAAAAATAGTATGCACTTGCATTCGCTCGCAGTGTGAGAGTACGGAAGATAACTTAACCAAAGTTTGTCAAATACAAACATTTATGAATTTGGTACAAAAGAAATACCTAAAAAAGCGAACGTAAACAAGAAAATACTACAAATTAAAACTACAACTTCTTGTGCCAGTACTTGTTGGGATATTTTTTTGTGGCACGTTTTTGTTTTTGCAATAAATAATATGCGGATTGTATGTTTGTATTCATATTTTGTTATTGTAAGAAACTAACACCATATGTAATTTGGGTTTACATATGCATACATACGAGTAGATCAACTACTTTTCCGAGAACGAGTAAAGCCGTAGTTGAAACATACTTCCATCAACAACTTTAAGTTTTTCGGTTGAAAGGAAAAGAGAACAATGAATCTCAAATAAAAGTATCTGTCAAGTAACAAAGAATACATAGTTGACGATTATGACGTTCAGAGAAAAAAGTACTTATTATTATTATTTATACGAATAAGAATTCATCCTTTAAAATACTCAGGTATACAAAAAGTTCAAGTTTACTCGTGCAGCCCTATAACATAAATATATACACATATGTATGTATTTTTATTGCAAAAATGCTCTACTTACAGAGATGTAAATATACAGCCACATATGGATTAGGGTGTTTACTTTTCGGTTTCGCGAATTTATTAACGAAAAACGGAGTCACATCACTAGGATATTGGGAACATTTTTTAGTATATATTTAATCAGAATACGTAAACAGTATTAAATATCGGCAACATGACAGTAGAAATGGGTAATCGATTATCTTAATACCAACCTGTTAAACGTTATAAATATTATAATTAGGTTCTTTCACAGCTAGTATTTGGGATTGGCAACAGCAATCCGTGACCCCGTTGTTTTCCTGTGTACGAATAACAAAACTAAAATAAGATCAATAATTTTTATTAGAACCAAACTTCAAACATTTGTGGAATATTAAAAACGAATGAACGGTCGCTTAAGACTTAGTCAATTAAGAACCATTCAAATCCATTGTCAATTGGAAATTCCCGGTAATAAGCCCAGAGATAACAAAGTTTTTTGACACAATTTACATTAAGTTCAAAAGTGGACAATAGTGGAATGGTTTAATGATTTAAAAAATGTTAAAAAGTCTTTATTGTACGCCTAAGCGAGACAAAATCATGCCTGGACAAATGTCAAAATTAATATAAAAAAATCCGGTATTTTTATACCGGGTTTTTACATTTGTCTCATCAAGGCCTTTAGTTAGGGCATTTTAATATAAGAAAAGAATAATTATAAAGGAAATTTGAAAAATAACATTTATTAGGTAAGATAACCCCCGGAACAATAGTATTAACTGGGCATGTAGAAAGCACATCCTATTGACAGTTTATTCAAGTAATAAACAAATAAAAAAATAATTTAAAAAACTAACTTAATTTGTAAGTTACTTATTGCTTCACTTTTAGGCAATCATTTAAACTCGTATTTGGCATAAATTACAGTGCCGCAATTTATTTAAAAGTGATAAAAAGGAGAGTGAACTTCCCGATTACCGAATTCCTGGTTGGCAGCACGGGCTGCGATTTAATTGATATCACGCTTTAGCCTTTCTTCATTTTTACAGTTTCACAGTTTACATTTTATGCATTATTATTCTCTTTTTGCGATACAACAGTAGATACACGTCATACTTTAAAAAATATGATGTTTGCACAAAATAAATATTATTTTTTGGTGCACTTTAAACAAATTCAAATATGTATGTGTTAAAAATTATCAAATGCGGCAATAACAGTTGCTAACTTTTTACGCTTAAATCGAATAACTTTATATCGTTAGCTTAACATGAAATTGTGCTAAGTCAATTTTTTTTTAAAAATGAGATTTTGATGCAGTCTTAGAAATAAATTCAAAATACGCAGTTTAAAAAAAAAATTATGAATGTGAATAATTTTTACCTGATGTTGGCAATGATGTGTAAATGTGCTAACTTGACGACTGTCAAAGAAATTGCGCTAAGTCAGATGTTATTGTTTTTTCGCGCCATTTTTTACAAAACAATAATTGTTTTTCGTGAGCTTTATTTGTGCAAAATAAATATTATTTGTGTTTTATTTTAAACGAAAAAGGTAATAAATGACTTTAATGACTTAATTAAACGAAGAATTAAATAAAACAAAACAATTTCTTAGCAGATTTTCATGGATTTGCACGACAATAACAACGTTACAGCACAATCACTTCAGTGCATCGATGATGCGTCATTTGGAATAGAATCTGACGATGGTGTGGTTGATTTGGTTCCTTATGGCTTCAACAGTGACTCTGACAATTCCTTTGATATGCCAGTGAGAAATAAAAAACGCAAAAAGAGAGCGCAGGTGGTGAACAATACATGGCTCGTTGCAAAAAATAAAAACAGAAGAGAATGTGGAAAAAGCTATTGGGGAAGAAAAAAAGAAAGTGACGTGTGGAATTATAAAAAAATAAAAGTTGCACGAGCCATAAAGGCAAGATGTAAGTGTGCTCAAACATGTCATACTGCTACAATGAAATGTGCATTGGTGACTGATGCTCAACGACAGCAGATATTCAAAACGTTTTGGAAGATGGATTGGAAACAAAAAAAAGTTTATGTGAATACATTAGTGCAAACGACTAAACCAGCCAATCCTCGAAATAGAACAAATCCTAATGCGTCTAGAAGAGTGCAAACTTTGAAATATCACTTGAAAGTGGATGGTAAAAATTTGCGCGTATGTAGAATTTTTTTTTTAAATACCTTGTGCATAGGTAGATGCTCAGTGCTTAGTTGGGTGAATAAACCCGTGACTGCACATAATAATGTCATGAGAAATTTTAAAAACAACATTTCAGAAGAAAAAAAAGACATGAACTTATTTTTTGATTCTCTGCCAGTAATGGAGTCTCATTACTGTCGTGCTGTCACGCAAAAAAAATATCTTTTACCGGAATGGCGTTCTAAGCAAATGCTTTATGATTTTTATTCAAAAGATTGGTGCGCAACTCACAACGTCCGGCCACTTTCCTTACGTACGTTTCATTCGGTATTTGAGAGCAGAAATCTTGGCTTGTTTGCACCAAAGAAGGACCAGTGTGAAATATGTGCACGTTATTCTGCCGGCACTACTCCACTGGAAGAATATTCTTGTCACCAAGAAAAAAAAGAAGAAGCAAGAATGGAAAAGAACAAAGACAGGTCTGACGAATCCAATGTGTTTACCGTAGATCTTCAAGCTGTACTCATGGCTCCGAAATCCCAAGTCAGCAGCTTATATTATAGAACGAAATTACAGGTTCACAATTTGGTTTTTTTCAACATAATAAACAAAAAAGGGTATTGCTTCCTCTGGAATGAAGCTGAAGGAGGTGTGAATGCTGAAGACTTTGCAAGCATATGGGTTTATTTTATTGAAACCAAAATTCTTCCCAGCCTTGATAACAGTGATAACCCTATTAAGATTATATTTTATAGTGATGGATGTGGTTACCAAAACCGCAATTGCGTAATGAGTAACGCACTTCTAAATACTGCTATTAAGCACAACATTGTGATAGAGCAGAAAATACTGGAGCCTGGGCATACGCAGATGGAGGCCGATAGTGTCCACTCTACCATAGAGCGTGCCATGAAGAATAAAAATATCGATGTTCCTGCCGAATATATCGGAATATGTAAAGCAGCAAGAAAAAAGCCTATGCCATACGATGTGACTTATTTGACACATGATTTTTTTAAAAAATTTAACAATATTGAATTCTGTAAAAGTATTCGTCCTGGACGTATCAAAGGTGATGCCAAAGTCACAGACATTCGTGCATTAAAATATACACCAAATCGAGAAATTTTTTTTAAATTACGGTTCAACACTTTATGGAAAATTCTGCCGCAAAGAATTGATCAAAAAATAGTTGCTTTAAAGTGGTGCAATTTAGAACAACTGTACCAAAATAGAATACCAATTAAACGTAAGAAATACGAAGATCTACAATACTTGAAACTTACTTTGCCTAAGGACCATCATCAATTTTATGATGATTTGCTTTTCGAATAATTAAATTTTTACTGATTTTTTTTTTAACTTTAACTAGCAGCAGGAGTAAGACTGCAAAATTGTTATTTGTATTAATTTTTATATAATTTTAAGATTGTTTTTATAAATAATTAACTAAAAATAATTAAATAACAGCAATGAAATAAGACTGCATATAATTTGTGATCAATGTTAACAAATAAACAAGTACCTTTTTATTTTTGAAACTAAATTGTTTTAATTTTATTTATTAATACTATGAAGAAATAAGTTTAGTAAAATGTGCTAAGTCAGAAAAAAAAAAAATTACGTAAGAAAAACTGCTAACTCAATAAAAAGCTGATAGGGGTAAAATGCATGTTTTTGTTAGTTTTTTTTTTTGTCCTTTGCGTTGAGAAGTTATGACATTGAGGTAACTGCATTTAAAGTTTAATAAAATAATGTTTTATTTAAAAGTTATTAGGTTTTTTGTCTCTCCTGTAAAATTTGAAAAAGATGACTTAGCATATTTTCACGTTAAGCTAACGATATATGATACCATCAGAGCTGATTTAGACTTAATTTTAAAACGTAAATTTAAATCTGGCACTGGATGAGCTTATATAATTTTATTTAGTTTTAAGATGATCCAAAAATAACTTTGGCGTATGAAGGCCCCTCAAAATTTGTTTTTAAAATACTTTTAAAAACACTTTTTTGTTAATGCACTTCATGCCCAAACCACCTCCCCCTAGAAAAAATTTGAAGCTACGCCAATGAAAAATATAAAATATGTGAAAAAAGGTTGTGATAATTTTTATACAAAAAAAATACAAATATTGGCAGCACTATTTTATGAATATTTTAAGTTTTTTTTTCATATTTTTCATAACTTTTTTTGCTACGTTTTAAGAAAAGGAAAAAAACAAACTCTGATACAGTGGACGTCCAATAGTACGTACCTTCGCTACTACGAATGTCCAATAGTACGAAAGACAAATATTTTGCATTGGGGTTTCTATAGTACGAATAAAAAAAATTTTTACTATTCGATTATACGAATATGTTTGTTTTTCTATATATGAATGGAATTTTTGTAAAATTTTTCAGCTTTTTTTAGTTTGTTTTTTGTTTTCTTTAATTTTTTTTCGGTCTACAAACAAATGCATAGTAGTCATTTGGTATGAAATTTTATAGAGATAACAAGTGTCTTGTCTCGTGCTTTTCGTTTGAAACATACAAAATGTTTAAAATGAAAGAAGCCAAAAAGAAATAAATTTATTTAAAAAATAAAATAAAAATTATAGAAGATTGTAAAAGTGGAAAATCTCTTTATGAAATCTCTTACAAATATGGATTATCTAAATCAACCATTTGCACCATAAAAAAGCAGAAGGCGTAGCTTTAATCTGGAGCTTTTACCTGGAGAATTTAAAAATGGAAGACAAGCTATACAAATGGTTTTTATGCAAAAGGAATTCTTATGTTCCAGTAGGGGTACGCAATTAAAATGTACGGCTCTGTAATTACATAAAATGGGGGAAAAATTGTAGTCCAATAGTATGAATTTTCCAGTATTACGAAAAGACCTGACATTATATAATTCGTATTATTGGACGTCCACTGTAGTTTTTAGTACATAAAAGCAACTCTTTTTACTAGCGGTCGTTCAAGTGCAACTTTACTTCTATTTTTTTATTAAGTTGATGGATGCACTTATTGCAACATTGTTTGCAACGTTTTATTTGCCGTGTTATTAGCAAACAGGAAATTTCTTTAAATAAAAAATGTTTTGCTGTAATTATTTTAAAAACTGTATTAGCAGCATTTTTAAAAGAAGAAAACAAATTTTGTTGCACAACAAGTTTCGATCGAAAAGAAAGCGATTTTAATTGAACGTTTCTTAACGATGTGTTTGTAGTGATAATTTATGTTATTTTCTTTCTCATAAACCAATTTTACATGCAATAATTTTTACGAAAAAAAACGGCAAAATATGCTCACAAAAAAATTCAAACAAATTTTTTATTTACAATCTCACGTAAATTGCTTAAAATTTTGCTTGTTACAATTTTATTTCCTAAGCATAAGGAACAAAAGTTAAAAAAATTATAACGTTGGAAAAACAAACTAAAAAGGTTTATATGAAGGCAATAGATTTCTAATTAATTTGAATTACAATAAACAAAAATTTAGTCAAAATTTTAATGTTGGTGCAGTTATTTGCCGGTCTAGAGCAGCAGTGGTGCCCAGTAAAAGGAAGACAATTTATAAAAATGTATGAGTGCTTTTTAAATGTGTTTTATCAAAAAAAAAGCTAATATCAACCTGTGTTGTTGTTGCCACCTTTTTGTATAATGCTCTATTCGTTGGCAGTCGTGCTGTATACATGAAAACCCCGATTTGAGTTCGTCCCCCAGAGACACTCCTGGCTAACATTGGTCGAGAGTGCACAACGCCATTTTTTGAAAATTGGGTTTTTTTTTCTGTCGCACTGCGTATGTTATTTAACCCTACTTAAGAGTATATACCAGGTTGACATTTCGCTCATAATCTCTACAATATTCTGAAAATATGTCACAGCCAACTGGCTACGTTGGTCCCAAACTATCAGAAAAGCTCTTAAGCAGATTATTATTAACTATTACAGGCCGAGACATAAGCTAAAACCTAAGATAACCTATTTTTTAGGAAGAAATCTATGTATATATTGTTACATATCTTAGTTAAAATGGCTACTGTTGCCACAAAACTTGGCACGGATAATTCGAAGGCGGCCGGCTAAATTGAAAAAACTCTTTTTCGATAGCAGCAGGGAAACTGGTAGCCCCTTATAATTGCATTAACTTTAAGAAATTTTTCATTTGCCATATCTGACATGTTTATAATCGAAAAAAATAATTCTCTCGCTCTGAGTAAAGATCGTATATCGAACACGCCCAAAACATGCGTTAAATTATGTAAAAAAAAAAAACTTTTCTTATGGAGTTTTAAAGAACATATATATGTATATATGTGCTATCAAAATATGTATTTCCTTGATCCTTTTAGATACGAAAGTTGAAATCAAGTTTCTAAAGGCCCTTGATATTTTTCGGACCTGTTTTTGTGGTATCAAAACGACGTATACTTGTTAGAATTTTGGTATTAAAATTCATCAAAATCACCTGTTAAGTGTCAGAGAGATAAATCAACAACCACGACCACCTCTGTTAATATCTTTAAAATTTGTACTTAAAACCTCTAGAACTGCTCCAAAGTTGCCCCTACACGGGTGCAATGTAGGACCGACTCCTATTAATTTTTTCTCCCAAACTTTTTTGTAAAACACACTTACCAGCTCCTACCGGGATGCCATACAAAATGTAAGAAAAACTTTTGGTAAAAACCCATACAACTTCCCCTGAGTCGCCCTTAGAGGAATAAAATGTATCACAAACCCCGTTAGTTCTCCCTTCCAAGCATATTCCTAAAACATACTTGCCATCTATTTCCATCACCTAGGGGGTTGCCATACAAAATTTTCAAAAATTATGTAAAAACATCTAAAACTTTCTCAGAGTCGGCTTTAGAGAAATAAAGTGTACGCCCGATCCCCATTAGTTTTCCCTCCCAATATTCCTAGAACATACTTACCCTCTATCTTAATCGCCTAAGGGGGCTCCCATACAAAGTTTTGTAAATTGTAATAAGACCCCCCCCCCCCCCCCTTTACAGCGTCTTGGGTGAACGTGAATAGATCAAATTTAGGACGGACCCCAACTAATTTACTTTATTGTTGATAAAACCATCGATTTTCACTAAAGTAGGTTAAAATAATTTTAAATACATTTGTGTTATCATATCGTGTTTTTGCCACTTTTTACCTTAAATAATTCCTGTAAACTTGAATTTTTATGTTAAAATCATACACAATTGAAATATTGCAATTAATGCATTAATAAAGTCGTTTTATTGTTATTCGTAAGATATCTTGTATTTACTTTTTACATAAGTCTTTAATTTAATTCATCAGCAAACATTTTATAATATAATGCCTTAAACAATAATTTTTCAAATCTCTTATTTACCTTGCCAGACGGCCAAAAACTAATTGCAAATTTCGATGCATATTTAAAGTTAATGACAAGCACCGTCTTGGTAAACCTTTTTAATAAATCTTATTTTTAAACCTTAAAAACCCCGAAATTAGACATTTGTTATCACCATTTATTTTGTTCATCTTAAATTAAAACTAATTATGTATGTGTGTGTGTATGTGTGCGTGTACTTAAGAAATGTATGTTTGTACATAAAAATTCATTGTGGCTCTTCAAGTCAATGTTATCAACAAAAGAAATAGGTCACTCAAATATGTGATTACCTGCAGTCGTTAAGTTTAAAGCCATAATACAAATGCAATGCAGTTCAATATACCCGTTAAGCGTGCAGTGGCCACAAATTGTCACTAATTTACTTGCATAGAGGGTCTAAAAATTTTTAAACATTTTTTATTTAGGTACCTATTCTATTTTTGTTATTGGTTTCTTTGAATTTTATATGCGCACGTACGTATATATGCTCGTTTTTATTTAGGGTTCTAACTTTCTGATTTTTTTCCCGGCAAAAAAAAAACATTTTTATTTAAAATATTAAACTAAAATAACTTTAACAAGTTTTATTATACACACACCGCATACTTCGTAGGGGTATTATGCGTTGGTGCAGATGTCTGTAACACCCAAAAATAATGGTCTGAGACCCACCTTCAAGCATACCGATTGACTCAGATCCGGCTGGGTTTCCATATATTCTTGTAATCAAAGTACTGGTCGCAATTTTCATATTTTAAAAAAAAAGTATTTCTCTTGAACTGGCATGAAGCTTATTGTTTGTGGTGATGATCGGTTGATTTTCGACTTAGCCCCCATGCCAATTTTGCCCCGGAACAAGGACTTTGGGCTATACCTGGCTCGAATATTACTCTTTTTTGACAAAATTTTGCACACAAGTTTATCTTTATGCCGCCAACTATTATACTTCTTTCAAAGAGCTACATACAAATGTGGTGTAGGGTATAATATGGTCAGATTTGCCCAACTAAAACTTGTTGACTATTATATTATTATTGTTAAAAAAAACATTTTTAAGCAGTTTTAATATGCTAAAGTGGGAATTTAAAAAAATATGAATTAATTCGTTTTGCGAAAAATATGGTCATATTGTATCATATTGTACATGATTTTAAGGACAAATTAAAGTTCACGCAAAAAATTTGTTAGTTTTGGCCTTAGTTAATCCGAAGAAGATTGACTTTAGTTCGAAGCCGTACTTGGTGTAGATCGATCGAGTAATATTTCTATATGCCTTAAATTTCCTCCAGATTTGAACTTATTACGTATCTAAATGTAACAACAAGTTATTACTTTTTTGTTGCTACTATAATTGAGACAATTGGATTTGCATATACCCCATTCAACACTTAGCCAACAACTTTAAATGGATTTGGACAGGTCACCCTAAAAATTCATAAAATTCAACAGACCTTTTGGCTTTCAAAACTTGCTTGACCTAATTTTCAGCTAATCCATGAAATAGCAATATAATGGAATGAAAATCCATAACAAACATTGAAAAATCCAAAATATTTATTAAAATAATAATCCTGTCATAAATTATATGTAAATAGTTTATCAAAAATTTTCTAAGAAAAAACCCTAATAAAATCCCAATTTGCTGTTGTTTTTTTGTCAGCAAAAGTTAATCTCGTTTTAAAATAAACCATCTAAAAACCCACTCAAAAACACACGTACACTCACACGTACACATGCACGGAAATGTTGTCTAAAACAAAATTACTTGTTTTCAACTTATTCTTACCTGAAATTATATAACAAACTTTCAAAGTATGTACAAGTCAATACTTTGATTAAATTCTTAGTTTCTTGCTAAGTAAATTAGAATTTTATGTAATTTAGAAGAAATTTGAAAATTTTAGGGGAACAGACATCAAGAAATTTATATACATATGTACATATTAATAAAATAAAACACAAAATCAAAGAAAAATGTAATACCGTCACTTTCTATTAGTTTTTTTTTTTTAATTTTCGTTCTGGGCGTTCCCAAGGCCTCGATATATTATGTCTACCCGGATATATAAAAAAATATACCTAAATTTTAGGACAATATAAAAGGTCATTCCATTTTTTTTTGTTGCTAATATCTCAGTCGTTTACATATTAATAATTCTATTTTTCACAACAGCAATTGTATCGAAAATATTATCACAGATGGTATGTATTAAGCCATGTTAGTTGATCCAGGAAAATACAGTCGTCCCTTAGAAATCTACTTTTATATTTTGTATTTACGCACGTGCCAAAAATGAGGACAAATTCTCCAAAAAGTGGAGTATGCCACAAACTGTAATAGGTTTTTGAGATAAATATGGGCTTAAGGGTAAAAAAAGGGTTCAAAAAGAGCCGAAATTGACACTATACCTTGTCGAAAGTGAGCTAAGCACGTTTGTTTCAAAACGGATGGTATAAATTTTTTAAGAACAACAGCCCTTTTTGTTTTGGCAACGCATTGTCTTATTTCGAAAACAGCCACTATTTATTTACCAACAGATCATTCTTTTTTAAGAACAGTTCGTTCCAAATTGACAGCGTCTGGTATTCTTTAAGTTTTTATTCTTTATATGATCAAAAAGCACAGTGTAAGGTTTTGCTAATCTAGTTGAACAAAAGTCGTTTTTCTGATGTTGAATTTGGGTAAATATTTTTTCGAATATGAAAGATCATATGTTATAAAATAAGAAAGTGCAAAAACTTTGCCTAATTTACCAACAATAACAATATAACGGCACGTTTGACTTGAATATATTTGAGTGAATTAAAAACAACCAAAATATTTACATGAAATAACTCGTTTTTAAAAGCGTGTAACTTTTTATTGGAATCGATGTTTCCCTACCAAATTTCAACTAGTGATATTTTTTTTTTGTTTAAAAGAGTTAATTGGCTTAAATACAAAAAATATATTTGCATCCACTGCACGGAAAGCCAACCGCTAAAAACTCCAGAAGAGCAGCCTTAATAAGAACATTAAAAAAGCCGTTGAACATGCTTCTTCTAACTATCGTCAGACTGAATGCAATAGAATTTTTTCAGCCGATGTGCAACAGCTTTTATCTGAAAAAAGAAGAGCCCAAAGAGAATGGCAAAAGCACAAATCACTCCAACTTAACCAAGTTTAAAGAATGTACAAACCAATTGAAAAAGGTTTATTGAATTGCATCTCTTGAGGAACACCTCGAAGGTCTAAGTTCGACTCCTCAGATAAATTATTTACTATTGCGATCAGCTAAATGTCTTAAATGTCGCAAAACCACCACTACGTAGTGTGAGAGAGTTCTGGGCGAGAAATAATGAAGAAAAATGTGATCTGCTCACAAGTCAATTAGTCAATATGTTCGCTCCAAATACATGCAGTAACATGAGTAAATTAACGCCGGTTGTTGCTAGATGCCCTATGGAAATACGTTTCCAACTTTTAGATATCTAAGAGGCTATCGATAATTTAAATGCTAAAAGAAGCTCCTGGCTTTGATAAAATTAGCAACAAAATGCTTTTAGAGCTGCCTTGCACAGCAAAAAAAAATAAATCTTTTTATTTTTAACGCCATATTACGGCATTTCCCGCCAGTATGGAAAGTTGGCTTGGTAAAGATGATTCCTAAGCCGGGGAAAGATCCTTCGAAGGTGGAGTCTGTTACCAACTATTTCCAAATTGTTCGAGAAATTGCTTTAAAACAAGCTAACTCCGATCCTATATGACAACAACTGCATTCCAAATCATCAATTTGGATTTAGAAGTCAACGTAGTACAATCGAACAAACCAAACAAGTTAAAGCTAAACTTACCAGTGAATATCTTGAACTTTTTGAAAAAGTACACAACTGACCGACAATTTACAATAAAAGAAGGAAACTGCTTAATCTGTGCTAAACCAATAGGGTCATTGAAGTCACAAACATATACATAGATGCGAAGTTGACACAAATGAAACCTTAAGCGGCCGAAATAACCTGGCTAATTGATAGAAACTTTCTGCTACCTCTTGATTATAAGCTTCTACTCTACAACTTAGTTTTGAAACCAATTTGGTACTATGAGACACAATCTTGGGGCTTCCACCTCAAATATAGAAATATAGAAAAAAATTTATTAACTTAAGCAATTTTTCAGCGCGTTTGCCAACATTAAGCCCGCTTTCGCACGATGCAAGAAAATAAACCTGCTTATATTCTTTTTCTTCTTTGAACTATCATTGACGTTCGCACGGTTCAAGTCTTATTGCTTAATTTGTTTTGATTTTGTTATGAATATACACACACACTTCTGTGTTTTTAAACCCTTCACATAGTGATAAGGGTATATATCAGTTTTTCATTCCGTTTGTAATTTCTTTATTATTCATTTGCGACCCCATAAAGTATATATATTCTGAATCCTTATAGATAGGGAAGTTGATATAGCCATGTCCGTCTGTCCGTCTGTCTGTCTGTCCGTCTGTTGAAATCAAGTTTCCGGAGTCAAATAAAAAGATACAGACCAGTTAATGGTGTCAAACTATTGGAAATATCCCGCTAACAATCGCTATTTAAAATCAGCAAAATCGGTTCACTATTGACCGAGATATAAGCGAAAACCCAGAGTAACCCATTTTTTTAGGACAAAATCCGTGCATATATCCCTATATATCTCAGTAAGTATAGTCATTCTTGCCACAAAACTTGGCACAGACACTCCTAAAGAAGGGACCTAAATAACGGAAAAATTTTTTTCAGATAGGACTAGGGAAAGGGGTATTTTCCCTACAATTTCACAAATTTGGTGAAATATTTTATGCGCTATATCTCGTAAATTATAACAGCTATCGACTTAAAATGTTGTACAAAAAGTAATTTTACGCTAAGGGGTACACTTTAAAGAAAAAATTTTTTGAGTGTGGGCAAAAAAGGGGTAGCTCCCATACAAATTAACGATTTTTATGAAATATTCGATACGCTATATCTCGGAAACTATAACAGATATCGAAACCAAGTGTTCTCCAGAAAGTGATTGGACATCAAGGGCTACGCTCTTGAGAAAAAAATTTTTAATAGGGGGCAAAACAAGGGGTAGCTCCCATACAAATTAACGATTTTTATGAAATATTCGATATGCTATATATCGGAAACTATAACAGGGTTATGTTCTAAGGAAAAAATTTTTTGGATGGGGGGTGAACAAGTGGGAGGTCCCATACAAATTAACAATTTTTATGCAATTTTCGATAAGCTATATCTCGGAGACTATAACAGATATCGAAATCAAATGTTCTACAAAAAGTAATTCGACAACAAAGCCTAAGATTTTACGAAAAAATTTTTTGGGTGGAGGATGGACAAAGGGGATCTCCCATACAAATTAACAATTTTTATGAAATTTTCGATATGTTAAATTTAGGAAACTATAACAGAAATTGACTTGTGACGCCCGGATAAAGGGAAAGGGGAAAAAATTATTTCCTTTTAAAAAGCTTTAGTTTTTTTGGTTTTAATCGGTTTTGCACTGTTATACTACTTGTTGTATTTTTACTTTGGTTTTTTTAAATTTGAATTTGAATTTTTATTTTCTTCAACTTTTGATTTGAGTAAAAGCAGGCCTTGACTAAATTTTTTAGAGTATATAAGGCGGTGTAAATTTCAATTTGGGAATTAAAGAAACAATTTAAATTGTGTTGTGTGTTGTGAAAAGAAATTGGAAAAGTGGAAAAATAAAAAAAAATAAAAAAAACCAGTAAAACTTGATAGAGAAGTGAGTGTTGATAGAGGCAGTGAATTGTTGGCGGAAATTCCGTTCTAGGAAGCCGTGGAAGAATAAGTGCTAAAGCCAAAACTGCTTTTACTAAACTCGTTTTTTGTAAATGGCCGGCAACAAATACAGTTGGTAGGTATTTTCTGCCGAGACATTTACCTGGTTGAAAAGAGATGAAATGTTTGGTTTTTTTCTAGCCTGTCAGTGTGAAGTTTAAATTTATTTGGAAATTCCATTTCTGCAACTCCAACACGGAAGCCTTTGAAATTTTGAGAAGCGCATAGAAGGCAGAATTTATTGTTTCATTGAAGATCCACGAATATTTTTGTTTTTACTGTCTTT
The DNA here is from genome assembly GCA_963583895.1 of Melanophora roralis. Taxonomy (NCBI): domain Eukaryota; kingdom Metazoa; phylum Arthropoda; class Insecta; order Diptera; family Rhinophoridae; genus Melanophora; species Melanophora roralis. The sequence goes on along the minus strand of OY757189.1, from coordinate 73,373,076 downwards.
CTAAAGACAAATATTTATTTCTCGTGTAGTACTTCGTCTTTTTAAAGACGTTTTATCGTTCCTGTTGATTAATTTTAATTTTGTCGCGTAAATTAGTTTTGTTTTTTTGTCGTTATATTTAATTAATTTATGTTTGTAATATCGAAAAAAAAAAGAGAGTATAGATATATATATCCATATGTGCCTACATCCATAAATATTTATGCATGTTCCTACATATCTATATACATATATATATATGTATGATTTTTGTTTCCAACCATTTCAAAAAGAGATACTATTGTTTTTGGTATAACGCTACATCCGAACCTGTCCTGCATGAAGAGAGCTCTGTTCATCGTCCGGAAATTTGGTGAGTGTTTGTTTTATTTTATGGTTCGATTTACGTGTCAAATAATACGTTTATGCGTATTCGCGCATAAAAAAATGCATATATATATCTGTTAATACTGAATTTAAATAATTCATTATAAATAACTAAGAGGTTTATATATATATAAAAAAAAAGAAAAAAAAAGAAAGAATTCAATACTCCATTTAATGTCTTTAATCTTTTAAGTTATGTTCATGATTTCCTTTGTAATTGGCTAGTATTTAATTTAATTAAAGAGAGAAATCAGATGAATTCAAGAGTCGATGGTTTGGTTTTTTTTGGTTCAGTTTTCCTAATTAGGATGTGGTAGGCAGTTTATTCTAATGGGGTAGAGAGAACTTAGAACTAATATTTGATAGGGAATACCCAGCTTTAACTGGCCTTTGGGTATTCATTGGTAGGGAGGGAACTGTAGGCTCTTCAGTGATAATCTAACACCTGCTCGCTGGTCATCTCAACCAAAGGAAGAAGGAGAGTGTAGTTTTGGTTTTTCGGTGTTATTTTTTTTTATTTTAATTTTTTTTTGTAACTGGGCAAACTTTCGGTGCAGACAAGATCCCACACAGCTGAGCTAAAGCCGGTGCTCCAGAACACCGAACAGTCTGTTTCAATACCTCACCTGTTTATAGCCCCTTTAAGAATGTTACAGACTTCAAATGTTTTGCAAAAAGTAACAGGATAAGACCTACATTAAAAAAAAAGTTTTTTTGGGCAGGGGCAGAGGAAGGGGTAGCTGTAATACAAACTACGAATTTTTATGAAATTTGCGATACGCCACAACTGGAAAACTATAACAACTATCGACTTCGAATATTCCACAAAAAGTAATAATCAAATAATTCATTAATTTTGGAAAAATTTTGGAGAGGAGCAGGGGGACTAGAAAATCCCATAAAAATTAACAACTTTTATTAACCTTTTAATATAAATAATTTCAAAAACTTGCATTACTGTCGACCTCAAACGTTCCTCATCTATTTCTATTATTCATAGGAACGTTAAAATTTTGTAAGTTTTTCTATGGACTTTAAAGCTCACACAAGGATTTTTATTATATTATTTGCAGTACAAAATTACTCGGCTGGGTATATTTAAAGACCAATGTAAAGGGTATATAAGATTCGGCACAGCCGAATATAACGCTCTTACTTGTTTTACATTTTCTTTGTCCATCAATTTTAAGCAGCTGAATTGCAAGTACACGCAAGCCTGTACCCATTTTATTTCCCCTCACCCCGTTGTCCTCAACCTAATCAGTTCAGCTTAAATACTTGCATCGTGCGAATTGGGACTAAACAATTTCTTCCACCTTTTAACCAAAAAAAATTCCAATTTAGATCGCTGCCATCAGATATTCTGATGGCATATTTATTGAGATATATAGGGATATATGCATAGATTTTTTATAAAAAACATTTTTATACCAGTTTTTAGCTTATACCTTAGTCCGTAGTTAATCGATCTTGCTAATTTAATATAGCAATTTGCTCAGGAATATTTGACACTTAAAGGTGAAACACCTGACTTTGATCAGAAAATTTCAGAAGGCGGGCAGATTGACAAACAGACGTGGCTAAATCGAATTTCCTATCTATAAGTATCTAGAATATATATATTTTTTATGGGGTCGTTATTAAAATTAAGCTTGGACCTTTCTTTACTAAGCTAAACGTAAATTCCTTTTGCCATAAAAAGAAAGTTGTTGCAACACCGCAGTACTTAAAGGTGTTGCAGACAGCTGAAAGGCGTATTGTTTGTGACACTTATCTAATAAATACCTTTAAGTGTCATTCATGTTTACGCGCCAGGTTAAGATATTGTCATTAAAATAAGGTATTTTAAATATATATTGATTTGTTATAAAAAGGTGTCAAAAAAAAATAAATAAATTCTTGCCTCTTAATATGATAAACAGAAAATAAATATCGTATTTATGTATATTAAACGCAGGCCTAAAGGTTTTTAAAAAAATGCATTTTAATATTCAAATTAAATGATTGAAAGACCTATAATTAATTTACATATTTTGTCGATAAAGCCCACATAAGATGTTTAAACTTATACAAACACTTATCAATATATATTTATGAATGGATGCGTGGAGAGTAAACAGTTTTAGTAAAATACATACTTAGTATGTTTGATCAATTTACAAATATTTTGTATTATTTACCAGAGTTAAAAATTGCTCACTCACTTCTCATTCGTGAGAACGAGTGTGAGCGCTGTGTTTACTGCAGCAATTTTTCATTAATGAATGAGTTTTTAAAAAACATTTTTTGCCTTCTCACTCTCGAGCGAGAAAAAAAAAATTTTTTTTCACCAGTCATAAATGAGAAGTGAAAAGAAAAAATATTTTTTTCTTTTCACGAACATAAATGAAAAGCATCAAATTCGAGTACTTCTCATAAGTGAGAAATCATAAATGAATTTTTTCGCGAAGCATTCATAAATGTGTACACATAAAATTTTTTGGTCATGTTACTGGTGCTGCCATATGTAAAAATTTATTGCATAGTTTTTGAAATGCTTAAAAAAAGTAGGAATATTTTTTTTTTTTAAACATGTTTTTAATAAATTAAAAAACCAGGCACTGTTATACGTTGTGGTTTATTTGCATTTGTTTAACTTCATTTCATTTAAATTTTTCAATGAATCCGATTTAATGATTTTAGTAATAAAAATATGCGGTTAAGGTTTCACAAAAAGGGAAGCATTACTCCAGTGACAAACAAAAGCATCGTTACCATTACTTTGTATATCTCGTTTGTGAAGTAGTTTGTAATGTCTTTTGATATTTCCCTTCACTTTCTAACTAAGTTCCTTTTTGCACGATTCTATTACGCAAATACTTTTTTTGAAGATGCATCGTACAACATATATTTTTCAAAATTAAATTGTCTTTTAGGCATTGTTTGTTATTCACTTCACGCTATTTAAAATCCAAATAAGGAGCTTTTACAAACATTTAATGTTTATATTGCAAAAAACATAGAGCTGTTACACACACTCATGCAAATTTTAAAAGGATTGGAAAAAATTGCATTCGGCTTTACCACCATTAGAGATAATTGTTCATCATTTAATTTTGTTTGGGATTTTCCACTAATTTGGAAAGTATTTAGTACCTGCCTGTCTGTCATCCTTTTAGGTATTGGGTATATTGTTACAAAAAATTGTGGTGGTTATTATACAATACACACGCAAATCTTTTTATGTACAACAGTTTAAAACTTTACCTTTCAGGTCAATTAAATAGAACCTAAGAGTTTGAAGGAGTTCCATTAGCAAAAGTAAGGTAAATTAAAAAAAAGAGCAGTTACGACCTTGAACACAATACACAAGAAATACTTTTTTTTTATTAGAAAACGTCAATTAAAAATTTAGGAAAACAGTTCAAAAATATTTTTAAAGATTGCTATGAAAATTTGTGTCAGTGAAGACTATAATATTTCTAAAAAATCACAACATTAAATATAATGTTTTATTTAAGTTTCTTAACAAAAACAATTTTTTTATAAATATGACTTTTTCACAATAAATACTGCTATAAGTAATCCTTTATGTTAATATTTATTTATTATTGTTTATAAACCTACATATCTGGGAAACAAACGTAATTTTTATTATAAATTTGTGGTTGTTATTTTATTTGAAAATATATTTCTTTTTTTCAAATAGCATTAAAAGTCACTTAATTAAAAATATACTCAAAAGACTGATCAAAATATAGATGTGTAGTATTTTTTAAATTTCACAACATATAAGTATATGCAAGCAGCAAAATAAAAAAATTTATGTAAATGCAAAAATTTGTTTACTCTTATTAGGAGTACAAATTTCACACGCTTAAAAAATTATTTTCCGGCAACTCTGTTACAAAGCGTGAAAAATATTAAAGCAACACTCGCACTCATAAAAGAATGAATCGAAAGTGAAAAGAAGAAATTTCTCATTCATTTGTGAGTGAGAAATAAAATTTGGTTTTTATTTTTCATTTGTGATTTGTGAGCGTGAAAAAAAAAACGACAAACTTCTCATAAGTGAGTGAGGGTTGGCAAAATTTTTTTCACGCTCTTTTATGAACGTGAGAAGAAAAAATTTTTTTTAGAATTTTTCATTCTCGAGATTTTTCATGAATGGTGTTTTTTTATCGCTCACTCTTGAGAAAATTTGTACTCTGTTATTTACTAAACAAATTTGTAGGTTCTCTTTGTGTATTGTTATTACTAAGCAGATGATATAAAACCTAAATTTCTTTTTAATTTTAAAATGTTGTATTAATTAGTACCGTTAATCCTTCTACTAGACTTATAGTAAAGTACGCTTGTTTTCAAAAGAAAGGCGAGGTAATAATAAAATCTATATTTTATTTAGTAAATCCAGGCTTCTAAAATAGGTAAACTTTCAGGGCTTTGTATAACTGCCACTCATCGTAACAATCCTACAGCATCACAGGATGTAATTTTGGATTTGAAATTTATTAATCTGGTTGCAGAGAGCGACGCAGAAAGGTCTGCAGGTCGATAAGGATTAACAGATCGATTCACACAGATATCATATGGCCATGGCAAAATTAGTTAGGAGTGACTAGATGGTCTCAAAACTGATCTTGAAAAACCGAGAATGACTTTGGATAAATACGGGTGGATGGGCGGCAATAAATTAGGACGATTGGCTAGCGATTATTGCAGGCTTTGCGCCCAGAAAATTATTACAACAACTGACTGTAAGTTATTTAACAAGTTTTCGCAAAGTTATTTTTAAAAGAAGAAACAGTTAAATTGTGATAAATTTTTTAGCTGGCATGGACAGTTATTCACAACAAAGTCTACACAAAAGTACCGTAAGTACTGTTTCTAAAACTTTTTGTTTTACAGTAAAGTTGTTTAAATAAAAACAATTTTAGTAATATACTTTGTATTCTTCGTCGTTTTGTATTAACACAATAAGTTTAATAAACTTTGTTCTAACTTACAAAAAAAATAAATTCCGTTTGCCTTTCTGGATGGCATTTAAGTTAAATAGGTTGGATTAAAAATCAAAATTAAATTAACAATCAACTAAGGCCAATATAATAAAAAGTAAAATTTGTCACAATTGGTTATTTTACAAAATGTCTGTTAATTATTTTAAGTGTAAGAGTAGATAATGAATTTTGGAAACAACAACTCCAGCTGATTACTAATGTAATGACACTTAAAACGAAAAAGCAAATAATGCATTTAGCATTTTCGGCAAGATAATTTTTTAGTGTTTGAATCAAAATTAATCTTTTTTATTAATTTAAACTAATATTTTGTTGGAGGGTTTTTAAACATATTTTTTTATATTTCCAGTTGTTTAAAGTTACATTTTTTTGAGTGTGTGGTGTGTACCTAATAGTATAAAGACTTCCGACACTCGTGCGCAACCCCTAAAAAAACTCTATGGCTAATTAGACGAGACTGCTGGCATTTGCTAAGAGAGTGTAAAACACGACTTTTTAGCATCGAATAAGTTGGACTAAAATTACCGACATTTTGGCTTTACTCGTCTGGTAACAGTAAGGACCTTTAGGTTCTTTATCTTTGGAGTCTTTAAAACCAGTCATTTTAACCCAACCTAATCTATGGCTTCCAATATAGAATATAATTTATTTTTTAGATTTCTCAACTGCAGGTTCAAATAATTGTTTGAGGAAAATACGAGCATAAATAGCAACCAATCGGCCGAAAAAATAAGATTAATAAATACCCTTCGAATATTGTATAAAAGTGCTTTTATATGTATTTTACACATGCACAGGCCGAATTATTGCGTTAAAAATAAAAAGAATTATTCATTTTGCCGAAAAAGGTAGCTCTAAGAGCATTTTGTTGCTTATATTATCAACGCCAGGAGCTTTTTTACCATTTAGGTTAGCAATAGCCTCTACAACATCTGTAAATCGGAAACGTATTTCTAAAGGACGTCTAGCAACAACTGGCGGTAATTCCCTCACGTCTGTGCAAGTATTGGGAGTGAACACGTTTTTGAAATGATTTGCGAACAGATCACATTTTTCTTCGTCATTTCTAGCCCAGGATCCTCTCAGATTACGCAGTGGTGGTTGTGCGATAACGAGTCTTTTAAGACGTCTGGCTGATCGCCATAGGGAATAATTTGTCTGAGGAGTCGCGTCTAGACCTTTGAGGTACTCTTTAAGTGAAGCCATTCTGTGAATCTCCAGCAAGCTTTTTATTTGGTTAGTACATTCTTTCTATGCTTTTGCCATTCTCTTCGGACTCTCCTTTTTTCAGATAAAAGTTTTCCCACACCGTCAGAAAAAATTTTGCTGTACCTGGCCTGACGATAGGTAGAAGACGCATGTTGAACGGCTTTTTTAATGTTTTCATTTAGGACGCTCAGACTATCATCAACGTCTCCGGGAGTTTTTAGCGGTTGGTTTTCCGAGCAGTGGGCACTAATATATTTTTTATATTTTAACCAATTTTTTCTTTTAAATAAGAAAAAGTCACTTGCTGCTATTTGGTGAGGACTGCAAATAGTAATTATTGTGGGTGAGTGGTCAGAAGAAAAATCCAAGGAGGCTACAGCCTCAATAAGGTTCAGGGATATACCTTTTGCCACGCCAAAATCTATTACGTCTGGAATTTTATTATTGTCCGTTGGCCAATAGGTTGGTTGTCCAGTTTAAATAACGAAAAGTCCCATTTCCGACACGGAATCATGCAAGACACGACCCCTGGACTAATTAGGGGGGACCCCAGTATGTGTGCTTAGCGTTATAGTCTCCAGCAGCTATGAAGCGGGTACCTAATGATTTGTAGAAACTGTTGTATTGATCCTTCGTTATGGAGAATCTGGGTGGACAGTAAACTGATGAAATAACAAGGTTTTGGAAAAATTCATCAATGCAGACAAGGCATTTATAAAATACATATCGTTAAAAGCACTTTAACCTAGATATGTACATAGGTTAAGACCAGAGATAAGCCATTACTTAATTTCTATATTTAAGTTGATGTTAACCGGCTTAAAACAAGGAAAACACTATATCGCTTGCTTAATATTTACGAGTTTGTTAGTTCGAAAACACAAATTAGAAAGTTAGATTTATGTATATATCTGCTGCAATGCCTACTTTTTGATACAACTGTAAAACTGTTTCTAAACCCCTTTTGCCTTTTTGTTACACTTTTGGGCATAGAAGAAGAAGACATATGAGAGGCGGTGCTCGTCTTCATCACTCTCCCTAACCAAACCTAGCCTACAATCCAAATTAGCGATTTCCGAGTGATGAGAGGCTCAAACTCAAAATACAAATTGTAAAATTGGCTTTAGTTTTTAATCATGGTAAAACCCCAAACATTAAATAAAATGTAGGCACAAAATGAACACAACTTCTGCTCATTTTATATTGAGCTTAAAAAAATTTGAAATAAGATTACTTTCTCATAAGTACTACTGAGAAAGTGTGCAATTAGCTTTAAATAAATTTCTTAACGTATTTTAAATTACATACATATATATAATATTTAATTTTAACAACAAAATTATGACGGGTGTGATATTTTTTTCATAATATTCAAAAACAAGAATGGATTCTTCAGTGCTTTATAATTTAACACTGTTGCGAAATGAGTAAAAACTATTTTTTACAAAAAATTGCATTGAAAGATTTGAATTTCAACCATGACTATGTATACATATGAAACGAACAATGTTGCGTGCAAATGGAACCTTGACCTTTTCTATCATCAATTGAGGAATTGTGTCTTTTAATAAGATAAAATCTATTATTTTGCATATTTTTTTTACCTGTAGTAAACAGCTACATAGCTCATAATATGTGTTCTATTTTAAAATGTCACGTAGGCTTGATCACTAGTTAAGGATATTTACAAATTACTAGGAAAGTGCTACCTAAACAGATTTTGTGATGACACAAAGATGCTCTGACTTTCTTTTTCATAAAAAAAACATAGTATGTATGTATGTATGTATGTATGTATGTATGTATGCATGTATGTATGTATGTATGTATGTGTGTATGTATGTATGTTTATGAAAATAATTATTGTTTATTTGATTACTGTGGTGGGCAGTGATGCCAACTTTTGCATAATCAAAAGCACGGTGAGCATATCGAAAAAGGTGAAAAAAGCACCAATCTAAATATGCTCTTTAGTTGATGTTATATAACGCAAAAATAACTGATACTAGATTTTTTTAATTGAGATTGGTTGAATTTTATTAAAATAAAACAAACAGAAACATAATGTAGCACTGTGCAACAAAGAACAACAATACAGGTAGGCCCTTAAAAATTTTGGAAAATCAGTGGACCCCTAAAAAATCATCAGTTTTTATTTAAAATCTGATTCAAATTTGGTTAAAACACCTACCTTTATCCACCAATATTAAGTTTTAGACAACAGTTAATAAATATTTTTACATTTTATAGAAAAAATTTTCCTTTCCAGATTTTTTTTAACAAAAAATATTTTTTTACTTTATTTTGAAAAAACTTTCAGGGAATCCAAAATTGTTACTAAAAATAAAAAAAAAATTGTAGCCATCATAAAGCTTTACAACTTGTATTTGCACGTCAATACAGCCAGAACATGTCTAGGTGCGTCCAAAAACCTTTAAGTCTTGGATAAAGGGCATTTTTAATTACAATAATCTAACTGCATGCTAAGTTAAGACTTTTTGCAAAATTTTAAAATATATGTTCGATTTTACTTTTAAAAAAGCACTATAAATACCCGGTTTTAAAAAAAGGATATTAAACAAAACTTCGGTTACTGCATAAGCAAAAAGCACCACAAAATACCCGAAAGGCACCAAAATGGCAACGCTGGTTGGCAGTGAGCTAGTGTTTACAAACAAAAATTTAAAAACTGAGACTAACGATAATTTTTGGATTTGAAACAGAAAATTGATTTTTTTTTTGTCTTTTTTGAAAAAGGACATTATTGAGGTTGGGCAAATCATAAGAATGTTATAGCTAATAACTGTAAATAATTTCATTAATCTAACATTTTTTCTCTCCGTTGGGGCAGTTTTTATTTTAAGGATATATAGGAAAAGCACGAATACTTAGAGATAAAGTTACCAAATTTAAGATTTTTTTATGTTTAAGTAATTAAGATAAAAGTGTGCCAAATTCCTTCGCTTTGGCCACTCGATATATGAAATCACGACAGTTCCTAATATGTTAATATAAAATTCCCTACATTTGCATTTCTTGTACATATGTATGAACATACGTTTGTATGTAAATGTTTAGGTATGTCTACTGCTTTGTTTACATTTAAGTACACAATTTTGTACTTACATACAAATGAATATAAAACTATCCATGCAATTAATAGTAATGAATATGTGTGTGTCAAAAGTACCGGATTTTCCGAAAGAGATAATTTGTTGTTTTTCAAGTACATACATCTTATTAGTTGTTAAAATTTCAAATTCATTTACTCGCCGTCTTGTTTATATGGTTGTTAAAATTTCATTCATGGATACAACATAATAATATCGACTATAATGGAGTTTCTTATTTGTGCATGTAATAAATATTTTGTTACGAGAACTAAAACAATGTGTTTTCAAATTTTTAAAACCATGAAAAATGTGGCTCAAGCCTTTTTCGACTCTTTTAACAGGTTTGGAGCTGTATTTAACGCTATATATTACGCCATTGAAACGCTCTTTAGTTAAGATTTTTGTTTTCAGCTCTTAGTTTTTGTATATGTAAGATATGCCCTTTTAGAATTTAAGTGACGATATGTACATATGTTAATGAAAATATTCTTGCCTGAAAGAAAATTTCATGTTATCATTAACATATGTACATATACATACATACATACATACATATGTGCATTGTACATACACACACACATACTTTTGCAAAATTAACTCGGGTTCATACAAATGTACTTTTCTCTACTTCTAGATTATTCGAAAAACTTCTATAGATATACATACATACATGTGTATGTAGTTCGCTATTACAAAAAATAAATCAAAACAATATTTTCCGAACCTAAAAATCAAATTTCAATTCTATTAACATATCTTTTTTATTTGTCTTTATGCTTATGCCTTAATTTTATTAAATTGTTTTCTTTTAACATGTTTAAAAATAACTTGATAATCAAAAAAAAAAATAAAAAAGAAGTTAAAAGAACGAAAAACAAAAATACATATTTTTAGATAACAAGTTCTGGACCTTACACTATTTATTGCCAGTACTATTTTAAAAATAAAGCGTAATTAGTTATGCAATTTTAATAACTAGAATTAAAAACAAGTTAAGAAGTTACAGTTGGTCAATATCGATCATATTAAACCAAAGATTGATTTTATTTAACCCCAGTTTTAATGCCTTTGAAAGGTTCAAATGGACTAAGGAGAGTTCCGAGAGTATAGTTTGTATGAACCAATGAATAGTTATTAACCGATAAAAAAATTTGCATATGGTCAATTCCACGTTAAACGGCCCAAGTTGGGAAAAAATCGATGAATTTACGTCTAAAAAAACGTGGTCATCTTCGTACAAAAAAATTGGTTTATTTAAAATCATAATTATATAAAAATAGCTTTTCTTTTTTCACGCTTCGATGAGAATGTTAGGTCGAATTTCGAAAAGGGTTTTCCTTAAGCAAAAATAGTTTTTTTTTGTAAAAATAATAAATCAAATACGACTAAAAACAATTTAAACAGCCCTACAAACCAAAGAATTAAACCCGGTCTCAAGAATATTTTACACAACTCGATCTTAAAGTCAAAATTCTTTTAAATTCCAATTTGCAAGGTAACACCCGTCACAGTCTTTAAGTGATCATTATGACTAGAAATTATGCTCTTGCAGTGTTTACTTACTATTGATCGCTTTAAAACATACTATCTTTAAAAATTGTAGACTTTTTTCAAAGAAAATTTTTTAATTGTTTATGTTATAACCAAAATTGCAGCAACCTGGTCACACCTGTTACAATGGAAATGCTAATATGTAAATATACATCGACACAATTATCTATTCGCTTTTAATGCGGCTAAATGATATTAATTTATAGATTAAAAGCCTGAAATTTTTGTGCAATTAAATTAAAATCCGACACCAATATGCACAAAGGTATGATTTGCAGGTAAAGACTTACTATTAAAGGTAGGGCCAAAATGGCGATCCTTAAAAAAATTAGTAGCACTATATTTGTAAAAAACACTTGGGTGTTTGCAAAAATATAAATATATTTCTACCATTATCATTTCGTAGTTTGGACGTAAATGTGATTTCAAAAAAGGTGCTTTAATAGTAGGAGTGGTTATGGAGCAAACTCAATTAAATCTAGTCTAGCAATTGGTAAGGTTTGTAAAGTTTTGAAATATCGGAAGCAGTCAAAGTGGATTTAGTTAATAACGGGAAAATGTTTGACGGATAAAAGCAAAATAAAGGGTCCATTGTCACAATTTTCCAATCAGTTACCATTCCGAAAAGGTCATAAAAAAATCCTTAGTTGAGCTTGTCACCGTATTCGTGTCAAGTTCTGTGGACACAGTGGCCATATTTACTAAGACAAAAAAGGATATATACATGGATTTTGTCCTAAAAAACTGGTTGTCTCAGGTTTTTGCGTATATTTTGGTTTCTACTGAACCGGACTTACTAAACTTAAATATCATTTTGCCTAGGAATATTTCCGATAGTTCTACTTCTCTGTCTACAAGTATTCAAAGTTTATTTATATGGTCGCAAATGAATGCTGTAGACCTTCCAAGCGAAATGACAAACTAATATGTATAGGTACATACGTACCCTTATTATGTAAAGGGTATAAAAATACGACGTGCACTTTAACACCGAGAGAACTACCTGCAAATCCAGCCATACAAAGAGACGATCATACAGCCAGTTGGTAATGTTATGAATTTTTGTAATAAAACGTTCCGGAGATGTTTACCGAGTTATAAATGTATTTCCACCCGAAATTTTGTGTTCAAATTAACTGAACTTTTTTTGAATGAAGCTTTTCAGAAATACACTTTTGAGCGTAGACAGACGTAGACGACAGATTATTATTCTGATATGGGCTTCATGCACTTTGAATCGACTGCTAGAGCACCAGCAGCAAAATATTCAAAAAATATTGTATATACAGGCAAGTACTTACTTTTTCAGTAAACATACATATATATACATATGTATAGGCAGGCAGATAAAAATAAATAAAGTATCTTATCACCAGTGTGACCAGATTTTCAAGTAAAGTTCAAGCTAAATCACGTTTAAAAACAGCTTAAAAGTGCTAAAAACAAAAACTTAAAGCCAAAAAATAAAGCTACATTTTTTTATTCGTTTTTTAAAAAATTTCTTTGTTATTTAGACATTTCTCATAACAGAAACGAAACGTTTTTGTGCTAAAAATATTTAAAAAGAAAATTTGTTTTTAAAATTTTGGTTTTATTTACGAAAATTTGGTAGATCCATACCTTCAGTAAGAAGAAAAATAATATGTGTTCATATACATATGCATGTACAAGAGCTTTTTTAAAAAGTTTTTAGAAGCAGGTGTTAAATTGCTGCCTGTTTTGGTTAAAAAAAACTAATTTGTAAGATATGTATGTATTAAAAAAAAAAACAAAAAACGAAAATTTGTTTTAGATATAAATACTCAACACACTTTGTTCGTTCATTTTTTTACAAAAACACGTAAAATTAAGTAATTTATTTACAAACTTTTTTCATAACTACAAACACATGAAAACAATAAAAAATCGAAACATAATCTTATTGTTATTTACACGATGCAGTTTTTTTAATATTACTTCAATGAAATTTTTGTTTGTTGACAAAACGAGTATAAAGAGACTACTTTTCTATACAGTTCGTTAAAAATCGAAAATTTTCATTCAAGTTACATAAGTACATATATATATCATGAAAAATGCCTTTATTCATGTAAATTTTGTTCAAGAAAAGAAAAAAAGATAGTCTTTAATGTAAAAAAGTTGCATTGTAAGAAAGCATTTTTAAAAATATTTTTATTTGAACATGTGTGCCTAATATGTATTTAAAACCAATGACTGTAAAAATGAAAAAAAAAATTTATTATTTTTTTAACCCTATCCATAAAAATAATAATTATCGTTATTAACAGTTTTTATTTAAATTAAAAAATGACCGTCCTGCTAAAAAAAACTAAATTTACAAAGAACATGATTTTCAACAAATATAGATTAATACCATCAAAATGATGAGCTTTACTTGACCCTACGATGTTTCATTGTGCCTGCTTTTTTTCTTGAAAAATTATTTCGGTCCTGTTTGATTTGATTTTTTAAGAAAATAAACTTTAAAATTCTTATTAAATAAAAATATTATTATAATAATTTGTTTCAACGAAAGACATAAGTGTTTTACATTTTTGAGCAATACATGAAAACATTTTTTAATTTAATCAAAAGACGGAACAAATGTTTGTGTCGCATTTGGATTTTTTCTTTAAAATTGCCGCATTTAAAAGTATTTGTTTTGGAAAACAAATTCTAACGTTTTTTTTTTGTAATACCATACCTTCCTTATTTCTTTGTTTTATTGAAGTTTTGTGCTGTTTCACGTTTTTTATATGTCGCTAGAAGTAAATTATTAAACAAAACAATGGTTCGGAAACTGTAATGTTGTAAATTCGAAGAAAATTTGGAGCTTTATACATTTCAATATAATTGAGATATGTACCAAAAAATATAATACTACAAATTTTTGACCTTTTATCTAGCTTCAAAAACTACTAAAAAAGCTGAATCCAATTTCGAAAAAAGCTAAAAAAAAGCTAAAGGCTAAATGTAAATATTTCGGGCTAAATGAAGAAAAATAAAGCTAAATTTAGCTCCAAAAAAGCTAATATGGCCACACTGCTTATCACCAACCTAATGGTACCAAACCACATCACAAATACTATTACTTTATGGACGCACTGTTAAACCTACATTAGTTCATGTATGCATGAATGTATCTCCACTATTAAAACTAGAGTGGAGTAAATAGTGGTTTCCCCCAGACAAGATTTTGTTATTGTTGTTATGTATTTGCTTTGGGTTTATTGTTGCCTTTTTGGCATTTTACGCTAAAAAAGAATATTATAGAAATGTATAGACGACGAATTGTGTATATATGTAAATACATATCGTATTTGTTTTGTTTATAAAAAGTGTTCAAAATAATTTTGCGCGATCTTTCGTTCGTGCCATTAAAGAAAAATTATTTGTGTGACAGTGTTCACTGTTCTACCACACTGCCTCTCGATTATATTCGTTTAATAATATCAACTCGGAGACAGATGGACCGACAAAAACAAAATTATAGTAGCAAAAGTGTTACCATACTCTTCAGTAATTTTTGAAAAAACCATAACGCATGGGTTCTTAAGGCGGTGGCACATAGAATCCGTCGTACGTCATACTTCGCCTTTTTTAACTGACAGCTAAGTTGAAAAACATGTTTTATTATGAACAATGTAACATTCAGTACGTCTCCTTCAACGCAATGTGCTAAAATTGGGCAACTTTTAACGTACGTCAACTACTTTGACAACTACCAGCTGGTTCATACATAACCTTAATTTTGATTAGTTGTTTTTGCACGCGGCCATATAAAATATAAAAAAATCAGCTGATTTAACATCCGTTTATAAAGGATTCTTTCTATGTGCTAACCTCTTGCGTTGTTACGTTAATGTCAGTTAAAAAAGGCAAAGTATGACGTACGACGGATTATATGTGCCACCGCCTTTAAACACATACATATTTGTAGTTAAAAATGCCCTAATTAAGAGCTTACTTTAAGAAACAAATAGGAAATCTTTGATAGTATGACTATGTTTACCTCCGAAAAAACTTCCCATTTGACTGCATAAGCCCAACTTTTCGTAAAAATGTTCTTAATTAATTGTTTAAATCCCGCATTTATTTCAAACCATTCAAGTTTTTGATATAAGTAAATTTAGCAACTTTTTTTGCATCAACCTAAATCAATTTTTCGTTGACCAAAAACGTTTTACAGACCTAATAATGCCGTCAATCTATCAGAATTATTTTTAAAGTAAATTAGGTTGAAAATTGTAAACGTTGGTGTGTATAACATCAGAGATAGTTCAGAAAACCTCTAAAAAAATTACCCCCACAGAAAATTTATTTACCTGTTTTTTTACCTAAAAAAAATCGGAGCGACCAAATGCATATGTATTTCTATGCAAATATGGCAACACTAATTCGTTAATGCATAATTGCCAGAGTGCTCTTCTCACAGCAAGTATTTTCCGTTGTCGTTGTTCATTGCCTGTGATGTTTAGTATTTTCGATTATTAACTTGTTAAGTTATTGGCTTAAGAAACGATCATTCGTTGTCAAGCAGCCAGCCAGGCATATTAACGCGTCGCGGCGTGCAGTTATTATAAAAATTAAAAAAAAAATACTAAATTGTATATTAAAAAAAATATTTTTAGTTTTACTTTAAACCAGGAAAAGAAAACAATACAAATTTGGTTTTACAAAACATGCCTATGTTGTTTTTATATGTGAGCTAGTTCAAGTGTTTGTTAAGTTAGTTAAAGCATTTAAAACGCTTATTTAACGGTTATTTGTTTTTGTTTTGTCCAAAAAAAATAAATAAATAAACTACAACAATAATAATAAACAAACAGCACAAACAAAAGCTAAATTTGGCAGTAACCAAGCCAAAATTTATAATAAATTAAAATATATTTAAAAAAGTTGAAAAAATTATTCAAAAATTTATTAACATAAAAAATATATAAAATTTTGAACTAAATACCAAAAAGAGCACGCCCTAGTAGCGTGATAAAAAATTTTAAATAAATTAAAACAAAAATTTTTTTAAAGTGTTTATTTAACAAACAGTGATATTTATTTTAATAAAACTTAAACTTAAAATGTTCCTTAACAACAAACAATTTTAAATGTGTAATTAAAATATAAAGGTAAGTCTTGGACTCTTCGTCTACTTAACATTAAAATCAATTTCATAACAGCAATTGCACTTTTGCTGTTAATTGTCAATTTTATTTATAATATTCTTTTATTTGTTTTGTTTATGTTTATGCTTATAAAGAGTTAATCTTTGTTTTTTTTTTCTTTTTTTATTTATAGACATAATTTTCTAAAAAAAGAAATAAAGAAAACTACAACAACAGCAATATCAAACTGTGATTATTTTTTTAAAGTACATAAGTGATTTTTTTTTTTGGTTCTTTTCTTCATACTTTTGTACTTTTTATCAGCTGCTTGTTAAAACAAAACCAAAATAATAAAAAAAGAAAAAACAACAATAATAAATGTTGATTTAGCAGCAATAAGAACGATTTCAAGAACAAGAGCATCCATCCAATGCACTTACTTAAAGAAAAAAATATCAACATAAAGATTTAATTAAAAAGTCTACAAATATGATTTCACATAGTCCACCCATCTTTAGTCATAGTCCACCAGTTACTTTCTTAGCTGACTTCATGAATAATCGTCAAAGTATAAAGTAAGTACAGAATAGGATTTTAACCAAAAATAATAAAATAACAAAAAATAAAGTAAATATTATTTTTGTTTATGTTCGTATGTATGTAGAAAATTAAAAGAATTATAAAAAAACTGAAATTCATATCGTTTATCCGCAGTTATCTTATCGTATCTGCATAAAATCTTTTTTTGGGAAATTGAATTTAAAGTTTTAACAATTGATATTAAAAAAATTGTGAAAGCAAACTGTCCCGATATGCATTTTTGTTGAAATTCTACATTGGTTAATGTAGAAATAACTAAAAAAATCTATAAAGCCATTTTCATTTTCAAAAAAAAATCTTACATTTTGCCGCATACGCCAAATTTTGGGAATTTTTTCTTAATGTATGCACATAAAGTGAAAATGACGAAAAAAAAGTTTTTAATATAAAATTAAAATGATTAAAAATTTTATACTTTAATATGGCCCTATGAAATTAACATATGTTCATATCGTTGGCTTAATGAAAAAAGGGCGTAACTCGATGCTCCTCAAAATGGCATTTTTTTTTTTAATTATTCTGGCAAACAAATGTCAATTTCATCAAATAATTTTCTTTTATTTAAAAATAAATGTCTGTTTTTATTAAAAATTGCATTTACCTTTTGTGTATGCAAAATTTTACAAATTTTATTAAGTGTTTTTCTTCTCCTGTTAAGCAACATAAAAATTGAGTTACGCCTTCTCCATATTAAGTCATCGACATACATGTATTGTGTCCCGGTATTTGTCTGCTTTATCAAATAATTGAAAATTTAATTAAGTCCATTATTGATTCCAATATAATAACAATATTCCTGAAATATATTTGCTTTTAAAACCCAGCGCCATAGGCGGCTAAGAGATCAACAAAAAACTGTAGTTACCCCTAAATGTTATTTTCTTATGTATATTGGCAACAAAAAATAGAGACCTGCAGATTGAACACAATATCTCATCTTATATATTTTGTACATACTCTGGGTCCTTATCGATACGAAAGTTAATTCGGTCATGTCCGTCTGTTTTCGGGTCCAAGTCAAATTCCACAGAACACGTTTTTTTGTCGTTCCATCAGAAATATTCCTAAACAGACCGCTATTTAAGATTAGCCAGATCTGTTTACTATGGATGGAGATAAAAGCAAAAATATAAGATAGCTCACATTTTTCTGGAAAATTTCTATGAATTTATCCCGATATATATCTCAGTAAATATAACCACTGTTGCCACAGATACTTTAAAAACAGCGATCTAAATTTGAAAAACGTTGTTTTAATAGGAACAAGGGTGGTACCACCAACACAAACGGAAAAATTTTACGAAATTTTTAATATGGAAATGGTTACCCCCTTACGATCGGACAATTTTATGAATCTGACTCAAACCTACTACAAAGTAATTCTATTGTGATTTGCAAATTTTGGAAAAAAAAATTATTTGATAGAAGCAATATGGATAATAACCGCCATCTAAACGGTCAATTTTATAAAATTTTTAATACGCGACACCCTAAAAACTGTTACAGCTATCAACTTTAAACCTGCTTTTAAGTAGTTCAGGTCTGAATTGTACATTTCAATAAAAAAAAAAATAGTTTAGGAGGAGCAAGGTTGTCCTAATGCAAACGGACAGTGTTTCATAACATTTGCGATATTCCGAAAACTATTTTAGCTCGTTACTTTTAACCTGCTGTAAAGTAATTCAAGTGTGATTTGAACATTTTGGAAACAAACTTATTTCGAAAGGAGCAAGGGGATCGCAGCCCCTTATAAAACGGAAAATTTTATGAAGTTTCTAATCGCCAAATTTCGAAAACTATTACAGCTTTCGACTCTAAACCTGTCACAAAGTAATTTCATTTTGATGATTACTTTGCTACTTATGTATATCGAATTTAAGTGCTTTCACACGATATGTATTTTACACATGATTTGTCAAATTTTGCAGTGCGAAATTGATATATGCCGTGTGAACGCGTTTAAACATTGCATGTGTCAAATTCATATGTAAAAGTCATATGACAAATTTGTAATTAGAGCGTTTTCTATTTTCATCTGACAAAGCATGTGTCATCAGCTGTTTTTAGAATAACAACAAGGAAAAGTAAGTGTTTATTTTGGGTTGGAGGTTATGTCAGATTTAATTACATATGTATGTGTGAAAGCAAAAATTACAAAACGTCTGTAAAATGACAATTTTGACAGACATACGCAAATACATGTGGATTGCAAAAGTGACAAGACATGTCGTCTGAAACCACTTTTACTGGGTAGACAAAAATACCAATGTGAAGGGTATATAAGATTTGGCACAACCGAATGTTTTTATTAACGCAAATGCAATTTTTTCGTGCTAAAAAGTATATAATAAAAAAGCTCTAAATGATATGTTTATGTGTAGTTAAGATTAGAGTGGGGACTGGTTAATCAACTTCGATTATAGTCGAACTCTTAAAAAATTGATTTATTTTAGTTGGCCTTCTGCTAAAAATTTTATACTAAGATCAATTATTGAGTCCGAAAAATCGATTTTAGTTAAAAAATTCAAAATTGCTAGATATTATTAAAGTAGTTTTCAAAACAAAATATTTCAAGCTACTTTCAGAAATCAAAATAAAGCGTTAAGGTATTGGTTTAAAAATTGTAACATTTGACAGTGTAAATAAATCATATAAAAATGTATTTTAAGCAAGTTTTAAAAATATTAGCAAACAAAAAAGATTTCAGTCAGTACTCAATGTGCTTACCTTTTCCTATTTTGGAGTTTCGAATTTTACCACAAACTAATATAACACCCAACATTAAAGTTTATCAGGCCTCATTTTCTTGCCTTCTGTAAGGCCTATTAACACCTTTAAGATCTCATTACTCAATCAAGATTGCCTACCTTTAAGAAATCCAAACGTCCTCTGATCTTTCTTCTAAATCGCAGGCCTTGATTCAATGGTTTTCTAGAAGACTCGCTAAAAGAAGCTTATAAGGAAGCGTGTAAAAAATGTATAAGTATAGACTGGGGGGGTCGGAGGTCTGCGTATGATAAATAGGGGTTAATAAGGTCTTTAAGAAGGTCTTCAACACCTTCTTTTTAACGCTTGGCAATTATAGCCGGTATATTTTTGTGTTAAATATACCAGAAAAGGTTGTGTTGCATTAAACTCTTTTTTTTATATAATTGCTATATCCATAGCTTATCATGATAACTCTAACACGTTCCAGACTTTGTATTGGTTATATCATTATTTGAAAGTGCATTATATAATTAAATTTTTTATTTATTTTCACATGAAAATTAAGATTCAAAAATAAAACAACAATGAAAAAAATATTACTTTTAGTCATATAAACCTTATTTGTATAGTTAAAAGCAATCTTGTTTGAGCCGTATTCAAAAGATTTGCGGTAGGTGGTGCAATATTTACTAAAATTTAAGCAAATAAGACCTAAACGATCTTAAAAACTTGAAGTTTTTATTATACATATTTTCTTAGCAAAGAATGAAATAAAATATCTTAATGCAAAGAAGCTTTAAAACAATATTTACTATCTCTTGTTGACTTGCCCAACATGGCAACAAAACTTTAACTTCAAATGAATTCTAGTAATGAGTAACAATAATGATTACTTTATGATAACGGTACAATGGAAAAATATAGAATTTTTTAAAAAAGTTTTTTATTTATTATATTCATTCACACATATGTGAAATTTAAAACTTTTTTAACTTTAAAATTAAAGTTATTTTCTTAACTCTAGTTTTTTTAATTTTTTAAGTAAAAATATTTAAAATATTTTTTTTAATCAATACTAAACGAAATATTACTTCATTGTACTCAACGACTGCCGAAATTTGCCAGAAATTTTATCAATTACCTTCAAATGGGGTCAATTGTCAAAAAGCAATATTCGGCCACAAAAGTTATTTATTTAATTTACTTTGTTAGATAATTGCAATCAATAAATTTTTACATATACAAAAAAAAGCAAATATTTTAGATAAGACTGAAAAAAAAGAACAAAACCATCACGTTTTAAAATGTTTTTTAATGTAAGTTATTGAACGTTCAATTGTTATTCAATTTTAGAACAAAAGAATCTTGAGTTCTACACACACTTGAAATAAAAGTGAAAGTGATAAACATATGAAAATAAAAAAAAAGTAAATAAAACTCTTGTTTCTGGGCATATTTAAAAAATAACTTAGAATTCTATATTGGTTCATTCTAATCATTATTTATTATTTTAATTAAGTATATTTTTACTACCATTAGAAAATTCAGCATGAAAAAATTAGACTAAATGATCTAAGGCTTAATAATAATTTAACTTTCATTAACACATATTAATGCAAAAAACTGGCAATTCAAAAGATATAAATTTTAAAATTATTATTAAAACAATCAAGTTTAAAGCTATAAATATAAAAGTATTTTTAAATTTTTCAATAATGTGCTTTTATTTATACTGCAATTATATATATATAGTAAATGTTTTAAAGTGCTATTTCTACCAATTTGGTCAACAGCACTTATATGGCTAAAGTAAATCACTTCTATTTAAAACACGTAAATCTAAATTGATGGAAGTAGATTAATATATTTGAATGTTCAGAATCTTCTACACCCTTTCCTAATGCATTCTATTTAAAATCTTTTGTCAAATAGATAAAACAGCGTCGTAGCTCTTGTCCTAATTTAATAATTGGTTTTTTAAAATTTCATTAGGATAATACATGATGAAACATGGTAATACATGATATGTAATATATTAAATTATTAAGGGTTGTCGATATGTATTTTACACATGACTTGTCACTTTTGCAATCTACATGTAATTGCGTATGCCTGTCAAAATTGTCATTTTACAAATAGTTTTTAATTTTTTCTTTCAAACTTACGTATGACATAACCTCCAAACCAATATAAACAACTTACTTTTCCTTGTTGTTATTTTAAAAACAGCTGATGACACATGTTTGTACAGATGAAAATGGAGCACGCTCTAATTACAAATTTGTCATATGACTTTTACATATGTATTTGACACATGCAATGTTTAAACGCATTCACACGGCATATATCAATTTCGCACTGCAAAATTTGGCCAGTCATGTGTAAAATACATATCGTATGAAAGTACTTTTGGTAAGTAATAGTTTTATCCTGATCTAATGTATGTAAGCAGCTCGATGAAAAACTCGTTTGTTTTTATAATTTGATTTCAGGGGCCAAATATAAAATTTCTTTAACTAAATAACTTTGAATTTTTACAAAAAATGTCATAAAATTCTTTTTAAAATTCAATATCGATAATGGAAGTTAATAAAATAGTTCGTACTCAAAAAGAAAAAAAAAACATTCTAAAATCAAGAATTTTATCTTGAATTTATCAAAAATCGTTCTAGAAATTTTTAAGTACGATCCGTACTTAGATTTTCTTAAATCAAGCCTAAACTTGATGTTTTAATATTTTATTATCCATTTAAAAACAAAGTGTCTCTCTCGGTGGCCTAGACGACGCGCGGTAGTGCTGTAGTGCGGAAGTAAAAATGAAATATAAGAAGCTCCGCAAATAAAACAAATGACATTTAGTTTTTGGATTAATCCCATTTACGCTTAAATCAATGTTTTAAAGCTTACATCAAGTACGGTTTCAAACTTAAATCAATTCTTTTTTGGCTTAAATGTGGCAAAAAGTTAGAAATTCGTACTAGAAAAATCGAACTTAGTTTAAGAAATTTCGTATTCCGTTTAAGAAAATCCGCACTTGACGTATTTTTGACACCGCTACGGCTTGATTTAAGTAAAGTTTACTTATTATTTTTTCTGTGTACACAATTTTTTTTAAAAACAAAACAAAGAAAATTCGTTATAAATATTATAAAACCAAAGTTAAAAATAAATCAAAATATTAAAAATATCATTTAAGTAGATAACAACGAATGGACATATCGCACCCTAAATCAAAAATAATTACAACTCAAAATCTTTTAAAATGTTTTTTTAAACCAGTTTCAAATCAATGTTTCAACGAACATGAAAATTTCGTTTGCAATTTAGTACGCTTAATTTAAAAACGTTTTTTCTGAGGTTCAACTTAATTTGATTTTAAAATTAACACCATGTTTAAAAAATCAGAAAAAAGATTTGCGAGTGTTTTTGATTAAGTGTACGACATACAAATAAGAAAGCCATTAATATAATTTGTTTACTGGCCTCTTTTGTATGTAACAAAAACTATTTCTACCATATGTAGAGCATTTATAGGTTAGTACATTCACTGAGAACTAACAACACCAACTCATTAATATCCAACCCATATAAACAAAACAATCTGCGTCATTTCCGTAGGCGCCATTTGTCCCAAATTTTTTTTCTAACCAATTACAAAGAAATTTTTCAAAAACTTAGGGGGTTGTTTTGTAAGTCACTTTTGCTTACTTTTCTATGAAAATTTTTTTAATATAAACAAATTGTATGTAAATGTAAATAATTTTCTGTTAGCAGAAGTGATTTATAAAATTAGAAGGTTAATTAAAAATTTAAATAAAAATAGACCTTTAAAAATTTTGTTTATCTTTATAAAAAATTTTATAGAATCCACCATTAATTATATAAGGATTAATATGAACAACTGCCAAAAATAATTGAAAATCTCACAGCAAATATTTGAAGCATTCATATGTCCACGCATACAAACAAATATATTTTTACTTAATTTCAAAAAAAATATATATATACATTGTATTTATTTAAGAAATTTAATTACAATTAATTTTCTTTTTTATTTTAAACTAATGTGCTTCATATACATAATAACATTGTATTAGCCTACGCTTATTAGGTTGTTCCCAAAACTCAAAGACAAAATGATAAATAATTATAATAACGGAATCTGTTACTGGTGTTCTGAACGCTTTTTAATATACATACATAGATATATAATGCAAAATAATTAATTTTAATTTTTGTATCTTAACCTAATCGGATTCAACTTTACAATTTTGACTGCAGCCAACTACACTTGCAGTGCTGCAGCTGCGTAGTTTGCTGTCGTCTATGTGTTTTCAGATAAATAATAAGGATAAATCAAAATTGCTAACATTTTATTTATAAGAAGAGCAGATTAACCGCAGCGACTGGCGTTTAACGTAGCGTCCCTACATCATTGCTGGATGAAACTTTGGGCATGACAGAGTTATTAGGGACACGAAATGTAGCACCTAAAACTAAGCTTATACCGAAGCCGGGTACGATAAATTAGTGTGCCTTCGTCTAGAAATAGGAGGAAAATAGGAGTTGCGCTCTTCTGTCGACAGCTGGGCATCAGTTGGTTCCACAAACTTCCTGATGACTGCGATTTCTTTCAGACAGAGATTCTGGCAGCCAAGATGGCTGCTGATATTGTCTTGTACATTTAAATTGATAATCATCTGGTGAATGTGTTTATTGATAGTCAGGCGGCAATCAGTTTCTGTCAACCTCATACGCTCCTCAATTGTCCAGGGAGGATGAAAACCTACTGGCAAACTGTGTTGGGTTACAGTGGTAAAGGGGGAAAGAGGTGTCGACAAATTGACGAAGCTTTGAGTTTATTTATCAATGGAAAGGGCAATAAACGTTGGGTTTCCACTTTAACTTCACCATTATGGTATTGGTACTGCTATTGGGATCAGGTCCACGGAGATCTGGGTAAATTGCACTTTTTACGGTCTCTAGGATTATAAAGGGATCTTGTGACCCTGGGGCGACGTGTTTTAAACTGTTTTTGTGGAGGGGTGGTATTAGACATTCTAGTAGGGATGGTAACAGGTCATTGTTGGACAGTGGTTTACGCCGAAAAAGCGGGACGACTGGGTAGCGTTGGTTGCTGTGTTGTGGTGTGCCAGGGGATAAGAAGACGGGTTAGCACATTCTGTGTTCTTCTCAAGCCTAGAGACACTATCAAGGGTTGACCAGACGAGATTGCAGGCCTTTTTTAAGAGAGTGTGAAACACCCTTGAGCTCATCACACCGGCTTAACTTACCGGATTTAGTCTATGTGAGGTCCTTGAGACTGGCTTGTTCAACATAACCCAACCTATTTGTAATACAACTTACTTAAGACCCATTTATTCCTGCATACCTATGTATGTGTATAAGCGTTTTGCTGACCATTAATAACATCTGTTAAATACAATTAGGGTTTTACAGGAAATAAAAACAAATACAGAACAAGATTAAAATGCAAAAGGCAAACACTTAAGTTTCACAATTTCCACAAATATCAAATCATACATGTTTGTTACTCTAGTTCAAAAATACAAGAAAATTTTCGAAAGTTTTTGAATAATAAGCCAATTTCAGCTTGGAACACTTTGTTTATGTCTGAAGAAAGCCTTCGCAACGGATGTTAAATTTTAGTATTCAAAAATTACAAAAATGTTGAACCACTTTTTTTATTACTAATTGTAATTACTTAAGGTTCAACTTAAATTTTCTGAGCGGATAAGCTAGGATAACTCCCAGACCAAGTTAGTATAATTTATCAGGTGAACGCAATTCAAAGAGACTTTCTAATCCTTTTCTCTTTTTTATGTATAGAGTTTAGCAATACGGTTCAAATTATTTCACCATGCCTGAGTTAAACTTGATTCATAAGAAAAATTTAAGATACAAAAATTCTCTCTGAATTGCGTCCACCTAATAAATTATTTTACCAGGCCTAGACGACATTTCGCTTATATTCCAGAACAACGTCGTAATTCAAAACAAGCCATTTTAAGCAAAACGCGGTTTAAGTTTTTGATTTGGTCACATTTTTTTTCTTCAAACATAAAAAGTAGAAATAATTTTAAAATAAAAACTATACACAGTATAAAGCATAATATAACCAACAATTCTGCATCGTTAACTCTTAAAGTTAATTTTTTGGGTTATGACGTTGTTTGGACAAATGAGCGGTATGTAAATATTTGTCTGTTCGGTGTCAACCCAGCATACCATTATCGGAGCGCTCTTATGTATGAACTCATATATGAGCCATTTTATGAGCCTCTGTGAGTGTTTCCTGCGTGCATATTTCTGAGCTCATAAACGATCGATTTTATGTGCTTTTTATGAGTAATTTCTGCACTCTGACAGATAACGGTGAATTCCAGCTAAGCAGAAGAAAGAAGTTGCTCAAATTGATTCATTTGTGAATATTTTTGGAAGCGTAAAGACAAAATTGTGAGTTATCTTATAATAAATACAAAAATATTACATAATTGAAATAATGAAAAGAGCAAACTAAAAAAAAAGATAATTAATAATAAGTGAACTTCGTTCAAACAAATTAAGAGACGAAAATCCAGCATGTAGTATTAAAAATAATAATATTGTTGTTGAAGAAAATAGTGAGAGTGGACTTTTTTTAGAAAGAGAGAGTGTAAACGAAAACTGGAATAAGAGCTCATAATGCGTTGTAAAAAAAGAGTCATAAAATACTCTTTTTTGCATAAAATTTAGAGCTCTTTCATGAGTGACCAGTTTAGTGGAAAAAGCCACTCAAAAATGAGCGTTTTATGACTGTTTATGATTATTTTATGAACTCTTTATAAGCGTCAGCGTTCCGACAAAAGAGTCTTTATGAGCTCATTTAGAGCGCATATGGTATGCTGGGAAGTGTTTATGCCGAATATGGTATTTTGCTTTTCTTTTTTTCATATTATAGAAAATAAATATTTTTTTTTTTGTTTTTTTTTTATTCTATACTTTTTCATCTAAAATTGCGTGGGTAAAAAACGTTAATCTGCTTTTATTTATTTGCTGATTTCCCTTGATCTTGACAATTCTTTCAATTATAATTCGTTTTATGTTCGTTATCTAAATAACAAAACGGCCAAAAAAGTCAAATGTTTTGGATAATTTGTATACATATAATAAATAGAACTTAAAGACAACTACTCTTATCAAACAAAAAAGAGCGGATGTACCTTCACAACGTGTAGGGGCTTTACCCTATTTTTTTTTAATTTTGTATGGCAACCTCCTTAGCAGGTGGTGATAGGCGGTAAGTATATTCTACACACAAAAAATTATCTAAGAAAACTTTACTTAAATCAAGCGGTGTCAAAAGTACGGTGAGTACGGTTTTTCTCAAATCAAGTACAAAATTTCTCACTCCAAGTAAAATTTTTCAAGTACGAATTTCTTACTTTTAGCCACAATTAAGCCAAAAAAGGATTAATTTAAGTTCGGAACCGTACTTGATGTAAGCGTGAAAAAATTGATTTAAGCGGTAAACTGGATTAATTCGAGAGTGGAATGTCATTTTTTTGACTTATGGAGCTATATTAAAGAAGAAGAATTTTATATTTTATTTTTTTTTCTAATTTATTTATAATTTAAAAATTTCATTTTTTGTACTTACCGAAGCTGAGATTCGAACCAGGGATTTCTGCACTGCAGTACAAGCGCGTTACCTCTAGGCCACCGAGACACTTTGTTTTCAAATGTAAAATAATATATTAAAACAACAAGCTTTTTTTTGCTTGATTTGTTGAGGCAATCCGAATAGGCTTGATTTAAGAAAATGTAAGTAGCCACAATTAAGTCAAAAATGGATTGATTTAGGTTCGGAACCGTACTTGATGTAAATTTTGTATGACAATCCCCTTCCTTAGGTGATGGAGATAGAGGGTAGGTAGGTTTTTGGAATTTGTTTGGGAGGGAGAACTCATGAGGGTTTGTGATACATTTTATTCCTCTAGGGGCGACCCCGGGGAAGTTGTAGGGGATTTTTACTATATTTTTTTTTTTTAATTTGTATTGCAACCCGGTTAGGGACTTGAGAGAGGGGGTATGTTTAACAAAAATGTTTGGGAGGAAAAATTAGTTAAAAGCACCTTGGAAACTGTGGGAGCGATTTTAAAAAAATTAAAAAAATAAGTTTTGTATGGCAACCCTGTTAGGGGCTGGATAAAGAATAAAGGACGTTCTACAAAAATGTTCGTGAGAAAAAAGTAATAGAAGTCGGTCTTTAATTGATGTAGGCTCAACTCCGGGATAATTGTAAAGGTTTTTATGCATAAATTTTAAAGAAATAAACAGAGCTGGTCTTGGTTTTTGGTTTATATCTCGGTCAGTTAACGGGTGATTTTGCTGGATTTCAATAGCGATTTTCTTGTAGATATTTCTAATAATTTGATACTACTTGCGGGTCTATGCAACATCGGGGGGCTTCAATAAGTTTATTTCAACTATAACACGGACAGACGGACATCGCCAAATCGACTTCTCTATCTTTTAGGACCAAAAAAATATATATGTATGTACTTTATGGGGTCGCAGATGGATATTAAAGAAATAACAAACGAAATGACAAACTTATAGATACCCTTATCACTTATGTGAATGGCATAAAAATGGTCACTAAAATTTTGTTGTATGAGTTCCTATCTGACACAAGACACAGTTGTTTCCAAAAAAACAATAAAGTATGTTTGGTTTAATTTTTTCATAAAAACGTCAATAGAAATATTTGTTGCAAATAAATCTTCTTTTAAATTTTAAAGATTTTACCAAAGAAAGGCAGAAAGTGCTTTTGCCGCATTTAATAATTTTAAGCACTTACATATGTATATGTATAATTTCCTTTCCTTGAAGTACGGCATAAAATTTTTTTAAAATTAAATTTTTTTGTTTTTGTTATCGTGCGCCTTATATCGTTGCTTTATTGTATTATTTCAATTCTTTTTAATGTAAAAAATTGCAAAAAGTAAAATATTAAAGAAAAACAGTCTTTTGTAAACTGTAAACTTGTTGATATGAAAAAAAACGATATACCATAAAAACGGATTGCGAACTTAAAAAAAGACACATTTATCTTTTACTTCAATTTTTTTGAAAATGTGCCGTACTGCAAATAAGAACTCACATGACAATATGTATGTAATTATATAGGTATGATACACATAAAAATGTATGGGTTTGTAAATACCCTGCAGAAAACAGGACTAGTCCATACATGCGTGTATGGACTAGTCCATAAAGGAGTAGGATTACTCCAAAACTAACCCAAATGCATGTAAAAAACATGGTCTTTTTAACATTATGATGTCCTAGGGCCGGACCTCTTAACCCAGATTTGCATTACGTCGGAGTAGTTTCAAAACTACTCTATCCTACCTACAAACAACGACAACTCGGTACGCAATCGTTAAAACACGAACGCATATCACTTAAGTAACAACAAGTTCTTGTATGACAATGACGTGGTCCATGACTGCATTACACAAGGACCATGTTCTAACTAGTCCCTTTCAGCTAAAACGGACCATGTGGTCCAAGATTTTTTGCAGGGTATTTACTCATACGTATGCATATTTAACTTAGAATAAATGCAAAATCACAATATTTGGATAATTTTTTCCTTTAAATAATAAACACAGAATTGAGCTTTTTTTCGTTTTAACACACTTTAACGAAAAAATTATATAATAAAACAATTCATAAATTTGTTTAGAGGGTCTTAATTGAATTTAATTTGCATACACACTCTCACAAATTGATAATTTTTATATTTTGAACTTTTGTCATTTTAGCTGTAATGATGAACATAATCGAGCGTCTCGCTATTGCCGTCCTCAAGCTTTAACTTTAGCCTCTAAGGCCATGGTAAATAATGCTCAACAACGTGCTACTAGTCCCAGCTTTGATGCAACCAACAACAGCAATACCACTAATAGCAGTCGCTTAATTAGCACCACTATTACAAATTCATTGAGCCATTTTAATAACATTTCAAATACCTTTACCGACATGGGCCGTCGTTTAGAGCGTATGGTATCAGCTCCTTTGCTACCAACTCTACCTAAATCATGTTTACGGCGCAAGTCCTGCCTACATACATCTGCAACCGAGTCAGTTGAGACTTTAGACAAAAATACCGACACGGAGAATTGTACGGATCAAAACAGGTAAGAAATATTTTTATAAGTTTCCCAGCTTTTTAAGGCAGTTTATTAGAGATTGACTTAATATTCAATTCCAATTAAGCCCGAAATTTAGTCAGTATTAGCAATTAGGCAACATTTAGATCAAAATTTTAATATAAATTTGATTTGAAAATATTTTTTTTTCTTATAACTGGGTTGTGGTTTGTAAAACTTGTCTATTTTATTTTCTGTTTGTGGTTTTTGTTTAAGATAAAATTTTTGTAATACACACAATTCAATTACATATTATTTTAAAACTTCTTTAAAGAAATACTTTGTTAAGCATAAGATAACATTTTGTTTGTTTGTTATTTTATTTTAATTTTGAAATTGTAATTTATCCGTTGTTTTTCTTACTTATTTTTTTTTAATTGCGTAGATATGGTATGCATAGATGCCAGATTTGACGATTTATCATCATTTTGACGTTTTTTGGCCACAAAAAATGGCTTTTGACTATTGGACAATTTTTACCCTAAATTCGAAAGTTTGCCTCTTTTGTTACTAGTTTTGACGAAACTACCTGTAAGCACTTTGTTTTCCCCATTTTTTATTTTTATTAACTAAAAAAGTAATTAACGCAATAAATTTTAGTGTTGACGATTCTCTGACGATTTCTAAAACTTGTTTTGACGATTTCTTCCCGAAGATTTGACGATATTGGACCAAACTTATCTGGCAACTATGATGGTACGTTATGATGGCACTTTTACCTTAAGCTTACTTTTTAAAACTACTTGAAGGTGGTTTTATACGGGATGTTTTTTACATATGACTTGTCAATTTCCCACTGCAAAATTGGTTGATGTCGTATGAACGCGTTGAAACATTGTTTATGTGTGAAATACATATGTAGAAGTCAGAAGACAAAATTTTCAATTAGGGGGCGCTCTATTTTTATCTAAAAAAGCCTCGACATCGGCTGTTTTTGGAAAAAAACAAGGAAAAGTGAGTTGTTAGTTTGGGTCTGGAGGTTATGTCGGACGTAATTGTCTATTTACGTGTGAAAGCAAAAGTTATAAACCATCCGTAAAATGGAAATTTTGACAGACATATGCAAAACATATGGATTGCAAAAGTGACAAGTCATATGTAATATATATAAAAATTTAAGAATCAAAAAAAGTACTTATATTTACTTTTACTTCACTCTTATGACATTATCTACAAACGTCTGTATGTACAAACATTTGTATGTATAATTGTTTTTAAAGCAACCATGTTCAAGAAATATTAAAAAAATCTTTAATATTCTTTAATATTTACTTTTAAACAGTAAAATTGATAAAAGGGCAGACGTTACGTTATTGCATCTTACTAGACAAATACTATTTTAAAGGCAATTAAACAAATTATAAACAAAAATTAAGAATGTACAAGTATATACAAGATAATTAAATATTCGTTCACATTATTGCTTCTTACACGGTGAAAATACTCAAAATAAAAATACCTAATTGAATATTATGTCTAGACGTGCGATAAACTAGCAGTCGTTTAGTGGTCAATATTACGAGGTTTCATTTTTTTAATTTTGCAATTGCATTAAAATTTTTTTTCAATCCTTACTTTAGATAAAAACATTTTTAACAGGATTTTTAATGTTCAATTAAAATATATGAATTTGTGGTATTTTTATTAAGTTAAATTATTGTTAATGTTTTAAACAACTAGACGCTTAAATACATACACTTGTTACTTTGATCAAATATACACTCTTTATTATGCATTCTATCGATTAAGGAGAGTTTTATCGTCAAATTTTTTATTATTTTTAACAACTTTCTTCTTTTATAAAAAAAATATTTTTTTTTACTGAAGTGCTAAAACTGTTGCATATATTTCTTCTAAAAAGCAGCTATATTTTTAAATGGCCAAATAACAAAAAAAAGTCAAGAAATAGAAATCATTAAAAAAAATTAAAAAAAAATAAATTAATTAAAATGTTGCTTAAACGAATGATCTTTTGCGGATCACGTGAACTGAACGTGAATATGCTGAAGATATACCAAAATAATTTTTCTTAATGTTTATTCTATTCCAATACATTTGTATATATAAATTTTTGCTCTTCTAGATACTGGGTGAATATATAGAGTTCTTGTCTGTCTCTTAAAAAAATTTCATTATCATATTGTGTGTCTACGATTTACATACATATGTATATACATTCAGACATTTGTATGTAAATACACCAAACAAAAAAATCAAGTATTTTGTGCTTAAATCTACACGTTTAATTGTCAAGAAATAGTGTTTTTTTTCCTAGAGCAGCATTCAAAAGTTTGTTTTTTCTTACCCACACTACAAATTGGCAATCAAAGAAGAGGTTACTTTTTAAAAGGTAATTTAGTGCAAATACGTCTTCTAGTAAAATGCCTCCATATAAATGGCCTTCCATCACAATAACTGCCTAAACATTTATTACTCGATCCCCAACAAATTAATGATCAAAGCTAATAGAACCAAATGTCATATTTTTTTGAGATTGACCAATAATTTATGATGGCTTCCATATAAGTTCTAGTACCATAAGTCATATTTTACAGAATAATTGCATAAAATCTGATATTGATGCACAACAAAATAGTAAATAAAATTTTGCAAATTAGACTTAATTTCCATATAAAAAATCAGGCTCTGCATTCTACTTTGAATTTTAAATCACTACAAATTAATTTATTGGTGTTTTTTAGTCTTTTTTTATGAACATCCATTTACAAACATACCCAGCAAAAAAAGAGCATACGAATCATAAGTAAATTCATTGATAAAAGTCAACCCGAAGTAGTTTTACTTTTGGTGAAAAATCAATGAATTTAACACGTGCTTGTCATAGGAGGTATGTGGTCCAAAGAACTGAAAAGTATGCATTTTAGATGAGCCCCAGTTGGTTTTTGATGAAAATTTAAAATTTTGCATAGCTTTTTTATTAGTAAAATAAGTTAATACTATTTAACAGCTTTTTTTAAGTTACTAATGAAAAATTACATCCGAATCATTGGACACATAATACAAATAAGGGCATTCTAAAAACATACCTAGATGTGCCTAAAAATAACTGTTGCGGAATATAAACAATATTCCATGTGCCTTATAGAAACTTCGCTATCAAAAGCCCCCTAACACCTTAATATTTTTTTTAAAAATATGTTGAAAATGTACTTATTAAAAACCAGTAAAAACGCTATATTCGGCTGTGCCGAATCTTATATACCCTTTACATTGGTCTTTTAATATACCCAGCGATATCTTCTAGCCGAGTTATATTATACGGCAAATACCTATTGTAATAAAAATACCCTGTGCCGGGCTTAAAGTCCATAACAATCCTACTTTTCGAAATAAAAAACTTTACAAAGTTTTAACGTTCGTATGTATAACAGAAATATAATGTAGAAGGTTTGAGGTCAAGAGCATTATTCGTATTAAAAGTTTAATAAAAATTGTTGATTTGTATAGGGGGTTCTAATTCCCCTACTACTCTCAAACAATTTTTTCTAAATTGTATGAATTATTCGATCATTACTTTTTGCAGAACATTCAAAGTCGATAGCAACTATAGTTTCCCAGATATAGCACATCAGAAATTTTATAAAAATTGTTTATTTACATGGGAGGGGGGGGGGGGGGGGCTCCTCTGCCTCTGCTTCTATTCAAATAATTATTTTCAATATGTAAGTTGGACAATACTACTCGTAGTACATTTGGTGTCGCTATCTGTTATAGTTTTCGGGATAAAGCGTATCGAAAATTTCAAAAAAATATCTGGGAGCTTCCCCCTCCCCTGCTCCTTCCGAAATTTTTTGTTTCTCCAAAGTGTAGGTCTTATTGCCCAATTACTTTTTGTAGAACTTTTGAAGTCGATAGCTGTTTCGAGATATAGTATATCGAAAATTTCATAAAAATTGTTAATTTGTATGGGAGCTAATTTTAAATAGCGATTGTCTCAGGAATATTTCTGATAGTTTGACGCCAATAACTGGGCCGTATTACTTTGTTTGGTTCCGGAAACTTATTTTCAACAGACATACGGGCAGACGGACATGGCTATATCGAACCAGAATATATATACTTTATGGGGTCGCAAATAGATAATTAAGAAATAACAAACGGAATGACAAACTGACATATATCCTTATCACTATATGAAGAGTATAATAAAGCAGGCTTAGGTGATTTTCGGGAGTGGGTCCTTAATGTAAACAACAGTAACTTGTTAACCCACTGTTAAGAAATTCTGTGGAATGTTTTTTTTTTTTTGTGAAAACTGTCTCTGCAAGATAAAGTGCCGGTACCGATTTTTTTTTTGCGGATTACACAATTAAATCTAATTTCTGTAATTAGGGCTTCTCCATGACCAATAGCAGATTATTACTATATTTACAAACAAAAGTGATAGATTTTTGAAACAACAATTTATCACATCAACTTAAGCGTATTACTCGTAAAACTTGAGGCAATATTTTTTGTCGTTTTAAATTCATAAACGTTTAAAGTAATATTAAATTGATTTAGTTATTCATAATGCTACATAAAAGCAATGTAAAAAAGCAAGACAAATTGAACTTTTGGAATTTTTTACACAATTACTGAAGCATTTATAGCTAAAGAAAAATTAGCTAATTATCATTAAGCACTTTTTAGGAGCCCTTAGTGCTAAACAAGAAAAAATAGTGCTAGATCTAGCTAAAATGGCAAGCCTGAATCTTAGGCCTAAAATGTTATTTTTTTCTGTGTAACCAACATGTATGCATCACTTATCACGATTTTCACAATGTCGTTTCGTATACGTTGCGTATGTTTATGAGTATTAAAACCCTCGCAAAGTACACAATTTTAATTAACCATTTCTTTTACTATCTTTTTTAGGTTATTTGGTTTATCTATACATTTTCTTGATATTTAAAGAATTCTTTAAAAAAACTGCGCAATTCTTCAACACATAATTTTTTATCTTTCGCTTCTATTATTTTCTTTTTCTGTGTTGTCGAAAATAGCCTTATTTATACGCCCACAGGAGAAAGAATATTTTTTAAAAAATATTGTCAATAAACATACGTAGATATGTACTACATACATAGTACATTTTTAAATTGATGTACCAAATTTATTAATATTTTTATATAAATATTTATGGTCAAATATTTATTCTTTTAACTGCTTAAAAAAAAGAAAGCAGCTTTTATGGACAATAGGGTTAGTGTTACACTTTAAAAACCTTCATTGTTCTAAAGTGTTTTGACATATTAAATTTTTTAAGTTTATAGGGGATACCCTGAACAAAATATGTAAATCATCATTACTTTTAATTTCGTCTTACGAGATCTTTTAATTTGGCTTTTTCTTAAGTGAATAAATGCACTCTCAGACCCTAAACATGCTTTTTGTTAGGTTTTTTTTTTGTCAAAATCTATTTTCAGGTCAACCGTGACATATACATATGTACATATAGCCGCGTGGTTTTTTATTTGCTTCATGGCACATTTTAAAAAAAAATTAGTTAGTAATTGAATGTACATACATTATTATTGCGTCTTTCTTATAAATCCGCAATCCACCTTTTGGAATATCGATTATATTGGAAGATATAAAGCTCCAATTTTTTTATATCCACAACTTGATTGTTTTGATAAATTTTTCAATTTCTGCGATATTTACAATCAAACAATGCAATCAACCCAAAAATACAATAAATATAAGCTATACAGCCTAAATTAATAAAAAAAAATAATTTTCACAAAACAAACACACTGTTTTCCACACTTTAAAATAAGGTCAAATGCAGCACGAAAACTTTTTGTCTTCAGACACATCTTAATAACTTTTAAAATATTGTTCAAAAATTTAATGTTTCATGTAAACAAATGTTTGTATCATTCGTTTTAGTTAAAAATAATTCCAGCGTGTATGTTTTCAAAAATTTAAACCAAATATTCTTTATTTGAACTCGTTTGAATGTGCTATGCAGCAAATAAGACACTACACGACGATATGTACTTACGATACTTACTTATGATAAAATCATGTTACAACACCTACTTAAAAATCACATTCAATAGCTCCATGGGAATTTCCTAATAAAGTTTTTTGTTTTCTCCTTTTTTTTAATTTGTATGCCTGTCACCTATCAAAATACATATAAAGAAAACTAAAAGAAAAAATAGACCAAAAGTATGTATTTATTTCCGCATTATGGTAGTGATACATATTTATTTTCAGACCTATTGATTAATATGTATACAGTGTACTAGATAGTGGTATAAAGTTACACACATGTGCAACATATTGGAAGAAGTAATATTCAAATCATTTACAACCCAAAAACCTATTCCGAGAGGTATCACAAAGGGACCGAGGAAACGGACCCAAGTGGGCTGCACAACTATTACTTCAACATTTCCGCAGCCGCCTGTTCAACCTAACCTAACCTAATATTCAAATCATTTACAACCCAAAAACCTATTCCGAGAGGAGATTTGTATAGAGACTCAGTGCAAGTGCCAAAAAGCTTATCTTAGCCAAATTTTATTAAAATATCTTCAAAATTGCGACCTGTAGCTTATTCACAAGAATACATGGACACTCAGCCAGACAGGCGGACGGGCATGCTTAAATCAACTCAGGAAGTGATTTTGAGTCGATCGGTATACTTGAAGGTGGGTCTCAGACAATTCCTTTTTTGCGTTACAAACATCTGCACAAGCGCGTAATACGCCTACTACGTACATATGTGGTGTGGGTATAAAAATCAAATAATAATAATATGTCTGAAGTCAGCAGATATATGCTTAAAGAAGGGCTGCACAAAGAAACTAATGTACCTAATATATTTTTTAATTCAGCATATAAATTATTTTGCGAAACATTTTTCCGAAATATTTAATTTCTTTAGCAAAAATAATTTATTGTAGAAGCCAAGAATTGTTTTAAATGGGAGATTTTAAAACTACCCATAGAAAGCATAGTGCCCTTGACTTGTAATTAAGGTCTAAATAAAGTTTAAAAGTTGCTAAAAATGTTAACTAAAAATTTGTTATTTTAAACACCAAATTCTAGTCTTTCAGTAGTTTTTTTTTTTATTTTTTACAAAAAAAAGTTACGAACAACAAAATTATTTTAAAAACTTTTTATGTGATTTCAACAATAAAATTGCATGATTTTTTTAGTGTAATAAAGTTTTTATTAAAATAAGTTGCTTCACTAATTGTATGGTTTGATTTTAAACAAGGAACTAAACTAAACAATGTTTATTCAATAAAAATTGTATGCATAAATTGAGTTTAACTTCACCTTTCATTGTCGTTTACTATATTACAAATTATAGTGTTAAAATATATATATTTATGCTTTAAAACGACAACGGCACAATTTTCATTATTTGTAGAAAAGCCATTTTAAATGTTTATAACTAGTCACATTTGTTTTAGCCGTATAAGTTGAATTTTTAGGCGTTAAACTTGTCTGGTCCACAAACCAAACTTTCAAAAAAAAAATGTGCTTCAAATATTAACGCTCATATGTTTTTACATACATATGTAAGTACATTCATAAATATTAAATATTTTATACAACAATTTACACACTGGTTTATACTAAGTACCTACTACCAATAATGCCAACTATTGCATCACCAAAATCACTGGAAGAACATACAAATAGGGTAAAAAAGGTTAACAATAAAAAGTTGCGGGTAAAAAGCACCAACCTAAATATTTTTTTTGCTGTAAAAAATATTGGTCCTATGGCCCATTTTAGCTGAGATAAACCAGTTAAAACATGGTTATGCAGCCATGGACAATAACATTGTTAAACAAGAATTTGTAGTTAAACGACAGGTGTTCGTGTTTAAGTGATCGCATTATGAGTTGTCGTAAATATAAAACTAATTCTCTATAGTGACCACAGAGTAGTTCTAAAACAACTCTGATGTAATACATAGATGGATTATATGTTCTAGCGCTAGGATATCATAATTAAAAATATACCAGTATTTTTTACATACAATTGGCTTACTC
This sequence comes from Melanophora roralis, assembly GCA_963583895.1. Taxonomy (NCBI): domain Eukaryota; kingdom Metazoa; phylum Arthropoda; class Insecta; order Diptera; family Rhinophoridae; genus Melanophora; species Melanophora roralis. The sequence goes on along the minus strand of OY757189.1, from coordinate 73,335,185 downwards.
TTGAAGTAGTCCCACTCCTTTTTGGGCGGATGCATACACGTCTATACCCAGCAAAACCTTTACCTGGTAAGTTAGCAAGTAATATAAGAGATGAACAAGAACTGGTTACCTTTTGGCCGAATAACTAATTATTTTTGTTTGAGTTGTGCTTACAAAAATCAATCAAATAACTAGTTACCAATGATTAACTGAACAAAATAAATAAAGAATTTAAGGATTTGAAAACCAAAACATAATATAAAGCCTGTTTCCGAATCCCTTATTGCATATATACCTACAAATGTAGTTTTTAATGCCTTTTATAAAAGGTAGTTTTTTTTGTCGAAACGAACGCATTACCATGTAACCTATGAAGTAATGACAACTCATTACTCAAATCCCAAAAAATTTTGCTGGGTATAATCTAGTCCCGTTATCTGCAGGGTACTTATTGATGTAAGATAACGAAAAAATAAAAAAGCTTCATTTTTATATTGAGAATGGTTGATTTTTGTTAAAATAAGCGATTGGAAACATATTATAACAATTTGCAACAGTGAAAAAATAAACAGACATAGCATATATCCTGGACTTTTTTATTTACAAGTTTTTTTTACAAAAAACTCAAGCAATAAATTTTTTCCAATATATAAAAATAAAAAAGCTCCGAAAAAATGTTTGTAATACTGAAAAGGCACTTAAAAGCACTGTGAGAAATTGTTAAAAGCATTATAAATACCCGTTTTTAAAAAACAGGTTTTTTAAAGAACTGCGGGTATAGCATAAGCGAAAAAGCACCAAAATATACCTGAAAGGCAGCAAAGTGGCAACACTGCTTACTATACTTAAGCGTTACACTTCCTTATAAAATCTTTAGACCTTTTTTTTACACAGACAGACTCTGTAACACGCACACATACACACAAACGTAATCTTGATAATAAATGTTTTTCGTTACAAAAGTCCGGTTTTCACTAAAAGTCCTCTAACAAGAAATATGTAAAAATGAATTAAGTTGAAAAAATAAAGCGCATTCTACACGAAATGTAAAAAGCCATATGTGCATGTGGATCTAACATTACGATAGTGTTTACTATAGTAATTTTTGCGCCTGATCTCCCCTAACTATAACTTGAATATTAACATGACATGAATTCGGCTAATGTATACCACTTATGTTTTGGCCACGAACTGCCATCGATCGCCAAACATATGGTTTAGCAGTCATGTTTGCCATAATGTTCGCCATTACATGTGATTTTTTGTTTGACATATAAAAACAACAACAATTCACATTGAAAAGTGTGCCATGAACATCAGCACGTATTCGCCAACTACAAGAACGTTTCTCTCCAAGCGGCTAATGAAGGCGAAGTGTTAAATGTTTCGTAGTGGCTTTATGACTACGTCGAAATTTGGTCAGAGCTGCATGCGCATGTAGCTTTTATATTTTTGTGCAGGATTTGTAGTAAATAATTCACTTTACATCGGACCGGGTTTAGCTGGCTTTTTTACAGAAAGTTTTGTTGACAAAGCCTTGTCAATTATTGAGTTCATAACTATGTTCTATAAAAAGCATTTTTTTAAAAAGTGTTAAATGTTTTCCCCTGCCATTATAAAAACAAAACGAAGGACAAAAGTAGCAACACTAAAAAACTGTAGCAAATATAAGCGCCACCTCAATATTCATAAGCACATATCGCACACTAACTTAAAAAAAGTAACAACTCAAAAATTATCAAAATGATTAACTGAAAATTTTGTTTGTAAATTAGTTAACTTTATTCGAAGAGCTTTTTAAGCAAAAAACTTTATTTGGAACAAAGTTAGAATCATATTTTGGAAAGTAGAAAAAGACCTCCCCCCAAAAACTATATGATTTTGAGTTGTGGTTGTTTATGATTACGTGTGCAAAATTTATTTGTATCGGCAACTCATCTAAAATATACGCAAGCTATTCAAATATACAAACGAAAAAACCTGTTGCGTGTAAAAAGTGCAACATGCATCAACCTCGTGATCATCAATAAACACACAAAACTGATAATTTACGCGTTGTATACAATCTTGTCACACAAATTCGAATCATAAGACTAACACAAAAAGGGGAAAATGCTAAATTGCTTTCACATTTTTTTTAAACTTTTATTATTTGGGACTTACACTTGACAACAACAGTGCAAAAATCCTAACACACTCACATTTTCTCTCATTTTTTCACTAACACACTGATAATCCATGTATAAAAATTTTATGAAAGTGCTTGCATTTGTAAATGTAGGATTACAGGTAAATGTTGAGTGCAAATTTAAAAGAATGAAATAAAATAAAAATAAAAACCAACTCTTTTGCAGAAACGTGCTTTAAAAGCATATTTTAAACAAAATCACAACCGGCATATAATTTGGAGCTGAAATTGTTTTAATGAACAAAAATGTGCACAAATACTTTGAGTTGGCAGCAGCTAAAAAACTTTTGCCACTAAAACACATGCATATTGATTTGGGTCAAAACCCTCGTTACAAAAACATTGACGTTAAGCATGTTACAGAATTTTAAAACAGATTTAAAGGTAAAAAGAAGTTTTTGTTTTAAAGTTTTTTTGTATTTGTCATCACAAAACCCCTAAACGTCTTAGCATATCGAAGAGCTTCAATTCCAAACTTGTTTACAAAAATTCCAGTAGTTTTAAAAAATGTCCAAAATTTACAGGAATTTTTACACCAGTCGAAATATATTTTGAGATTTATACCAACAATATCTTTGTGTAAACACCCAGCCGGACAGATGGACAGACATCGTTTTATCGATTCAGGAAGTGATTCAGGGTTTAAAAAAGCATCGAAAACAGTGAATGTAATTAAAAAGTTACTCTTTGATATCATAATGTAAATTATCACAGAATTTGTTACACGATTAGGGTTTGGGTGTAAGACGCTCATGACCTAGAGGGGAACTGCGGTTCAAACCAATTCAGATTGTTTTGTGCGCCTGTTGGAGTTAGTAAGTGCATTATGACAAAATTGTTAAAATTTTTAAAGGACACGATTTCTGCCTATTTTCTATTTACACCGGATATATTTCAAAGCATGTTCACACGAGGATCAAAACTCGTGGTTTGCTTTTTCATTCACCTTTCGCACCCCGAAAATGGTTAAAACTACTTGGTGTGCCATACACAATTTTTAAAGAGCGAACCTTCCAGGTTGATTTTAAATCTTGTGCGAACAGTGAAGAATTTTTTTCATCTCAAAAAAAATAAAAAGTTAAACACAAACAATCGCGAATCAAGGTTTGCAATCTAGATTCAGAAAGACAATCTAGTAGTTCATATTACCATGTAAGCATGCTATTAGATATGATTTGACAAATTTCCCACTGAAAAAATAGTACGTGTGAACGCGTAAAATGAATAATATGGTCTTGGCCCTAGCACATCATAAAATTAAATGGACAATGGTTTTTAAATACAAATGGGTTATACGCATGTATATATAAATTAATAACAAAAAATAACAAATGCTTGATTTTTATATTAAGATCAACTGATTTTTGTTAAAGTTAACTTTAACACTGTGCAACATTGAGGAAAATGCACAGACGCGATACTAAAGGTTTGATTCTTTTTATGGATGGTAAATGTGTTGAAAAGACAGAGACTCTTGATGTGAATTGCATGACAATTCAGTGCTATGTCCGCTGGACGGAACACATTTTTCTTGTGTAGAAGGAAGCATCAAAATGTCTTGATTTCCTTAAACGGTGTAGGAATTATTTTACACCATCTGATCTTCTCAATATTTATACCACCTATATCCGACCCCAAGTAGAATACAACTCTCATGTATGGGTTGGTGCCCCAAAGTCTATTTTGGAGCTACTTGACCGCGTACAGAAACGAGGGAAGATACTCATCGGCGACGTTGTGGTATCTAACCGTCGTGATGTGGGGTGTGTTTCGCTGTTCTATCGATACTATAATGCAACATGTTCTGAGGAAATCCGGGAGCTTGTTTTCGAAACCCGGAATTTTTCGATAAGCATACGCAATTTAATATGGATTTCAAAAGTGACAAGTCATATCACACACCTAGTTCAAAGGTGACTTAATTCAAAACTTTAATTTTTCAGAAATCGAATATATAAAAATGCTTTTGGCCAAAATAAAGATTGTAAAAAACAAAACCATTTAAATCATGTAAAGAAAATCTATACTGATTTTTATTTAAAAGGCTTTTTTTATATATTTGGAATATAGTTTAAGCAGATAAGCCCCAAAAATTTTAATATTGAGTTGTGTCACTTTTGAACTAGTGGTGCGCTATGTAAAATACACTCCGTGTAAATGTAGCTTTAGGGGCTACCTAAAAAAATTGTTAAGAAAATGTGGCGAGTGTAACTTCCTTGTTTAAGCATACATTAAACAAATTACCCAGTCTTTTAATATTTTTAAAAATTTTTTACCACGCTAGTTGTATATAAAAATATTTTGCAAATTCCCTATAGGTTTGTTGTTAAAAATATATGGGAACACAAATATTTTCTGCTTTTAAAATATTGGTTGTTAGTGCTAATTAAAAAAAAATAGTTGTATTAATTAATATAATTATTAATATAATGACAAGTTTATAATATTTTTTTTCTGTGTTGCCATATTATTAAAAATAAAAAATGTATTAATTTTGCCCTTTATTTTCATTCTCTTAAGCTATATTTACACCACCTGAGTTCTCATCTGAGTTCAGTGTCAAAAAATAAGTTCAAATATTTATGAGTGTCAAAATACAATGTGATTTTTTAATTTTTACTATTACATTACGTCTAAGTAATTAGTTTTAGTCGGCTTATTTTAAAAGCTGTTAAACTGATAAGGAGTACATATATGGCAATACAAGAACAAGCATTTAATTCGGTAACTTCTAAAAACATAAATTTAAAACTCAGACGTAAAATATTTTGAAAATAGAGTACGGGTTTTTTTTAAACTGAGATTAAACAAAAATATTAACAAATAAAAACAGACATGTTATTACACAATACAAATGCGTCTTAGTTTGGAAACTCAGATGACAACTCAGGTAGTGTAAATATAGCTTTATAGGCATAAAACAATTTGCATATTTACGTGGAATTTTTTTTAATAATAAGACTTCTTTTAAATAATGGGATTCTATGTAGCTTATTATACATTAAAAATTTATTATATTTATTAGATTTAAATTTATCGTTTACTAAAACACACTTTATAAATGTCCCAGCAAAAAAAGAGCATACGAATCATAAGTAAATTCATTGATGAAAGTCAACCCGAAGTAGTTCTACTTTTGGGGAACAATCAATGAATTTAACACGTGCTTGTCATAGAAGGTAAGTGGTCCAAAAAACTGAAAAGTATGCCCTTTATATGAGCTCCTTGGTATTTGATAAAAATTTTAAATTTTGCATAGCTTTTTTATTAGTAAAATAAGTTAATACTATTTAACAGCTTTTTTTAAGTTACTAATGCAAAATTAGATCCAAATCATTGGTCACATAATACAAATAAAGGAACTCTTAAAACATGCCTAGATGTGTCTAAAAATAGCTGTTTCGGAATATAAAATTCAGGACTTAGAGATACTTGGTATTTAATGAAAATGCTGTGATTTAAGCACAACTTACACTTTTTTTGCTGGGGTATTTATTAATTAAAAATTATCACTTTTCCCCCCAAATGTAAGACTACATTTGTACTTACTTAATTACAAACTTATTATGGTTTAATATTTTTGTAGAATAGAAAATGTACAATATACATACATACTTATGTATGTAGAAATGTATAAAATAGTTGCCAGGAAAAGATTACTTGAATTTGGGTTATGCATTGTTATTGATCGAACTATTTTAAAAAACACAGTGTCTACATAGTAATAACCACAATTGCCAACCTACTATCAATGAACATGTATGTAAATCTGTGCAAATTACTAAAGTTTTTTCAACTACGCCTTTTCCGAAATTCCCGAAACAAAATGAAAAAAGAAAACATATTTTTTATTGTTAATTTTGTTGAAATCAATTTAGAATCATCAGAAAAAAAAACCTTGAGACCTCTTGAAAATATATAAAAAAATAAAACAACAAACAAAAACAATTTAGATGGCGCACGACAAAAGCCCCATTCTATGCATTTATTAAAATGTTAAAACTGTTGACTTAAACCAAGATGGATTTCTCTCTTTTTTTGTATTAAAATTCTTAATTTATGAAATAAAAAATATGTCAATGACCATATATTTTATGATTTTTTATTAAAAGCATACATACATATGTATGTATATATGCATATATCGTCAGCTGAAAAGCAAAACCACTACATTTTTTTTAATTTTACAGGAGAAGCAAAAACATTTTCTAAATAACAAAGGCAGTGCTTGTAAATAAATTATTTCTTTTTTTCCGGCATAATGCTTTAAGTTTTGCTTGTAAAATTAAAAAAAAATATTTTCATGTGCCTTTTAATAAAATATAATCAAACTCGTTAATAAATCGATTTAGGATTTCTTGTTAGTTACATGGTTTTGCATTTCAGCTAACCATATGCTTGTACATAAGTACGTGCATACATATGTATGTACATTTTTAAATTTAGTTCAAAAATTAGGAACGTTTTTTTAAAAGCAATTTGTTATTTAACAAAAAAAACTGTTTTATTTATTTTACTTAATACATGTCGTTCGATTGTTTTTATAATGCATTTTTTATACCCACTGTTATACCTTCATACAATAATTTTTTTTTTAATTTTCTTAAGCTTTATAGGTACATATGTAGATAATTTTACAAAATATGTATAAAAAATATAAACAAGGAGTTGATAAGCCAGTTGTTAATTCTAGGAGATGTTTTTAAAAATAGCATAAATCACCATGTAAAATGTATATATAATAAGGTTTGGTAATCAACTTTCATTAAGTTAAGCGCAATTTTTTGTAAGAGGCTTTCAAGCTTTGCTAGTTGATAACCGCTTTATTATTTAAGCCACATCATTTAAAAAAATATTTCCATTAACTCTCTTTTTCTTTTTTTTTAGCCGTCCCCGTAAGAAAGTTATATTTGCCGACGATGAGGGGTTTTCCCTTACCCATGTACGTGTTATGTCAGAACCTTCCAATGTGCCACCCTATTGGAGTATAAAATTTTTGGAACAAATTACGCAAGGTTTAGTAACACCACATCCTGCTGATCAATGGACTGTTGATTTTAAACAACCTGCCTCAGATTATCTAGCCTTTAGGTAAGTTTAACTAAAAAATTGTTTTGAGAAAAAACGGCCTAAAAAGGTGTATTTGGTTTTTAGCTTATAGCTAAATAACGGCTCTATGTGCGGCTACGATACTTACTTCTTTCAAAAAAAGACTTCAATACAAATATTTTGATGTACACAGAAAAAAATAAAAATTATTTTCAATTAAAAAACTTGTTAATTTGATTAAAAAAATATTTAGATTACAACCTATCAAGAAATTCGCATATTCAGTTAAATAATTTAATTAAAAATTTAATTATTCGATTTAATCAAAACACAAACAAATTTAAAATTAAATACAAAAAATAAAAACTTTTTTGGTTTTTATTTTTTTTTATATTTTTTTCTATTTATTTATGTTTATATAATTTAATTATTTATGAATGTATTATGTTTAATTTACATTTAAGTATACATTACAGGTCTTAACAATGATCGAACCATGGGCCATTTGATTGCATGGCGTACGCTCTATCCACTCAGCCAACGAGGCATTTTTTTAAAGTGTTAAACTTAGTTTTATTTATTTACCTCCACATTCAAATATGCAACTTTAGCAAGTGAACGTGAGGTGAGCTTTGCACAAGCAAAGGAAAAACAAAAAAGCTTTAGGCAAAATTGCAGCTTTTTTGGAGAACTTGCAAACAATTAAAATTTTAACTAAAACAATTAAATGTTTATTTAAAAATTAAAAATTTTTTGATTAATGAGTTAATTGAACAAAATTTTGGAATAATTTTTTCTGTGTATAGATCAGCTCCCAAAAGGCTTTCTGTCGAGAGTTATCGATTGACAAACCTTTGGAAGTTATTTTAAGACAATTTTCTGTGCTTTTTAGAAAACTATCAAATAATTATTTAAGCAATTCACAGCCTCCGATGTATGCACTGTTACCAGCTTTCAATTTTAAAATATTTTTTAAGTCTTTTTCTCAGTTTAGCTCCAAATATTTTACTTTGCTTTTATTGATGTTAATCTCTGTCGTTTTCATAATACATACAATAACAAACCATAATTTAATTTCGAATTAAGTCTTTTTTTACTCTAAGCTCTCATTGGGCATAACTTCAAATCTATAATTAATGTACATCCAGAAGGGGCAAATCTATGTCTTGACGAATTTTAAATTTTAACGACATATATCAAAATCCTGTATGGCTCGGTTAACATGATGATATTTTTTTTATTAAATTACTTCCATGAAATTTTATATTTCTGGACGAGGGTATACAAACAAAAATATTATGGGCGTTATGAAAAATTTGTGAAAATATGAATTTGTCTTGTCGGGACCAAGGTGTCTCTATATATGAGGTCCAAATCGAACAATGTGAGCAATAACCTGATAGAAACAAAAATTATAATTGTTGCATTATTAAGAAGAGGTTGGTAGAGCGCTTTTACAATGGTATCTACTTGTGTGCTGCGTAACATCATTGAAATCAGTAAGGGTATGAAAGGGCTGAGAGTTGGCACTTATTGAAATTAAAAAATTCAAATATTGATTTTTCCTTTAAACTCCACACTATTTCTATCTTTCTAGTTTACTATATTCTACGGGCCTTTTTTCTGAAAGTCTTTTATTAACACAGTTTGGTTTTTCCTCACTTCCTTTTGAGGTACATAAATTGTTTTTGCAGTTAATTTTTCTTCCTGACAAAACTGGTCATAGCAATAGCCATATTCAAAGTTATACCCACAGCCACAGCTTAAATTATACGTGCCACAACATAATGTCATAACCATAACCGTTGCCATAAAACCCAAAATTCAATTGGTTTCTATGGTTATGGTGTAATAGCAAGTAACCTATAATCAAGTACAGTGCTGCTCATAAGTTTGCTTCGAACAGCTGTTTTCTGTGGTTTTGGTTATATCACGTAAAATTGTTTAACATCTTTATTATTGTCTCATTATGAGTTGACAGTACGTTACTGAGAATCATTAGATACCTTTAAGAGTTTCGCGCAAATTTGCACGGAGTTTCATTTACTTACACAAAATTTGTTGTAAATTATAACATTAGCTGAATAAGGTTCAGTAAATAATTTATAACTTGTTGTTTAAATCAGACTAAGCAAATATTTGATATAAATAATAGTTTTTATATTGGTATTGAACATTTTTATTTATTTACCTATTTAATTTTTTTTTATTAATTTATTTAATTGTTAAGCTTTATATCATAATAAATTTAAAATTAATCTAATCAAAAATTATTTAATAATGTATATAAAAATATAAAAACTGATATAATAGCTGCATGTTTTTCATCAAGTATTTGGCTAGTCTGTCTTAAGCTTCAAATTTTATAAAATAAATTTTTTTTTATTTTCCTCTAGAAACCCAAATATTTAAATTAACAAAATTCTTCTTTTTATTTGCAGAGAATCTATTGAGACTAATTACGTTTCTTTGGAAAATGTTATTGTCAAAGATGAAGAATCCTTAGTGGTGGGTACAGTAAAGGTTAAAAATGTTTCCTTTGAAAAGGAGGTTCGTGTACGTGTTACCTGGGATGACTGGAAAAGCCAACAGGACATATTCTGTACATTTAATAAAGCGTATGGTCCTGCTACTTCTGCACATGTTGTATTTGATACTTTCTCTTTCAAAATCACTCTACCGCCTTCTTCTAAACGCTTGGAATTCTGTATTTGTTTTCGAGCCGACAATCAAGAACACTGGGACAATAATAAGGGGCAAAATTATACCATAACTAAAAGATCACCCTTTTACTATAATGCTTTATCGCCCTACGATAAGAACTCGTCATCTTCGCTTCAAAACGCCAATTTGTGTCAAAGTCAAATGAGATCTGCCCTAACGGAAGCCCTTAACAATGCCAAAAGTCATCCAAAGAAAAATTGGCATCATGAGCCCAGTCCCTACTGGTAGATGAAATACACGGATAATCTTAAAGAGATCTTCGAAAATTGAAGTTATTTATTTATTTGTAATATGGTTCATGAAGGTGCAATGATCTTGAGACCACGAGACACATATTAAAACAATTTTCAGCTTAAGGGGTATTGTTTAATGCAACCGCATATTGAAACGATAAGAATATGAAACGAAACAACGAAGAGTTTTTAATTATGATTAAGGATTTATAAAAGCATACAATTTGTAAATGTCTGATGTCATAATAGAACAAGAAATGAAAAATTAAGAATAGTTGTGGTCTTACATATTCATTGGCATAGGAAGGCCGTCTGGGGTGGGAATTGTCCCTCCAATAATTTAAAAATTGTTCTAAAAACGACTTTTTTGCTACATGCCCCAAAACAAAATTTGTAGCTACGCCAATGTCCATATTCCAACAGTTTTGGCAGTCACAGGGTTGCATTTAAAAATCATGTGACATTTTCAATAAAAAAAATTCTACTTTTGACAAATTATAGGTAGTTATAAAAAATCAAAATAAAAATCTATATACGTAATATTAAATAATAAAGAAAAGAAAAATATCTATTTTATATATTTAAGAAAAACAAAACTGCAAAGCCTCTTAACCAAGTTAAGTCTTTTAGTTCTTTTATTATATTGATTTCTTAAAAAAATCTATAATTTGATTCTTTTTCTTTTAATGCCAGTAAACAAATTGTTAAATTTGCTTCAAAATTAATCAGGGATTAGAAAAACTATAAAAATTTATTCGAATAGTGGCCATAAAAAACTTGGAACTTTAAAGACTGAATCGATTGTTATTGAAACAAAGAAGCAAAATTTAAAGAAACGAAAATTATTCAAATTTTTTATTAATTTTTTATATAAAATTTAATAATACCATAAAAAAAGTAAAATTATTTAAATAAAATTTGTAATAACTATTGAAAATTTTTATAAAATAATTGTATGTAAACATCCTAATATCGTTAATATAAAAACAAATAATTAAATATTTTAAAAAAAACTAACTTTTTCAATTAAGAACTTAATTTTAATATAAAAAATGTACTTGTTTGATATAAGTGTTTATACTTTATACATAAATACGTATGATTTATTAATAATCGTTTATATTTCAATAGGAACCATTTTATATGTAAATAAATACAGTTAAGTTTTAAAGTCCTTGATGCCTATAATTTTCCAAGAGGACTTATAATTGTAATGTTAACTCTCTTCTACTATTATTGTCATTAGAAATATATTTAAGAAATACATACATATATATATTTTATAAACAAAATGAATTTTGGATTTTTATTGAACTGAGCGTTTTTTTTAATTTATTTTGTAAAATAAAATTTGTATTAGAAGCAAAGAACAAAACAAACGCGAATTAAATTTAGCCATCGCATCATCATTCGATTTGGATGGCTTAGTAGCATATGCCTTATATAGCATATTATGCTCAATATAGAGAACATAATTCTCTTGCTTTTAAATTGCTTTGCAGCGTTGCCAGAGTAGCTAGCAAAAAGTTTTGTTTTTTCATTAAAAAAGTTAAATTTTTTCATTAAAAGTTACATAAAGGAAAATAAGCTAAATTTTTAACAGCTTTGTTTTTCGACAACAAATTTTAATAAAACTCATTGAAATACGTAATTCTGACTTAGTTGCACAATTAACTTTAAAGAATTTATGTTAAATCAAAAGTGCTGTTATCCTTAACTCTTAACTTACCTTACATACTCATTTAGTTTTCAAATGTTTGTTTTTACAAAGGCCACCAAATTTTTTGAAAAAATCTTCTCAAAACGTGCCGCATTGTTGAAAAGTTGAGAAGTTTTAGACAAAAAACGAAAATTATTGCTATTGAACAAAATTTTTGGTTTATTTTGTATGGCATAAAAATCAGATAACAATTTTATTTGATTCTAATAAAATATTGCCTAAAAAAATTATAATTTAAAAAAAAATCTGTTAAATAAAAATATTTGAAGTTTTTTCTGTGTGCAATTGTAACAGGTATTTATAATACATATACAAGGTGGGCCAAAAGAAGTCATCCGATGTTGTTTGGCTCTCATTTTTTTCTAAATGAAAAACTTTGATTCTATTTTTGATTCTGTTTATTTTGTACCTCTGGAGATGATATCGGTCCAATGGGCGCCGTCACAAGATGGAAATGAGCCTCATCGCTCATTATGATTTTGGTCGAAAAATTATCCACTTCGGCCTCGAGATTGAGGATAGCTTTGACATAGGTTACACGCGTTTGGAGGTCGACAGGCAGCAGCTGATGCATGGACTGAGCTTTGTACATGCACAAGTCTTTGAAACAAAATTCGCCTTAGGGACGACCGGCTGATGGCTAATTGCGAGGCACGGCGTCTGGTCGATGTTTCTGGCGACAGCTCGACATCCTTGCCAACAGCGGCGATATTTTCGGCAGAACGGGTGCTCCGGGGAAGGCCACTCTTAGCATCGTCTCGTGTGGTCCCATACTCTTCAAGGTTGGTGTTTGCGCAGTCGATGCCGGACGACCGGGAAATGGGCGACGGAATTTGCGCTACGCCAACACCACAAAAGAATTGTTACGCAAAAGAATAAACACGATTACTTTGCGTTCTTGGGGAGTGTATCGCTCCATGGCTTGTTGTTCACTTGTATTCTATATCTGTCTAGTTCACAAATGTCAAAACATATTTGACATTGGCCGCCATTTGCAAAAATAATAGCAACTTCTATTAGGGTGATTTCTTTTGGTCCACCTGTATATACAAATTAAATCTTTTTGATATCATTTTTCTACCATCCAAAGGAATCATTGCCTTTTTTATAATTTTAAATTTTTGATTTGTAATCAAAATGGTCACAAAATGAAGCTCCTATTTTAGGTTGCTTTATGTCCTTTTAATCAACAATGCACATTAGAAGTGCTTAATAATGTCTCCTACACATAAAATTATACGTTATTGTACGACTGGTACAAAAAGTTACGAAAATAATACCAAAACCGTTAAAATTATACATGTTTCGTAGGGGATCAATAAGTAACATCAAATGCAATAAATGTAACCAAACGCCAACGCTGTTGCTTAAGAGCAAATGTTCTCTAAAAATGGGTAATACTTTTTAAAATCAGCCAACTTTCGCTAGCAATGGCGGCGGTTCAGACCCTTCTTACGACCTAGGCCATCGCTATGTAAATGTAAATTGAGTACAGAATTTAGATGGGGCGCAATTAGATTGTCATTGGTATCAGATCGTAGAGGTATATGACAAAAATTTTGCTGGGATACTATATTTAAGTCTATGCAAAACTATGATGTTTATGGCAATTTTAAGGCCTGCCAATACCAGAGTATCCATTTAATAGGGTTTGCTTCGACTTTGTTCATGCAAATATCAGTTTTGCATTTTTACCTTAGGTCGATTAATCAATAAAGGAGTTTTAATACTTGTTTAACTCGAACAACATAAATTCTTCGCCCGACTCCTACAGTTTTTCAAGCTTGTATTGTGTATGGCTTAAAAATTCGGCATATTTTTATTAAATTTTTGTATTTTATTTTGGTAATATATGAATTTTGCACAAAAAGGATTTTCGCATCTATTTAAGTCATGAATGAATCAAACCAACTTTAAATACCCTATTCTGAAACGAAATGTATACCAGAAGGACCCTTCTGCATCTACCAAAACAACAATTAGGGCATAATAAAACTTTTCAATATCTTCTCTCTAAATAGTTTTAAACAGGTATTGCAATATGTGACCAAAGTACTACGATTTCATATTTGGCCACAAGTTATGGGTGTTGTTCAAGCATATAAGCTGCATTTAGTACAAATTCTTTCTCATGATCTCATATCAAATTAGACACTTTCAATCCCGACAAATACAGATAATTATCTTAGCGGCATGAATATGTGACTTTGAAGAAAATTTAGCGGGTTTGCGATCGCGTACGCTTTTTATTGCAAGAACTATTTTCTGTTATATCGTTTAAGCAACATTTTAACACAAAAAAACTTTAAAGTCTCTCTGCTTCTCATTGTATTAAACCCAATTTCCTAGATCTTGGACGAGTTCTGCTAGTCGCAACCGTTTTCAAATTGTTGCCTGAGAGTTTCTGTTCATTTTGCAAACTCTTATAGTGTTAGATATTTTTTTAAAAATTTTTCTAATTGATGAGCACGTTTGTATTATAAATGAATTCGTAGAACGTTCTTGAGGTTTTAAAAGTTGTTTTCAACCTACTAACACAGCTAGTTTAACTAACTCTCCTATCATAATCCCAATTCTTACTCAAACGATTTATTCATTGAAAATTGTTCGATTGAATCGAGTAAATACTGTTCGAGTGGGTACTTACTTATTCGCGATTGAAAATCAGCCAGCGGAAAAGTTATAGTCGATCAAGCCTAACAATATTATACCCTACACCGCATTTTTATGGGGCTATATGAAAAAATGGACCGATAATATTTATTCAACCAAGTGTAAATCGTTGCTCAATACAAACAAAACAATGACATCGGCGATTCATTTATAATGCCAGTTTTTATTTCTGCATTTAATTTAATGCAACAAAACCAGAAAATATGCAATAGCATCTTTAGATGTGATTTAAATGTGGTCTGTAAAAAATCGCATCAATTTTTTTTTTTGCTGGGTATACCTATATGTATGTCTACGGTGATGCTAAATAATAAATTTTGTATTTAAAAAAAATTATAAGACAAAAGCTGAACAAATAAAAAACTCACTATTTAACAACCATAAAAACATTCTTAAGGGCCATTATTACAACTTGGCGACAAAGTTGGCGGTAGTAAATGGTAGCGTTAACAGAACAGGGCGATAAAGTGGCCGTCAGCAAATTTCCATTATTACAACTTGCCGGTAAAGTTAAATACATATTTCTTATTGTGTGGCAATACCGTTAGCAATTTCCGACTACTTATGAAGGAGTTATAAGATTGTAGTGGCAACGACGCACTTTTGTTTACATTTTGAAAAGCAAAAATTGTGTAACGGATAGTGCTACCATATTTAAATAAGAAAATATGGTAACTTATACATAAATCCTCCTTGTAAAACTTACCGCCAAGACGAACTTGCCTTTAATTTATCGCTCATTTTTAGGTTAAAAGAAAGTTGTAATAATGAAAATGTTTTTATCCGACCGATAAAATCTCACTTTAAGCTAACGCCAAGTTGTAATAATGGTGTAACGTAACGCCAGGTTAATTCTGTAATGCTGATTTTTAATTTACGTAAAATTCTGATTTCTGAAGATGGAATCTTCGATAAAAACTTAACATTCCTCAAAATGCTTCATGGGAAAACTGAATTTATACATATGTATATAATACACTTTTTTCATGCAGGTAATAATTGCATATAAAAGCACCCGAAACTGCTTTTAAAAAAAATTATCAAACAAAAGAGGTATAAACATAAATAACATATGTATGTACATATATAAATAACAAATATAGTTTCTATAGGTATAATTATTCATTATTTACATACCTATTTCTGTTTCGTTTTGTTTATAATAGGTACAAACATATCCGGCGGAAATCTAAGTATTATAGCGCTTAGTAACGTAACGCTTAATAACGTATCGCCAGATATATATAGTAAAAGTAAACAAAGGAAAAAAGATTTATTTGAAAACTTAGACATTAGTCCTAATCCCAACAAAAAAGTTTTAAGTTAAACAACTTACCCAATTCGCAGAATTAAACAATTTCGCTTTTCAAGTCAAAGCACTCTTCCGTTTTTTTTGTAACTTAACGCTTATATTTTCAGTATATCTGGAAATCCGTAGACTTGATTATTTACATTTTTTTTCACTGAATATTGAGCAATGTAATCACTACTCAAACAAAAAAAAATCTCTTCAAAACTGATTTTTTAAACTTTTTAATATTTTGTCATGCAAAAGCAACGTAGAGCCACAATGGAAAGTACCAATGTTATGCAAAGTAACATAAAACATACCAAAATAGTAATTATCACTTGAGATTATTTTGGTATGTTATGTAAAGTAACATTTTTGGTGTACTTGTAAGAACATAACTGTTAGCCGTGATATTGTTTTTTTTTTTAATATATGTATTATGTTATTTAAAGTAACATATTTATTTGTGAGCATATGTTGATTACTGTCACTGTTTAAAATAACTGTAATTTACAAATCACTGTTTAAAGTATTATTTTAAGACCACAATATCGTTTATCTCTAGTTGTAGAACTTTTAGAGCAATTGTTTCACGGCCAGAGAACGAAGCCGATCGGCTAACAGCCGCGGCTTTTATTTATGTAAAGCAGCCGCCGCTAATTTAAACGGCTACCTTTAGCTAAATATGTAGTGGTTTTTGAATCGTTTTCACGATTTGGCTCAAAATTATGTGGTGTTATGATAACCGAAATCCATTTTGGACTTAAAATAAGATATCGCAAATCCCTGGTTACGAATTCAACATGTAAGTTGTTTTTCTTTTTTTGAATTGATATGGTGAAACTTATGGTGTTTTCGTGTCTCAATAAAAACTTTAAATTTTTGGCCTTTATTAAAAAGTGCAAGTTTGTGTTCTTTTAATTAAAAAATTTTTATTATTTAAGGGGTGTTTTTTTCTAAAAATTTGCCTTTATTGTGGCCTTTTCCTTATGAAAAAGGTCAAGCATTGTAACAAGGTGAGTCAATTTAGCCATCATGTATGAAATATGTGCACTTTAAAAAGGGCAACATTGTAGGTACCTATTTTAAAAACGAAAACACCATTAAAGTTATGATATTATTACCCACACCGCAGATGCACGTTGTACGGGTATTACGTGTTTGTGCAGATGCTTGCAACGCCTTAAAATATGTATTATCAAATTTTTAAGATAAACTTGGCGCAGATAAGTACTTGACATAGGGATCATTCCTTTTGTTTATAGGGACGATGCTTTGACCTAATCGGCTTTAACATTTCCTTCCGGAATAACCATTTTAGGCTTTGACTGGCTCACAAAATTTAACATATGTGTTTCACTTTGCGCCATCAACTAATATGCTGAGTAAACATATGATTGGTAAATTTTTTGGCATAACCCCTATACAAATATGATCCCCAAATAAGCGTTTTGAGGATAACTGCCTCGAATATTACTTTATCTACATAAAATTTTGCTTTTTAACACGGGATTTTTGATTTGATAAAATTAATTTCTTTACACGACTATGCAGCTAAAATTTACACTCCTAATTTTTTAAATCCTAAATGAAACTTAATTGCAGTTATGCTAAAAAATCGAAATTTTAATTTTTTTTCTTTTTTAAATTCTTTGTTAAATATAGAATAGAAACACAATTTTTTAAATTTAGTTTTCATATATATCACCGGCTCCGTCATTTTATTTTTATCTTTGTTTTAATGTTACTGTTAAGTTAGGGTCAAGGGCTAGTTTAAATAAGATAATTCACAAAATGAATTATTAAAAAAAATGTACAATAAAATATATTAACTAATATCAACAATGACACTAAAAATAAAATTAACAAACAATAAATTGCATTAGCAAGCACTAACTTTTGGGATGGATTTTAAGACATCAAATAGAAAGTCTGGAAAATAAAGCTTGGGTGAAATTGTTTCTCAGGATGTTGAACATTAAAGCTTAAACTAAGTAATATAAAGAAATGGTTTTGATAGAAGTTTTTTTAATGGAATGAAATGTTTACTTTCATCAATTATAAATAAATGCGCACAACTAACTGGAATTCAATTTAAATATTAAATATAATTAGCTTAATACTTTAATGCCCCAGCGTGTTAATGCAAATATGTATTGTTTTTAGCCGGCTAATAAAGAAACGTTTTTATCTCGCGGCCTATAACTGTTTTGTAAATTGAATTGCATTTTTTAATTTGGATTTAAAATTTGTTGGTTGTATCTAATTTTCTTAATTTAATAGAGCTTATTTAACGATGAGTTAATTGGTAATTGATTATACTGCTTTTCTAATGCTGTTTATTCGCTTTTCTCGAGCTTAGCCTTTAGGGAAGCTGGCATCTCTGGTGGTGGGGGACGAGGCAAAGCCAAAGCAACCTTAACACCATCGTATATGAACCATTGCAAAGCAGTCAATGTACCGATCATAATAATACGTGGCATCAAACCGTTCCACATACCCATAAAGCCTAAAGATTTGGCGACTTGGATTGCAGTAGAACCCTTGGCTTGATTCAACTTGGATACAACAACATCGGCTGGGTGAGAAACGACAGCGCAGAAGACACCAGCAATATAACCAGCAGCGAATGTAACGACTAGTTGCTCGCCCTTGGAACATTCAGAACGTGGCTTTGGAACAACATGTCTGCAATACAATGTTATTTGCGTTTATGTGATTCGAAAAAAAATAAATATTTTGTAGTAACACTTACTTGTACAATAATTCCACGGTCTTTTCGAAACAAGCAAACTTCATCATGGTGTATGGGATTTGTCTCATCCACAATGGCACTAAACCCTTGTAGAAACCGGCAATACCTTCTTCTTTTGCAATCCTGGGCATAGCTTCACGCATAGTGTTGGCAAAGCCAGGTGTGGTTTGGATCTTTACTTTGGCAGCTTCGAATGGAGCCAAAGCAATATCGGCGAAGAATTCAGCTGAAGCAGAGGCAGCCAAATACAACCAGGTGCGGTATAAGTACGCATTCTCTTCGCCCAAAAGATTGGAGTAGTATACTTTAAAGACTTCATAAAATCCAAATTTGCAAAGACCCTAAAAAGTAAAGTAATATTTAAAATAATATATATTATACACCCAATCCTGTATTTACACGATTTTGAAATAACACGGTTAACAAAAAAAATTATTTTCTGAATTATTTCTTTGTTTTTGTCTTAAAATCAAAAAATTAAATAAAAGTAACACTGTGTGAAGAAAAAGAAATGCAACTTTTTCCTTTTCATAGAAATATTACTCCTTTCGACCACCTTTAAGGTTCTAAAAACAAATTGTTCACAAAATTAGTTAAAAACAGTTAATTTTACTTGTACAATATAAGGTTTAGCGAAAACTTAAAGTATTAATTTGGTTTTGTTCTTAGTTTTAATATTAAATATTTTTTGTGGAGGAAAATTAAAAGTAATGCAAGTTATTACAGATTATTGATTAAAACAGATTTTCTTTACATTGAGTTAATCGATATATTAATTAAGACCATTGGCGAATTCACAAGGTACGATACAATAGCATATTGTATTATTGTCATATAATTTCACAATAGCATAAAAATTTTGTTGTTGCTTTTCATACGAAACTTGTTGTGAAACAATACAACTTTGTTTGATATGTTTATTGTGATGTCGTATTATATACAAAGTCATACGCCAAGCGCCTAAAACGAAACGGCGAGTTTTTTAATTTATTTTTAGAGCCGCTAGCACTCGCATCCGTTAAAAACGTCTATACTAAAGACTTAGGCAAAACCGCCAAAGAAGATTCCTTAAGCCGCCTCCGCCGGCAAAAATAGCCGGCACTGCTCTCTGACACATCAGCTGTTTTTTGTTTACGTAAAAAATAACAAAATTCTTGTGATTTTTTACTAAAACTTTGCTTATTTTAATGGATTTTAGAGATTCTAACCAGGTTAGATATAGACTATTTTGTGTTTTAATGGGTCTAATTTCTACAAATTATTAAGTTAAGCCAAGAGCAGCACCAGATTTATGTACATAAATATGTGTTTGTTTTTCTATCGTTTGGTCGTATCAGCTGATTTAGATTTTAAATACGACACCTACAAATATACGAAGAGTTGTTCACAACGGTCATATTTTTTGGTTGTATTATTTTACAATATATGATTTCACAAGACCTTGTGAATTCACCACATGTTAAGTTTTAACCCTATTTAAAAAATCAATATTTTTTTACCAGGCAGATTATAAATAGGCCTCTTTGCCTGTATTAACTTTCATGACATATCATTTTTACTTACAATAAGATTAGATAATTTCAAATCAAATGCAAACAGAAAACAACTGATAAGCCAAAAAGAAAAATGACATAAACTTACTTGAGCGGAATAACCGAAGAAAGTAGGAGCCCAACCTTTAGCTAAGCCCCGGGCGCCTTCCTCAGCTACTGTAACCTTAAAGCCATGAAACAAGTTTTTGTATTTAGCAGCATCGACTTGCAAACGGCATTTGACCAAATCTAAGGGCACGACAAAAGTGTGAGTTGTACCACAAGACAGGACACCACCGACGGCGCACAAGGCAAAATATTTATTTGATCCAAATTCGCATGACTCTTCAGCTTCAGCAGCAGCGGCAGCAGCCTGAATTTGACGGCCGGGTACTGGACCTGCACCGTTGGCTGGTGTGGCGCAATCTACCTTGCTAAAAGGTGTGCGGAATGGGGAATTTTTTGCAGCTTCTAACAGTGACGAAAACATATTCCTTTCTTTACGCGATAATGAAGTAACCAAAGCAAAAATGCTTAACGAGAAAAACAAACAATTATTAAAAAAACAAATTACTTTATATTAAGATCAACTACTATTCTCAACTCAAAAATATAATTTTACAAAATGTTTTAGCTTTATAGGTTACATAACGTGGGTATTTTTTCTTAATATTGTTTTCTTTATTTTACCTTTAATTAATTCCAATTTTATAATAAATAATGAAAGTTTGCGAGTTATAAAAAAGGTTTAAACTTTTTATTTGTAAGTTTTTATATAAATTTAAATCAAAATTTTTATTAAATTTGCACAACTTACAAATGTTTAACAAGCCACGGGACAGAAGAAAAGACACTTTAAAAATCTATTCTCCAAAATCTCCAGACGGCATAATTTTCTCCAATGCAGTAGTATCGAGCTACTTTCAAATTTTTTTCAGCGATTTTTTTATAATATACTAACCGCTTAAGTGGGCAATTTATTGTTTTATTGTTGTTTTATTTGTCATAGGACGTATAGTGTTTTTTGCTTCATGTCACATTCAAAAAATTATAATGCAAGCAATGTATCTCTTATTTAAATATATCTTTAATATTTTTCCGGTAACTCGAATATACTAAAATACGTATATTATTAAATATTCACAGATTCACAGGCAGTGTTTTTGTTTTAAATGAAAATTGGTTGATTTTGCAAAATGAGGAAAAACTATTATCTGATATGACGAACTTTAAAATTTCTCAAGAATTCAATCTGGGAACTGATTTGCGAAAATTGAAATGATTTATATTTTTACAATCTTAGATTGTTACCGTGTTTTATTCAGTGTGCGTCCTCTTTTTCGTTTATATTATGTATTAAAGTTTATTGTATATCCTAATACATATACATATCAATTGTGTCGTTTTGACTGATATTTATCGCCCATGTTCTGACAATCGCATTTCGCAAAATATTGGCGATGCGATTTGAAATCGCATAACAGGTGTTCTGAAGTTCACAATCGCAAGAAAGTTTGCGACTTCAAATCGCAAGAGGTAGATGAGGTGAACCGATGTTTTTTGCCCAAACTAGGTTAAAAACAGCCAATCAAGCTTTGCATAATTATAATATATGGGGTTTTTGTTATAATTTTCACAATTTGTTTTATTTTTTGTAAACAGTCTCAGTAAAAATTAAATTTTAAAAAACTGTTAGTTATGTACATCTTCATTTTTCAGTTGCTTACTTTTTTTATGTATGAACTTTATTGGAAAACAAGAAAGAAAAAATGTTGCAGAAATAGGTACAATTTGTTATATATTCCTTGGTTTTTTGTTTTGTATTTTTAAAAGAAACATGTTTTTATTTTCGAATACATCATCGAAAAAAAAAACAAAACGCAAAAAAAAACGCGTGAACTACAGAACATGCAAAAAAAATTTTTGCGATTTACAAATCGCATGTGATTTGACAATCGCGTGAGAGTCAGAACATGGGCGTATGTTGCTTTCATATACAGGGTTATTATATCGATCCGTGTATGCCCTTAAATCATTGTCTCCTTTTTATGCCGCCAACGTTTAATTTATTTTTTCCGTGTAACTTAGCAGCCCTGTACTAACCTAAAAAAAATGACAGCAGCATAAATAAACTAGAATGAATGTCAGTAAAAATAAAGTTAAAGAAAGCGGTGCCTGTGTAAAACAAAATTAGGATAAATTTTGTTAAAATAAAATAATTTGAAGAAGCAATTACATTTTATAAACTTATAAATAAATATGGCTGATGCCGCAGCACGACAGCTGCAATATGAATATAAGGCGGTAAGCATTAAAATATCTAAAATACAGAATCCATAAGGCATGAAGTACAAAACGTTTACTAAAGTTAGTGTAGACAATACAAAAATTTGACTAAAATAATGATTGTTGCAGAATTCAAACTTGGTTTTGCAAGCCGATGTAAGGCTAATTGAACGTCCCAGAAGAGATGAAGCTACCGGCGAAGTTATGTCTTTAGTGGGCAAATTAGATGGCACACGTATGGGTGACCGGTATCAACGTTCAAAGCCCGAAAAAACTGAGGAGCGCAAAGCCAAGCGACAGAAACGTGATGAGGCTCAATATGATTTCGAACGTATGAAAGGCGCTACTTTATTGTCGGAAGGTATCGATGAAATGGTTGGCATTGTTTATCGCCCCAAGACTCAGGAGACCCGTCAAACTTATGAAGTGCTATTAAGTTTTATACAAGAAGCCCTGGGGGATCAACCAAGGGACATATTATGTGGTGCGGCCGATGAAATTTTAGCTGTATTAAAAAATGATAAGCTCAAAGATCGTGAACGTAAGCGAGAAATTGATAGTTTATTGGGTTCGGTCACAGATGAAAGGCAAGCTCTTAATATCTGTTTAAAAAAAATTCCAAGTTATTTTATCTTTTACATACATAATTATATAGATTTGCTTTACTTGTTAATTTGGGTAAAAAAATAACGGATTTTGGTTCAGATGCTGTTACTGTCCTAAATTCTAATGTTAATGAAGAACAAATCGATGAAACGTATGGTATAAATGTTCAGTTTGAAGAATCTGAAGAGGAAAGTGACAACGATATGTATGGAGAGATACGCGATGAAGATGGTCAAGAAGAGGGTGAAGAGGCTCGGATTGATCACACTTTACATGCGGAAAACGTAAGTACAATTTTTTTTATTTTATTTATTTATTAATTTCAATACAAAAAAAACCTCCATGATCAATTGTTTATAAATTGTAGTCGGGACTGGTAAGTCGACTTCGATTATAGTCGAAAATCGATTTTGACCCAAAAAAAATCGATTTTTTGTATTCGACTTTTTGTTAACGATTTTATACTGAAATTGATTATTGAGTCCAAAAAATCGATTTACCTAAAAAATTTTAAAATGCTATAAATTTTCAGAATTTTTCCTTTAACACAATTTCAAACTATCTGCACCAAAAACTCAGGTGTTAATATGAAGCGTTAGTTTACTACATATTTTATAATTTGTAATATTTGACACCGAAAGTTAATAAAAAATGCAGTCAGATTTGAAGAATGTTTAAACAATTAAAAAAGAAAAAAAAGTTCAGTACACAGTACAGTAAAAAAAACGTATCGTCATTAAAAATTAAATGTGTATATCTGTTGTGTGTTCGTATTTGAATTTGAAGACTTTTTAATTTTATACATTGAAATTGTAATGGATATATATGTACATACATATACAAACTATCTGAATCTATTTATGGCCTGCGAATGAATACCCTTAGAATGAAGTTTACTGCATAGAAGATATATAAAACTAAAGAATCTATTTTGGCTAAACAAAGACATACTCATAGGTCTTGGGAAGGAAAATAATAGGACTGGGGTGGTAGAAAACTTGGTAACGTTTGACAGGGTAAAATCACCGGGTCCAGGCGGCATTTACCTTGCATGTTGCAGAATCTCTCAGATTAGGGACTGCTGCTTCTAACGAGTGTGTTTGCTGCTAACTCAAATCATCAGTAATGCTCTGCGTGCTAATCTGAAGCTATTGGGAACGTTCTATGGGTATTAAAAATTTAGGGCATCCCAATTGAAGAGATATATTGTATGATTGACAACAGGATTATCTCGACTTGTTTGGGAAATGAGCAGATGTGCTGTACTGAGTATATGGTCACGAAACTTGACTTTAGGATTATGCCCCAGGTAGTGTTTCCAGATAGGAAGAACTGGAAAGTATCCAAAAAACTATGTGAGGGGCATGCATTTTCACTGATGGATCATAGATGGATGTAGGCACTGGGTCTGGTGTCTTTATATAAGATACAGCAGTACGAGTGGTAAACAGACCTCCGGACAAACTCAGCGTTTTCCAGCCGGAAATTTTGCATAACGTTAAGTCTATACTTTTTGACGACGGTGAACGTCCTCTCAAGATTATCAGGGCGGCACGCAATGTTAGGCTTAGGCTATTGCGGCGTTGGTAATAAAGTTGCTGATAAGTTGGTAATTAGATGTGAGCCGTTATGCCCACCGATATGATTCTGTTATGGTTTAGAGCATGAGACATTGATAATGTGGACCAAGCCTGGGAGAACGTGGCCCGGGCTCTATAGTAGGGGTACTAACTTCCCTTTTAGGAAGAGCTGGGATGATCTGAAGTATATAAGTTCTGTCACAGGGCACTCTGATGTGACATTACCAATAAATAGGCCAAGAACTCTGCGGACTTTTTCAGTTTTTACGGGAATAGTGGAACATTTTGTTTGCCACTGCCCACTGAAACTTTAAAATTTTTAGTTTTGTTTTCCCAGTTGCAAATTCAATGCTAAAAAAAGCGGCGACAGAGAAAGAAAATTTCTTTGTCATGCTAACTCCGCACAGTGTCGTGATTTCATATATCAGGTGGCCACATACATACATATAAAAGGAGTTATCACAAAATAATAAAATTTGGCACACATATGTATGTTAATTGATAAACATAACAAAATCTAAAACATGAAAGTTTTATCCTCAAAGATTCGTGTCCTTTCCATATATCCTTTAAATAAAAATTTCCATAAAGGAGAGAAAAAATGTCAGCTTAATTAAAATTAAGTACAGACATTAGTTATAGCATACTTCGGTACCTGCCGAAATTTCTTTAAATTCCAAGCAAAGATACGCCTACCTCTAAAGTCGAGATATATCGCATAAAATATTTCACAGATTTTGTGCAATTGTAGGGGAAATACCACTTTTCCTGATCCTTTAAAAAAAAGAAATTCCTAATTTAGGTAGGTCCAGAGTTGGGCAAAATACATGCTTTGCTGAATTTGAAATACAAAATACTTGTTCCGGTGGTATTTCAAATACAAAATACTAAATACTTTCAAGTCGAGTATTTAAAATACAATATACAAAATACAGTATTTTAGTATCTTTTATTTAAAATACAAAATACATTTATAACCACTAATCTGTAAATCAAGAATTTCCTTTCATTTAAAAGTATCATCAGATAAGCAGCCTCTTGTTGGAGAATATA
The DNA here is from genome assembly GCA_963583895.1 of Melanophora roralis. NCBI lineage: Eukaryota > Metazoa > Arthropoda > Insecta > Diptera > Rhinophoridae > Melanophora > Melanophora roralis. The sequence continues at coordinate 73,309,516 of OY757189.1, read as the reverse complement.
TAAATCCTGCTTAAAAAAAATCTTTCTACAGGTCCTGATGAACACAAACTAGTGTTAAATTTTATGAAAACATTTCTTATTTTTGGGTAGCCTTCAAGACTGGAAAGCTCCTTACTTTTGTCTATGCATATCTATATACCTCAGTTGCCACAAAATTTGGTATGGAGACTTTAAAAACAGGAAAACTAACTTTGGGATAGTATCTTTATTTCGAAAGCTATTACAACTAATAACTTCAACAAAATATATCAAGAACAATGTTTATAGTTTGGAAAAAAAAATTAATTGAAGCAAGTGTAATGGTAGCCCAATGGCTAGGTTAGGTGAAACACCCGCCTGCGGATATAAGAAATGAGGTACAGCTTAGGCCAGTTTCTTTGGAGTCTTTTTTAATTATCCAATAGATGACTGTCAAAAATAGCTTTTAATTAACCGATCATAAGTATGTATTATGAATATGGGCATAAGTAGTTTAATTGAGAAGCCCTATTGAAAATATCCCTATGGAAAATTATCAAAGTTAAAACTGCCTTATTTTCTCATTAATTGAATGGCAATATAAACACAAAGAAATTCAAAATTATATTTAAAGCTCGCATGAGCCTTGTGACATGATTCATACAACACGTACTCTTTTTCAGATTATTGGGTAATTTATAAATACATACAAAAGTGATTAATAAAAACAAGTAAGAACGCTTTATTCGGCTATGCCAAATCTTATTTACCCTTCACATCTATCTTTTCGTAAATCCAGCCATCTAATCTGTTCAAGTTGTTTTCGTACCGCAAATATAATAATAAAAATACTTTGTGCCGGCACGGCACGTTGCAAATATTCAATTTTGTATGAAATTTTTTATTTTGCTGACATTCCACCGTTCAAACACAAAAGGAAAATACAGAGGGTGAATTTTTTGAATTCGCTTTGCTGTTATCTTGTTTAGTGTACCCTGGGAAATTGTAACATTTTTAAATTTTGGTTATGACAAATTTTTGTATAACAAAAAAATGTATTTTGACATCATAAGTATTTGAAATACAAAATACTTCAGTCTTGGGTATTTCAAATACGTATTTCAAATACAAGTATTTCAAATACTGCCCAACCCTGGGTAGGTCCCTATATTCAAAGTATCCGCTCCAAGTTTTGTGGCAAAAGTGACTATTTAAGGTACCTTTACACGGTAATACATATATTACGATATGTCAAAAAATGTTGTGGGATAATACAAAATCCCATCATGTAAAAGCATAATGTATTGGGTAGGAGAGAATACGGATGCAAAATTTGACAAGTGTTCGGTAAATGTTTATTTTCTAAACCATTTTAGAAACTTGTGTATTCTCATCACATCAGAGGTGTGAAAGATTGGCAGCACTTACAGCATCTAATGGAGGTGGCTACACTTAATGAAACAATACACAAACAATCAAAATAAAAGCAGATTTTTTTTCATGTTGTTTTTGTTAATATTGTTGAACCTTAACCATATGGCGTTACCCCAAAAGGAAAGTGGCAAGAAACAACCGATTTTGATTTTACCAACCTCATCCGTGTAAACATGAAAAATAGTTAGAACAGATTTTTATTCTCTTTTTTTAAACACGGAGAGAATTTCATAATATTTTGATTCTACAAAATCTAATTACTTTGTATTACCGTGTAAAGGTACCTTTACTGAAATATATAGGAATATACATATGCACAGTTTTTTTTTCTAAAAAATTGGTAATTTGGGTTTTCGCTTAAATTTTGGTCAATAGTAAACCGACTTTGCTGATTTAAAAAAGAGATTGTCTCAGGAATATTTCTGATTGTTTGATATCAAAACGTTTTCTGTTCGACTTAATTTGAGCCCGGAAACTTGATTTCAACAGACACACAGATGGACATGGCTATATCGACTTCCCTATCTATAAAGATCCAGAATATTTAGATATACTTTATGGGATCTAAAGTGAATATTGTAGAAATTACAAACGGAATGACAAACCCTTATAACTATGTGAAGGGTATAATAAAAACACTTCACTATTTATAAAAAAATATGTTAAACTCTTTAAAATATAAATACAGTTTTAAAAATTGTTCTTTGGAAGGTTTTCAAACCATAAGGAAAATATTGAACTGAAAAACAATTCAGATAATTGGGATATATCGCTAATTTTCTCAACATTGAATAGGAATTTTTGGTTATTTTATGCTTAACACTGTATTTAAACTTTATCTTAAAATTCGTTCTACTTTCTACGTTTCAAGAGAAAATGCCACTTGTCTTTTCCAGTAAACGTATGAAAATCGAAAATTTCAACCGGGGGTTTCTCGAATTATGTTTAAATTATAACGTTGTTTGATTTTTCTGTTTCTTTGTAAAGCAAGGTACATATGCATATGTGTACTTAATGTAATTTTTTTTAAATAAATAACTGAAACGAAATTGCAAACACATGTTGAAATATTTATATTTTTCTTTATTAAAAATAACAAAGCTTCTAGCAGAAGAATCCGTCAATGTTAAAAAAGAACGTGGCTTACATCCACTTGACATCGATGCCTATTGGCTTCAACGCTGTCTCAGCAAATACTATAAGGACGCTATGATCTCTCAAAGTAAAGCAGCTGATGTCTTGCGCATTCTAAAAGATGCCGCAGATGAAAGAGACTGTGAAAACCAGTTGGTCCTGTTGCTCGGTTATGATTGTTTCGACTTCATTAAGCAATTGAAACTAAATCGTCAAATGATTTTATATTGTACCATGTTAGCTTCAGCTCAGACAGATAGTGAACGACAACGTATACGTGAAAAAATGCGTAATGATGGAAAACTGGCTAAAATACTAATACAATTGGATACAGGCAAAACTGAGGATGAGGACGGTTATGGTAATAGCTCGCGTTCAAGTAAAATGAATAAATCACAAATGGACGAAAACAACCAGGGAATGGCAGGACAAGTACCCGGTCAAAGACAACTATTGGAACTTGATGAGTTATCTTTTACCCAAGGGTCTCACTTTATGGCAAATAAAAGGTGCCAATTGCCCGATGGCTCTTTTCGTAAACAACGTAAGGGTTACGAAGAAGTTCATGTACCAGCTCTTAAGCAAGTACCGTTTGAGGATAAGGAAGAACTTCAACCCATTGACAAGTTGCCAAAATATGTGCAGCCTGTTTTTGAAGGTTTCAAAACACTAAATCGCATACAATCTAGATTATGGCGTTCAGCTTTGGAGTCCGATGAAAATATGTTGTTGTGTGCTCCAACTGGTGCTGGCAAAACTAATGTGGCTTTGCTTTGTATGATGCGTGAAATTGGAAAACATATTAACGAAGATGGCACCATTAATGTCGATGATTTTAAAATTATTTATGTGGCTCCGATGAAATCTTTGGTACAAGAAATGGTCGGTAATTTTGGCAGACGACTAGGCTGCTATAATCTAACAGTTTCTGAATTGACTGGAGACCATCAGCTAACTAGAGAACAAATAGCTGCTACCCAAGTAATTGTTTGTACACCTGAAAAATGGGATATCATAACACGTAAGGGAGGCGAGAAAACATTTACAACTCTTGTGCGTCTTGTGATTATTGATGAAATTCATTTGTTGCACGATGAAAGAGGTCCAGTTTTGGAAGCTTTAGTAGCACGTACTATACGCAATATTGAAGTAACACAGGAGGATGTACGTTTGGTAGGTTTGTCTGCCACCTTGCCCAACTATCAAGATGTTTCCACTTTTTTGCGCGTAAAACCGGATAAAGGCTTGTTTTATTTCGACAACAGTTTTCGTCCTGTAGCCTTGGAGCAACAATATATAGGTGTTACTGAAAAGAAGGCTCTTAAAAGGTTTCAAGTGATGAATGAAATTGTTTATGAAAAAACTATGGAACATGCTGGTCGCAATCAGGTCTTAGTATTTGTGCATTCACGTAAGGAAACAGGCAAAACAGCGCGAGCAGTACGGGATATGTGCTTGGAAAAGGATACATTGGGCAGTTTTCTACGCGAAGGTTCTGCTAGTATGGAAGTATTAAGAACTGAAGCTGAACAGGTAAAAAATAATGAATTGAAAGAACTTTTACCTTATGGCTTTGCTATACATCATGCTGGTATGTCAAGAGTAGATCGTACTTTAGTCGAAGATCTGTTTGCCGATCGCCATATTCAGGTTTTGGTTTCTACTGCCACTTTAGCCTGGGGTGTCAATTTGCCTGCTCATACTGTTATAATCAAGGGTACACAGGTTTATAATCCCGAAAAAGGCAGATGGGTGGAATTATCTGCTTTGGATGTTTTGCAAATGTTGGGTCGTGCTGGTCGTCCTCAATACGACACTAAGGGTGAAGGTATTTTAATTACAAACCACAGTGAGTTGCAGTTCTATCTGTCTTTGCTAAATCAACAACTGCCTATTGAGTCTCAATTTGTATCCAAGTTGCCAGACATGTTAAATGCTGAAATTGTGTTGGGTACCGTGCAGAATTTAAAGGATGCTGTCAATTGGCTTGGCTACACTTATCTTTATATACGGATGTTAAGAAATCCCCTACTATATGGAGTTGGCCATGATGCTTTAAAGGAGGATCCTTTATTGGAACAGAGACGAGCAGATTTAATACATACTGCTGCCTTACACTTGGATCGCAGTGGTTTAATAAAGTACGATCGTAAATCCGGACAATTCCAGGTAACTGCTTTGGGTCGCATTGCCTCGCACTACTATTGTACTCACGAAACTATGATGACTTACAATCAATTGCTCAAACAAACCTTATCGGAAATCGAATTGTTTAGAGTGTTTTCTTTGTCATCGGAATTTAAGCACATTGCTGTCAGGGAAGAAGAAAAATTGGAGTTGCAAAAATTAATGGAACGTGTGCCCATACCTATTAAGGAGTCCATGGAGGAGCATAGTGCCAAAGTAAATGTTTTATTGCAAGCCTATATATCCCAACTGAAATTAGAAGGTTTCGCTTTAATGTCTGATATGGTTTTTATAACACAATCGGCATCCCGTTTAATGAGAGCTATTTTCGAAATTGTTTTACATCGTGGTTGGGCCCAATTGGCCGACAAGTGCTTGACTTTGTGTAAAATGGTAGATCGTAGAATGTGGCAATCGATGACACCTTTAAGGCAATTCAAAAAAATGCCGGATGAAATTGCAAAAAAGTTGGAGAAGAAAAATTTCCCCTGGGAACGTTTGTATGATTTGGAGCCTCATGAAATAGGAGAACTAATAAGAGTTCCGAAATTGGGTAAAACCATTCATAAGTTTGTACACCAGTTCCCTAAACTTGAACTGTCTACACATATTCAACCTATTACACGTTCCACTTTAAGAGTGGAACTAACCATTACACCAGATTTCCAATGGGACGAAAAAGTTCACGGTCAGTCAGAAGGTTTTTGGATTATGGTTGAAGATGTAGACTCAGAAATAATTTTACACCATGAATTCTTCTTACTTAAAGAGAAATATTGTCAAGATGAGCATCAACTTAAGTTCTTTGTGCCAGTCTTTGAACCTTTGCCGCCTCAATATTTTCTAAGAATTGTCTCAGATAGATGGATTGGCTCTGAAACACAATTACCCGTATCTTTTCGCCACTTAATATTGCCCGAAAAGAATATGCCACCTACTGAACTGTTGGACTTGCAACCTTTACCTATTTCTGCTTTGAGAAACCCTAAATTTGAGGAGTTCTATAAAGACAAATATCTTCAGTTTAATCCCATTCAAACTCAGGTCTTCAATGCTGTGTACAATAGTGATGATAATGTGTTTGTGGGAGCACCTACGGGATCGGGAAAAATGACTATAGCGGAATTTGCAATATTGCGTTTATTTTCTCAACAAACTGAAGGCAGATGTGTTTACTTGGTGTCAAAGGAGGATTTGGCCGATTTAGTTTTTGCGGATTGGCATACAAAATTTGCCAATTTAGGTCTAAAAGTGGTTAAACTCACTGGCGAAACTGGTACCGATTTAAAACTTTTGGCTAAGGGGCAATTGATTATAACTACAGCTGATAAATGGGATGTTTTATCTAGACGTTGGAAGCAACGTAAGAATGTTCAAAACATACATCTGTTTATAGTGGATGAACTGCAGCTAGTGGGAGGAGAAGATGGTCCAGTATTAGAGGTCGTTTGTTCAAGAATGCGTTACATTTCCTCACAAATCGAAAAACAGATAAGAATAGTAGCTCTATCATCCTCCCTGGCCGATGCCAGAGATGTTGCTCAGTGGTTGGGCTGCAATCCCAATGCCACCTTCAACTTTCATCCAAGCGTTAGACCCATACCCCTAGAACTGCATATACAAGGATTCAATATAACGCATAATGCCACCAGAATAGCTTCAATGTCTAAACCGGTTTACAATGCCGTGCTTAAATACAGTCCCCATAAGCCTGTTATCGTTTTTGTGTCCTCTCGCAAGCAGGCTCGTTTAACAGCGATTGATATATTGACTTATTCCGCCTCGGACTTACAGCCAAATCGTTTTTTCCATGCCGAAGAAGAGGACATCAAACCTTTTTTGGATCGTATGACCGACAAAACCCTAAAAGAGACTTTGTCGCAAGGTGTGGCTTATCTACATGAAGGTCTCACCCCTTCGGATCATCGTCTGGTGGAACAACTGTTTGATTCGGGTGCCGTACAGGTAGCAGTCGTAGCTAAGGATCTTTGTTGGGGTATGAGCATCTCTGCACATTTATTGATCATTATGGATACCCAGTTTTACAATGGCAAAAATCATTCATATGAAGATTATCCTATAACGGATGTTTTACAAATGATTGGACGTGCTAACAGACCCATTGAGGATGCCGATGCCAAGTGTGTTTTAATGTGCCAGTCGTCTAAAAAGGATTTCTTTAAGAAATTCCTCAATGAACCTCTGCCAATTGAAAGCCATCTGGATCATCGTCTGCATGATCATTTCAATGCTGAAGTAGTTACCAAAACTATTGAAAACAAGCAGGATGCTGTGGATTATCTTACATGGACTTTTATCTACAGACGTTTAACACAAAATCCCAACTACTACAATTTACAAGGTGTTACACATCGTCATTTGTCCGATCATCTGTCGGAATTGGTTGAAAACACTTTGTCAGACTTGGAGCAATCGAAATGTATAAGCGTTGAAGATGATATGGATACTCTGCCGCTTAATTTAGGCATGATTGCTGCATACTATTATATAAATTATACCACAATAGGTAAATTGCAATATTGCGATTTTTTCAATATTAGCGACTGTTTAAATTTTTTTTTTTTTTGCAGAACTTTTCAGTTTGTCGCTTAACAGCAAAACCAAGGTTCGAGGTCTTTTGGAAATTATATCCTCTGCTGCAGAATATGAAGATATTGTTGTGCGTCACCATGAAGAAGGCATATTAAGAACCCTATCCCAACGCTTGCCCAATAAACTAACAGGGCCAAATGATTCTGCACCTAAGTATGTTTGAATCTGAAAAAAATAGTTCTATATGTTGTCATTCTCTTCATCTTTTAGATTCAATGATCCACACATTAAAACAAATCTTTTATTGCAAGCTCATTTGTGTCGTTTGCAATTGGGTCCTGAATTACAAGGCGATACAGAAATTATTTTGGGCAAGGCCATACGTCTAATACAGGCCTGTGTAGATGTGCTCAGCTCTAATGGTTGGCTATCACCGGCTGTAGCTGCTATGGAATTGGCACAAATGGTTACTCAAGCAATGTGGAGTAAGGACTCCTATCTCAAACAATTGCCACACTTTAATGCGGATATAATTAAGAGATGTACAGAAAATGTAATATTCCTTATTTAAATTCCTTTTTTTTAACGAAACTTAAAACACAAAAACACTCTTCTTTAAAGAAAATCGAAACTGTCTTCGATATAATGGAGTTGGAAGATGATGATCGCTCTCGCCTCTTACAATTAAGTGATGCTCAAATGGCAGATGTGGCACGCTTTTGCAATCGTTATCCTAACATAGAAATGAACTTTGAAGTTGTTGATAAGGATCGCATTAGTTCAGGATCTACGGTTAATGTAGTGGTACAGTTGGAGAGAGAAGATGAAATTACAGGTCCTGTTATAGCACCATTCTTCCCACAGGTATTTGTTCACTTATTAACAACTAAATATTAAATATTTATAATCATACATATTTTTCGCTTTTTAGAAACGCGAAGAAGGCTGGTGGGTTGTTATTGGTGACTCTAAAACAAATTCTTTACTCTCTATCAAACGACTGACCTTGCAGCAAAAGGCAAAGGTCAAACTTGATTTTGTGGCACCCAGTCCTGGTCGCCATGATTATACTTTATATTTTATGAGCGATTCATATTTGGGTTGCGATCAAGAATATAAATTTAATATCGATGTTGGTGATTTCCAATCGGAAAGTGAGAGCGAATCAGATTAGGTAAATTAACAAGCGGGTTTCTTGCATAATTAATTTGCATTTTAAATTAATAACATACAAACTTAAAATAAACAAAAAAAAATATATACAAAAAAAATATATATAAAAGAGATTTCTATGAATCCTTTAAATATTTGATACTTTTATTTTTTTTTTTTTGCAAACAAATTCATTTATTTTGTACCACAGTTGTGGTACAAAAGATTTTTTTCATTAGCATCGTGGTCAGAGGCGTTTATAAAGGAAGAAAGGAAGGATATGAAGGACGAAAAAAAATTTAAATTTCCTGTTGTAACTCCCAGAGAATAAATTTTAAAGACTAAGGACTTCATATACAAGAAGGTTGTTTTGCTGCTAAAATGTTTTCACACGATTTAAATCGCATTTTAGATCTTTCTAATTGTATTTCAGAGACTTCTAACCCAATTTAAAAATTTTCTAATTACAACTCAGAAATTTCTAATTCAATTTTAGTTTTTTAATTTATTTTTAGAATTTTCTAATTATATATCAGAATTTTCGATTTGTAATTGAAATCAAAAATTCTGAAATACAATTAGAAAATTCTGAAATGCAAATAAAAAATTCTGAAATACAAAATGAAAATTCTGAAATACAATAAGCAAACTCTAAAATTAAATTAAACTACTATTTGTTGAAATTGAACCGGAAAATTTAAAATTAAATTAGAAAGGAATTGAAATGCAAATAGAAAATTATAAAATATGAAAGGAAAATTCCAAATTACAACGAAAAAATTATGAAATTGAATAAGGCGTTTCTAAAATTGAATTATAAATTTCTGAAATTGAATTATGTAGATTTTTTTTAAAAATTGAGTTATAAATTTCTAAAATAAAAATTTAAATTTCTGAAATGCAATTAGAATGTTATAAAATACAATTGTAAATAGTGTAGTTGGGTTTCAAAAATTTCTAATTCAATTTAAAAACGTTCTAATTGTTGTATCCTTAGATAATTAGATTATGTGATTGTATTTATTTTAATTAAAAGGCAAACCGGCCTTAATGTCTTTATTTAATTCAGTTGACAAAAGATACAAATCAAAAAAAAAGTATAACATAAAACAATTATAGTGATGATACAAAAACAAGTAGTTGGGTAGTTGGTACAACAAACACATCATATTTCCCTTCCTTGGCAAAGTGTTCACGGGGAAAACAACACTCTGGCCTTGCGTGGCCTTGATGACCGACGAATCGCTTGCTGTGTTTGCGCCGTATCGTGCTGAGCTAACTCTTGCGTCAAACCATCTTCCGTTTGACTTAACCTCGACGGGGGGGTTTCAAACCCTCTCAGCGTTGACGTGCCAGATTCCAGCTCACTTGACGAAGCTGACTCGTTATGTACTGCATTCCTGATATTCTTTTCTTCTCGCTGAAAGGATTGTTCTGTAGACGTACTGAGCGGTGTGCTACATGCTGCAGGAACGTTTACTTCGGCACTGATCTCCCCTTCGTCTTGGCTATTAGATGTATGTTGGTTCTTATTATCAAAAACCAACCCGTTCCTAGCCAAACTTTCATTACGCTTTTTTCCGCCTCGCCGAATTTGGTTAATGTGCCTTCTTATCACCCTATCTCCATATCGAATTTCGTAATGCAAGTCTCCAGTTCGATTTACTATCGTCCCTTTTACCCACTGTTTATCCTTTCCTATACCAGACAGGAAATACACACAATCGCCGGCTTCCAATACCCTGTAGCTAGTCGAACTTTTCAGACAGTTTTCAACAGTGACCTTGGTGGATACATGCTCCGGCCGAATCAAATCGAGTCTCGTGCGTAGTTGTCGCCCTAAAAATAACATTGCTGGCGACAAATTTGTAGTGCTGTGAGGTGCATTTTTATATTGCCGTAAAAATTCGTTTACATTCTGTCGTAAAGTTTGTGCAGTCGACCCCATTGCCCTTAATGCATTCTTAACCGTCTGCACATTGCGTTCGGCCTGTCCATTTGTGGCTGGGTGGTATGGCGCCGTATACTTGTGATATTTCACGCCAACTTTGGTCAAGTAGTCATTAAATTCCCTCGACGTAAAATTTGACCCGTTGTCAGATACAACCATTGTAGGCACACCATATGCTGCAAACACTTCATCGACCAATGCAATCGTAGCCGTAGCCGTAATTGTTTTCGTGATCTTTACCTCAAGCCATTTGCTAAACGCATCTGTAATTATGAGCAGCATCATTCCATCGACTGGACCCGCGTAGTCTATATGTATTCTTTCCCATGGAGCTTTTGGATATTCCCAATGGTGGCCCGTATAAGCTTTCGGTTTGTTGGCTACTCTTAAGCATTTGTCGCACTCTCTGGCTACGCGTTCGATGTCAGCATCTATTCCCGGCCAGTAAACAAATGAACGTGCTATTCCCTTCATCTTCACAATTCCCAAATGCGCGGCATGCAAACTCTTCAATACTTCGTCTTGGCAACTCCTCGGTATTACAACTCTATGTTCAAACGTTAGGCCACCCCCTGACCACTTGTAATTTGCTTGTGGTGACTTGTATCCATACTTAAGTAAGCAGCACCCTTTCTCCAGCAACTGGACTATTTTTCCCAGTTCAACATCTTTTTTTGTTTCTTGTTCTATTCTCTTTGCCGTGATTGGTAACTGTTCAACCTGTCGTATTATAAAATTATCAAATTCATCGTAGTCAGCGGGTAAAACACTACGTTCACTTACGTGTCCGATTTTGCGCACTTCCGGCGTTGTGCGCGACAGATAGTCGGCATTGGCATTTTGCTTCGAGCTTTTGTATACTATATCAAAGTTAAAATTAGCCAAAAAATCTGCATAATTTGACATGCGCGAAATACAGAGGACGGGAAGGGACTTATTAGGGTGCAAAATTTGAGTCAGGGGCTTGTGGTCAGTAATCAACGTCCAACGTCTTGCGTAAAGATATTTAAAAAACTTCTGCACAGCCCACACAATGGCCAACGCCTCTTTATCGATCTGTGAGTACCGGCATTCCGTGCAACTCATTGCTCGACTGGCATACGCGATGGGACGCTCCTGTCCATTTTGCAACCGGTGGGACAATACAGCGCCTAGACCTACATTACTTGCATCAGTTGCCAGTATCAACGGCAATTTAGGGTCGTATGGCATTAACACTTGTGGCGCCACTAAAAGTTCCTTTATCTCGTTATACGCCCTTTCTGCCTCTGTAGACCACACCAACTTTTTCGCCTTCAACATTTCGCGAAGAGGTCTTTCTCTCGTAGCCAGGTCCGGAATATATGCGCCATAGTACGACGCCTTGCCTAAAAAGAGTTGCAGTTGTTCCATGGTAGATGGCCTAGGAGCCTTTAAAACTGCATCGACGTGCTTTGTGGATTTATGTATACCTTTTGCATCGATTATATGACCCAAAAACTCCACCGACGATGCAGCGAATATACATTTTTTTCTGTTGAGCTTTAGACCACACGTATACATTCTGTCCAGCGTAGTTTCTAGGATATTAATTAACTCCCCAAAATCCTTGGCAAAAATCAAAAAGTCGTCAAAAAAATTAAGGACGTTAGGAATTCCCTGAATTACCGATTCCATCTTCCTTTGCCATATTGCCGGTATGTTTGCTGCCCCGTATACCGCCCGTCGCGGCCTTATCAGTCCGTGTGTGATCGTATTAAGAGTTAGTACATGGCCAAATTCATCATCAATGGTAAGGTGTGTGTATGCATCTGTTACATCTAAATGTGCAAAAATCGTAGCGCCTTGCATTTTGTTAAATAAGTCCTCTGCTTTCGGTATTGGATGCTCGTCAATAATTATCTGATGATTTACCGTAGGTTTGTAGTTCCCGGTTATCCGTATCCTCCCATCCTTTTTTGTAACCACATGCGTTGTGGACGCCCATTCCGAGAATTCTACCCGTTCATACACGCCCGCAGCAATTTTCATGTCAATCTCTTTAGCGTACGCCTCCCTCAGTGCCAGCGGTACCTCCCTTGCACGTGCAAAAATGGGTCTAGCTTCCGGCTTCATGTGCACCTTTACCGGTGGCCCCGTCAGCTTACCAGCCGACTCGCCAAAAATTCCCTCAAACCGCTGAATTACCTGTTGAAGTTTTTCTTCTTCACCTGCCTTCAGAACACAGACATTTGACACGATATTGTTAATTTTATTCAATGTAACATGTTCGTCATCCGTTTGACTTTCCCCTTTCTGTACCGACAAGAGGTCCATAAAATTTATCTCCCTTGCGAAATGAGATATCCACTCACGGCCGCAAAGCGTATCCAGGTTATCGTCCACAACATAAAGGTTCAATAAACGTGTGGTCTTGCCAATTGTCACATGCACCGCAGCCCTTCCAATACAGTTTACCTTATGTCCTGTATAGCTTACGAACCTCCTATCCGTTTTGATTAGGTTCCATTTGTTCCTTATAGCGTATAAATTCTTTTTACTAATAATACTACAAGGCGCCCCGGTATCCAGCTCCATTTTTACACACTTACCACTAATGAACACGTCCAAAAGTTTTCGATCCACTGCTTTCGATTTGCCTGAGCCGTAAATTTTGTTCAATTGTTCCATTAGTTCACAGTCTTCTTCCTCAATTGCTATCTGACTGGTTTTATTACGACATACCTTGGCAATGTGCCCTTCTTTACCGCATGCAAAGCATTTAACATTCTTAAACTTGCACTCTGCCTTTACATGGTTACCACCACAAGAATAACACCTCAAATTTGTTTTCCGGGGCTCGTAACGTTTATTACCCTTGGTTCTGACTGGCGCGTATCCTAGCTTACATGTTTGTTCCGCGTGTGTGACGTCGCTCGCATTTACCTCCCTCGTCGCGATCTGTGTCAGCTCTCTACTATACGCAAGCTCATATGCCTCAGAAAAAGTTGTCGGTTTTTTCGCAATTAATTCATCACAAATTGCTGCAGACTCCAGCCCCAACAGCAGCTGCTCAATAAGCATGCGGTCTAAGAACGTTCCATATTCACAAAAAACTGCGCCCTGCTTCAACCGCAATGTAAATTCTGCAATCGATTCGCCAGTCGCCTGTTTTAATGCCCTAAATTTCACACTTTCAGCATATTTATTCCGCTTACCATCAAAGTGACCTATTAGCGTGTCTTTAATTTCCATATAGGTGAGTTCACCTGGCTCTCTGGGGCTAACTAAAATTTTCAAGGCAGCATTAAGTTGCGATCCCATGTGCACTCGAGCATAACCTGCATATTCTGCCTCAGTCACCCTCGCCAACTGCAACGCCCAATCAAATCTTGTAAAATAGTCTGCCACCGTTGTGCCGTCCACCTGTTTGAATTCACTAATCGAAAACTGTGGTGCTTTTCCCACCCCTTCGTGCGCCGACAAAGAGGCGCCTGGCACAGCCCCACCCATCGCTGTTCGCATTGCATCTGCTAGCATGCCCGCAATAGCATTCATCTGTTCCGGTGAGATACTCATCCTATCCCACTTCTGACACCACTGTTGTATCCTTAGATAATTAGATTATGTGATTGTATTTATTTTAATTAAAAGGCAAACCGGCCTTAATGTCTTTATTTAATTCAGTTGACAAAAGATACAAATCAAAAAAAAAGTATAACATAAAACAATTATAGTGATGATACAAAAACAAGTAGTTGGGTAGTTGGTACAACAAACACATCACTAATACAATTAAAAAACTTTGAAGCACAAATGGAAATGGTGTAGAAATTACAAAACTTTAATTAGAAATTTCTGAAACAGAATTGAAAAGTATAAAACGCAGTTTGAAAGAGTGTAGTGCAATCAACTTAACGACCACCCTTGTTGATTTTTCGCCCTAAATTTTTTTCTTTTAAGAAAAAATCCCTACATTTTAACCCTTTGGTGGTTTCTGTAAAAAATGGACGTCACAGCAGATACTATCAAAAGGCAAAAATACTTAAGTGAAAAAACTAAACGAACTATTCAAAATATTTAATTTCACACCACGACAACGTGCACATTCAACTTTAACGTGCGTCATGAAGATCCTTGTACCTTTGAAGCATATTCCCTTTGTCGAATCTGATCTCCTGAATTCGTTTACATCTAAAGTATCAAGGTTAACCTGCTAAAAACCCTAATAGTAAAAAATTGAAGATAATTTCTGCAGTATAGTCAGAAAAGAGGAAGTAATATACAAGATTAAGTTCAAATTGACATTGGATGGATTTGATAAAAAACATGAGCCTTGAATAAAATAGGGTCTAAAAAAGACGGGCTGATTACGTTATCTCCAGGCTTCTGCGGCGCGGACTGGATAGAAAAGACACTAACCTGCTTCTCAACGAAAGCAAGTAGGGTGTAAGCTACTATTTATACGTATATCACGTAAATAGAATAGGTATACTTCGGACTTCTGAAGTTTTGCGAACACTCAAGTTCGTCGACTAAGGTGTATAGGAAAGCGCCTTTACCTTTGTTAAGGTCTCTGGTTGCAGGCTAGGGCACATCATCTCCTTTGGATCCTTATAGATAGGTAGCTGATTAAGCTATTACTATCTAAAAACTTCCCTGGCAGAACCCTATTTAAAGTCAGTGATATCTGTTGAATACAGAGATATGAGCACAAACCCGAGAAAATCCATTCATTTTTGGATAAATCAATACATATATCCCTATATACCCCAGTAAATATGGCCAGAAAATTTTAAATGCCATTTAATAGCAAACATTAGAACTAAGGTACAAAAAAATGGATCAAAACATTGGTAACTGTATGTGTGGCATGCTGCTGAAAGCAAATATTTTATTTATTTAAAAAAAATTGAGTTTTTGAAAATTTTATCAGAATTATATTATAATTTCTCGCAAACTATTGTCAATACTAAGTTGAAGGATACTTGATCTGTCATAAAATGTTTTTTTTTTCAGGGTAAATTTTTTTTAAATCAGAATATCAGAGGAATACAACTTGTAAGGGTCAAAAGGTGTTAAAAAGATTTCACTATCATCAAAAAGCCAAAAGTATCTTCCTTTGAACCGATTAAGACATTTTTACAATTTTTATTTTTCTAGAAAAACGATTTTTTAGCTTTTCTACAGCTTTGATTTTTTACAATCGGTTTAGCAGTTGTTAAGAAACTTATGGTCAAATTTGAACTTTTGATTTTTTTTCTCAATTTCAACCAATGCCACATTTAACTAAACGCTAAAAATCATCAAAAGTTCAACCGATATAAATAAAATTTAGAGCGTAGAAAAGTTTCAAAACAAAAAAAAATTTAAGAAAATCTTAATTGGTTTAAATAAAAGTTACACAATTTTGGCCGACAAAAAACTATTTTTACCCACTGTGCGGCGAGTAAAATTGGGAAACATTTTTCCCTAGGAGGAACTGCATTAATTTTTTAGAAATTTTTTTAAATATTTTATGAACTGTATCTCAGAAACTATTAAGGCTTTTGGCTTCGAATTTGCTACAGAGAAGTTCCAGGTTAATGTACACATTCGAAAAAAAAATTTGGTGGGTATTGGGGCTATAAACGCACAGTTTAATTAAATTTGTAAACCTGCTACATAGTAATTATAGTAATTATGTGTGGTTCACAATAGGCCTCAGGGTGGAGGTACCGCGTTGTACTCGCCACTACCCTTTGTAACCTAAACTACATAGTAATTATAGTGTAAAATGTGCAATTTTGAATAAAAATAAGTTATATAGGAGCAGGGGAAAAAGGTATCCCCCATGTAAAAGGACAATTTTATGAAATTTTTTAAACGCTGTATTTTGAAAACTAAATTATCTGCATATGTATGGACTAAAAACCTGCCACAAAGGGATTTTTGTGTGACTTGTACATTTAAGAAAAAAAATAGTTTGGTAAAAGCAGGGGAAATGCAAGCCCCCAGGCTATTAAAAAAATTTGTAATAGGTTTTATCTCAAAAACTTCCAGCAGACGGCTTAAGCCTTGCTATGAGGTTATTTTAGTGCTATTTGTATCTACATTTTGGAAAAAAATAGTTTGGGAGGGGCATGGGGAATGCATGCCTTAATGCAAACGGACAATTTTATGAAATTTTTAATACGTTTTATCTCGAAAGCTATTGCAGCTGTCGGCAACCTGCTGAAATAAGCGATATTATCGTTTTTTTTTTTTTGGACTGGCCTTAATATGTCTTTCACGATTTACAATAATATTGCTGTACCTGCCATTAAAAGGACGAGGTCAACTCGGAAGTTGTAGAAATAGTGAAGAGTATTTAAGACTTAACAAATAAATAAAGCAAACAAATTTGTTAAAATGCATATAATGTTGTATGTAAATGCAATATTAAGTACAAAATTTAAACAAATTTATATAAAATTAAATTCGATTATAAGACACAGCATTGCCGCGGCTGTTGGCGTTATTTACACCTGGACCATTTGCAAAACTATTTGTAGAAGCAAAATTCACTGACTGTCCATTGGGCAAATTAAAGGTCAAAGCATGAGATGCACCAGCTGAATTTTGTGTACCAAAACGATTTCCATTTTGGCTTTGTGTAAGACTACCGGCAGCCGATGCTCCAAATCTACCATATGGCCCATAAGCATTAAAGGCTTGAGCTTGAGCATTAGCAGCTGAATTGCCAAAACCAAACAAGTTATTATAGTTTTGTTGTGCAGCTGCATTAGAAACCGCCTGAGATTGACCATATTGTCCAAACTGTCGTTTAACACGTCTATGTTCGAGCAAAGATTTAAGATTAATTTCATTTCTTAAAAGGGACTTGCGAACTCTGCGCAATTGAGAGCGTTGCTGTTTGGGCTTAATGTACAAAGAAGATTCCACCACAACTTCGTCTATAGCTAGTCCACTGGATGCTGTAATAATATAAAGACAACCTTTAGAGTAAGACTTCTTACTTTAAACTTAAAAACTCTCAACTTTACTTACGTTTTTGTTCGTTTTGTTCAATTTTTTCTTGACTGACGACATTAACGTCAGCTTTAACTAAATTAACTACCATTAATATTAATGCGAAAATTAAGTAATTCATATTCAATCGATAAAGTAACAATGAAAAAATCAATCTTTACTTTAAGAACTTTTAAGACACACTAAACTAATAAATTGAAAACAAAAAAAAACGAAAAACATAATAATAAGCATCAAAGAAAAGTATCTCATGGATACACTCTCACTTTTTCGCATAATAACAGTTGGTAAGCGATTTACCAGCGGTCATCCATTCATTCATACTTACATACATACATTTATATGAGCATAGGTATGTATATGAAATATCTCTCATATAAATGCAAAAGCACCATTAACTAACGAACCAGCCAGACAGCTTTATAAATCAACCTACTGAAGTTTCTTGAACTTGAAAGTCCATAAAACTACAGTTCGTTTTTCAATGCATGTGTCATAGAGGAACATACTTATCTATACCTTAATATAGAAAGGTCCTAACACTCGTATTTGTTAAATCGAATTTTTTTTGGCTGGTTGTAATATGTGGGCAGATTATCTAGTGAAATAAACACACATCTGAGTTCATAAAAAATCACGAGTTAGGGCCTTTCTATATTAAGGTAACCATATGTGCACTTATATGAAACTTAAAAGTGGTTTATTGTTCTACAAAGCACTCTAGACTAGGTCTTTTCTCGACAAATGTCATGCTTTTTTACAGTCTGTCCCTAAAAAATTTCGTCTGTATATCGCTTGCTCAATATAACAAGGTTGTATGGAAAACATTTTTTTTTCAGATTTGGAGTTAAAAATATGTTGGTTTTATAAAAAAAAAGCGCAATTTTAGTGCTGATCCTGAGGTGGCAGAGTATTCTTTGTCCCGTTATGTATAACAAAACAGGCAAGAGTTCAAAATCAAAGTTGTACGTACCACATAAAGTTTAAGCGTATATATTCATGTGATCTTGGTGAAGGGATCAAAATATGTTTGTGCTTATGTTTGCAACAAAAAAAAGCAAGTGTTTAGCAATAATCTAAAATAATATCAATCGAACGAGAATCATTTCATAAGTCGTCATTAAAACAGGTTGTCTATCTGGCTGGCTAAATGCCAGAAATTATATTAGGACAGGTTAAAGGTAATTAACAAAATTTTTCAAAGTACGGTTTTAGGCATAAAAACAAAGTCAAACAACTGTGATTATCGGTCAGTTATTTCACGGAGCGTATGTCTTATCAGAATATGATTTAACAATTGTAACCCTTTGTTGTTAAATAATTTGACATTAGACTATCCTCCAGACTATCTGACGAGTGTGCTGTGTTCCCGTCGGAGATACTGGCCATTTTAAGGGCAACGGAACTTATAGTGAAACATGTTCCAAAGGATAGTGAGCTCACTGTTTATGTTAACAATCAGGCGTCCCTTAGGGTCTTAAAGCTGCATTGCATCAGGTCTAGGCTGGTGATGGACTGGTAGGAAGGCCCTTAGTGGGATTATGGACACCTTCAACGTCAGGCTTTGTTGGGTTCTGAGACACTGCGACATAGTAGTTGGCAATGAATTTAGAAACAAACTTGCTCGTAGTAGCTCGGACCTTGATGTGACATTTAAGGAGGAAGCTGTGAGACCACCATCGTTCGTTCGCTGTGAAGACATTTTTAAAGAGCAATGATTCTTACGTAATTGCTTGTCGACAATTTTGTTTAAAATTAGGTATTCAGCAAATACTTGATGAACCGAGTGTAAATTTTATTCGTTCGTGGGCAGTGGAGCGTCTTCGCACTGTAAGTCCCTTTTTTTGGTGCGACGAGGCTAATTTTCACTTAAACGGCCACGACAAAAAGTAAAACTGGTCTCCAAGAACTCGGTGCTGGTCTCCAGGAATCCGCTACTGGTCTCCAAGAACCCGCAAAAACATCAAAAACCATTGCATTGCCCCAGAGTAACTGTGTGGCATGAGATAATTAGACGCATGATTAGGGAATTCATTTTGCCAAACCTGAAAACTTATCCATCGTACTCTTCACACGCGTGGTTTCAACAGGATGGGGTGACTGTACACACGGCTAGAGCTTCGATTAATTTGCTTTGGGAAAATTTCCCCCAAAAACTGATCAGTCACTTTGGGGATATCCCATGGCCACCAAAGTCGGCCGATCTAACTCCCATGGAATTTTTTTATTGGGCTACCTCAACGAGAGGGTTTATAATGGCAATCCCCAATCTCTTGTGGCTTTAAAGGATAATATTCGTCAAAACATCGGCTGAATTGAACCAAGTTAACTGCAGCGTGTGGCGCTGAGCACAAGGCTTTGTTTTGAACAATTTGTTCAACTTGACGCAAGACATCTGGATGGCATGCTCTTTAAAAAATAAAATTCGCAATTTCATTCTATCGTTGAATGAATGCTCTAAATAAAACTTTGTGTCAATTATTACGTTTTGTATATAAGTTTGAAAATATAAATCTGCCACATTGTATATGTTTAAGATGTAACTCACTCCTTATCAATATATTATTATTGCTATGTTGTATGCATAATCCTTTTGTGAGGATGGGTTCGTTACTCTTGATTCCTTTAAATTATCATTACTATTATAGCACTGTCCAAAGTTTTAATCCTCCGGCCCCTCTTTATGGGCCTATTTGACTTCTTTTAGAGGAAATAAATAAGAGTCCTTAAAAATACTTAAGAATAAAATGATTCTCTGCGAATTTCTGCCGGAAAATTTCAGTGGAGGTCACCGAAGACACCAAAGATGTAAATAATGTTCGCTAGAAAACATCTCGCAGTGTTGATCCCATAATGCCAATAAATTTTTTATTTAATATCATAACTTTTTAATTCAAAACTATTTTTTTTTCCTATGTAGGTAGCTATCACTCTTATTGTAATTGGCGTAGTCGTTTTTAGTTGTTTGTTACCATCTAATAAATATGCCAATGTTAAATGAATATCACCCTTGTCGTTTTTGTGTCGAATTGGACACGACAGCGTCAAACACAATAAGGCCGATTATACTATTGTACGTCTTGACGAGACAAATTCATGCCTAGACAAATGTCAAAATCCAAATAAAAAAAATCCGGTATTTTTATACTGGGTTTTTTATTTACTGAGTTTGACGTTTGTCTAAGCATGAATTTGTCTCGTCAAGACGCACAATTAAAGTTCATAATATTTTTAATAACTTTTTTAAAATTCTTCAGGTATAAATTTGTGTTATAGTTAGGGGATTCACAAGGTGTCCTATTATGTCCTATTGTCATATTGATATAAAATTTCACAATTGATTTTTTGTCTTTTATACAAAAATAGTTCTTAAAATATATTACGTCGTTTAATATGCTTATTAAATTGTCACAATAACTCCAAATACACCTGCGCCGAGTGTCCAATAGTTGGCAAATGTTTTTAAACCATTGTGAAAATTTTATGACAATAGGACAAATAAAACACCTTGTGAATCCCCTAAGTGTATTATTTCTCTGTTATACAAATCATCATGCGACCGACATAAACGATTGAAAATATTTGGTTTAATTTTTTTTTTTTTTTTTGCAAAAACGAACTAAAGTTACGAAACGGACCCAATTTTATCACTTAAAAAAAAAGTTCAATTATCTGCACGTTAAATTCAAATGTCACAGCCAGCCGTTTCGTTTTTAAAATGTGGGTTAAAAACCAGAATTCTCTTAAGCTCAGATGTATAAATTTACACACCTGCCACGGTCTTCTGTTGGCTCTTTTGAGCAAAAACCACGTTCTATATAAAACGCATAAATTTTTATCGTGTTTAAGAATCTAAGACTTTTTATTTAATTAGAATGTAAATGCTTTGAGTTATAGCAAAAATCATCAGTAAACTAGTCAGACCCATCATAACAGAATTGCAAATATGTCACTCTTTTACTTTTAAATGTAACTAAGAAAACATCACAGTATCCATTTTAAATTTAATTAAAATACAAATATTGAAACTACTCTGTAATTTTGCACCACAGTAATGGCAACCTTCTTCAAATTTAAATGAAGCAACATAAACTACGCATTCTATTTTAGTTTTATTTATTTTTTATTTTATTTATTAATTGTTTGTTTTGTTTTTTTTTTTTTTTTAACATTACTAATATTTTTTAAGGACAATTTTAATATATATTTCAAGTGATAATTATCATTGATTTTTTATTTTAATAAATCAGTAAATTATAACTTATTTTATGTTCTACCAAAAATAATCAATTACTTTTACAAGTCTTGTTTAACGCATAATAAAATCTAATAGGAAAAGTAGCAACTAATAGAGTTAAGACAAAAAGGCCAATGATGTATTTAAAGTTTTTGACGTGAGTGAATTATGGATAGCAATTTAACCTTGGATGCGTTTTCAAATAAATTAAATTTACAATTGTTTATAATAACTTTTTTGACAATTGACAATGCAACTGAGGCTCAGATGCGATCAAAAATTGTTCTTTAAATCAAATAGATATTTTAAATGTGTAAAATAATATCAAAAATAAAGTGTCAAGAAACACTTACAGTTGTAGAAAAGGGTATACGCATCTGTATTTGTTTATTTGTTTCTACATTTCGTAACAATAATTTTAGCGAAATGCTTAACGTCTACTATTTAATGCCAATATTTTTAATAAATATAGTAGGTTTATCAAGGGCTTATGCGACAGATGTCAAATAAGCCTTTAATAAACATACTATAACTATTATGAACATAAAAATAAATTTATAAAAAAAAGAAAAATTCACAACAAAAACCAAAATTCAAGAAATTCTCTTTAGAAAAAATAGCTTTTTTACAGCTCAAATAAAGACCCCGATTATAACACAAAAGCGTTTTAAAAATAAAATTATTTTTTTTAATATTAAAATTTAAAAAAAGCCCACCTTCCTAGTGGGAATACATTTTTAACACAGAAATTGGTAATTTTATGACTTAAAGACGTTTTGTTTAAATTCACAGACACATAGAAAAAAACAAATTACATTATTAACAAAACATTATTTAAAAATTGTAAAACACTTAAGGTGTCGAGATCGCTTACGTAAAAAAATGTATACAACATGTTTATACACATACTGCCAACTTAATTAAAATAAACTTAACTTTAAATTAATTACACATACATAAAGAAAGTAAAGTCTGGTAGCATTATACGCGCAGTAATGACCAAAAAAGATATGTGAATTAAAGCTGTCTTCAAACTTAAAGGATTTTTTTTACTTTCGTATATACATTTAAAGTTAAATAGTAAAAATAAAGTCATGATTGTTTTTTTTTTTGTTTAATATAACTAGAAGTATCTGGTAAGTATGTAGATATATAACAGTGATTTTGTAATAAAAAAGGACAGTTTTTTTTTAAACAATACATAACATTTCACAAAGAAAATTTGTTTTTATCGTGATTACTCCTATACGATTAAACCAAAATAATAATGAAATAAATTCTTATGTGTAAATTTAAATAGTATTTTAATGATAAAATTCAACAAACATACACATTCCAAGCAAATAGTTATTGCAGTTTATTCTTTATTCTATGCCATGAGCAAAGATCATAACAAGGCCTGGCTCAACCATAACATCTTCCGACATGTGAGCGTTATCACAGCTAAGAACTAAAACTGCTTGTTTGCCTAGCAAAAAAATAGAAAATAATTTAAATTTTAAATGCGAAAATGTTTAATAATATAAGTATTTAATGCAAAAGAAAGGTAAAGAGCTTTTTAGCATCGAAAATGTTAATTTAAAAGTCTAATTTATTTATAATAAGTTTACGCCAGGTAAGTTATTAAGGTATTGTTAGGTGTACGTATGGTTGTGAATTGACGTTTTTATTTAGACAAAGTAAAAATCTTATTTATTTTTTCTTTTAGATCCGTTTTTAAAACTTAACGATAGCTAAAGCAAGGAAGTTATCGGACAGATAAACAGCTTTTGATTATAATAAAAATTTTTATGCTAAAAGTTACCTTTGAGCAAAAGTTAGGATTGTCCGCACTCTTAAATTTAAACGTAAGGAAGGGGTTTTAAGCTTAAATAAATATGGGTTTGAAAAAAAATAATATAATTTCCAAGCTGTCATTTCGCCTTCAAATACTATGCAAAGACGCCATAATTTTAAAATTTATTTTATAAGGAAGTTGTGATAACCAAAAAAAAAGGTAAAGATTCCTTTATTTTTAGCTTTAGCTAAAGTTAAATGTAAAAACCGGCCTTACTGTTTTTTTACAGCTTAAAATATTATTCGCAGCACATTTACAAAAGCTTGATAGCTCGCTAAGCAATTGTGTTATGAAAAACTTTTTACTTTTTACATTAATTAGTGGAAACTAAGCCACTTTAAAGCACCGTTAATTAAAAAATAAAAAAAAAAGAATTAATAAAAATTACCTGGTACTCGCCGACACACATAATTATCATAAATACGGCGATTATTTTGTCTAGTTTCTAGTGAACTTAAACCTCGTGGCCATCGTCTTTCATGACAGTTTTCCATTAGATTATCTAAAATATGCGGTGGACAACCGGATTCTGACAAAGCGCGTTTAATCATCATCTAAAATAAAAAATGCAAATAACTTTCATTAGTTATATAGCTGCAAACTATATAATTAAATAAAGGTTCAATAACTTCCCACCTGTAAAGCGTCATCTGGTGTTGAGATCATACCGCCCCAGCGTGTTACTCGGGCCCGAGCCAATGTACTACTCCAACGTATAACTTCATCACGTTCCATTTGATCAGCTATAGCACGCATTGCTGGATTTGAAACTCGCATAGCACGCATAAAATCTTTAAACAACTGTAATTCACGTTTAAGTTCGTTTATGGTTAAATTTTGATCAGCAATTTCAGTTTTAAATTCGATCATTTTTTGTTGCTGTGTCAAAATCATTGTACGTAATTCACGCACACAATTGTGATCCTTTAACTCATCTTTAGGTATAACAAATCCACAACCCTTTTCACATGGCAAAGGTTTTTTCGGATTGTGTTCGCACTCTTCCAAGTGGTTGTTTAATGCATCTAGTTTAAGAACTAACGTGCAGCCGTATGCAGCATTATCACAGCTAATTGAGAGTCTGTGGAAAATGTTTATATTTATTGAGATAAGATTGTGTTTTGTTTTATTTGGAAAACTTTAATTGGTTTAAGTTTGTCTATGACGTTTTTGCTTGTCTTTGGTTATAAATAATAAAATATACTGATATTTTGCGTTTACCAGACCCCCCGCTATGGTAATTGCAGCTTAAACAAGAAGTGAATCAAAAAAAATTTGGAGTCTGTAGACATTTGACATTTAAGCCAAGTTTTAAATTTCAAAAAAAGTAATAAATGCAATGAAAAAGA
Source organism: Melanophora roralis (assembly GCA_963583895.1). Taxonomy (NCBI): domain Eukaryota; kingdom Metazoa; phylum Arthropoda; class Insecta; order Diptera; family Rhinophoridae; genus Melanophora; species Melanophora roralis. The sequence continues at coordinate 73,284,755 of OY757189.1, read as the reverse complement.
AAAAATTCCACGATTATATAAAATCTTAATCCAGAGTCTAAAATTTTATATTTTTAAGACTTCCAACTTCAATAGCCCTTAATTTCATGTGAAAGCGAAGTTTTTGGCCACTATATTGATCTCTGGCCTGCCTCAACCGGAGTCAACAGACCAGACAGAAATTTAAAAAAATACTCATAATGTAAAAAAAGTACTTTTTGTCCAACTTAGTCTGGGTCATAAGCCTTTATATTAATTTATATTATACTGTATATTGTATTTCTAGTCATAGTTTCAAAAATTGCTAAAAAAAAAAGTACCAATAATGTGAAAAAGTTGTTTTTGGCAGTTTTGCTTATCTACTTTTGACCTCAATCTGAGTCCAATACCTTTAATTTCATATTTCAAGGCGTATTTATAACCTCAAAAAAATGCCAAAAAGTATTTAAATTTCAAAAATAAAGTATTTTTGTCCACGTGGCTGACTTTCGATCTCAGTTTGGACCAAAAGTCGTTTATCTCATATTTGTAAACTCATAATCCCAAAAAATTTAAGAAATGCCAAATTGTTAAAAAAAGGACTTTTTGTCCACTTAGTTAACTTTCTGCCTTAATGGTGATCCACAGCCTTTTCTTTCATATTTCAATACTTAAAATATCAAAAAATGCGAAAAATACCTAAAAAGTACCACACCTTTTTAAGAGCCTAAGTGGAACAAAATGAAAAAAAAAAAACAAAACGTGATATTTCTTTTAAAACCATTTTTTGAACTCAATTCGAATCGAAGCCGAAGTGGACGATTTTTCAACCAAAATCATAATGAGCGATGAGGCTCATTTTGCCTTAGCGGGTACGTGAACAAGCAAAACTATCGCTTCTGGGTCACCGAAAATTCACGAGTGATGCATGAGGAGGCATTTCATCCGCTCAAAGTTACTGCATGGTTCGCTGTTAACGCTGGAGGAAACATCGGCCCATTTTTTTCGAGGACGCCTCTGGTCAAACGACAACAGTGGACAGTACGCGCCAAAGGGCCATGTTAGCAGTTTTTTCTGCCGCAATTGACGAATTAGGACTGGAAGACATGTGGTTTAAACAGGACGGAGCAACGGCACACACTGCGCGAGCCACAATCGCCCGGGTCGCCTCATCTCTCGTTTTGGCGATTTACATTGGCCCGCGGATCACCCGATTTAACCGTTCCAGACTTTTTTGTGGGGCTTTTTAAAGTACCGTGTTTACGTGAACAGGCCCGAAACCCTAAAGGCCCTCAAGGACAACATTTGAAACGAGTGCAGGAATCTGTCGCCCGAAGTTCTCGAAAAATGCCATAAAACGAGCCCGTACAGCTACCAATTGTGACGGCGCCAATTTGGCCGATATCATCTTCTCGACTTAACCAATAAAATTCTAAAGGTTCAAAAAAACATAATAAAAAAACTGAATCGAAACTTTTTATTTAGAAAAAAATGAGAGCCAAAAAATATCGGATGACTTCTTTTGGGGTTCGGAATATACTCAGCCAAGTTTTAGTAGTTTAGGCCGAATGTGTCTTTTCCCACAATATTTTAATATGTAGTAAAAACTTTTTCATATTTTTTGCAAAACCTGTCGAAAACAATTTAATTTTTATTCTACCTCTATTGGTTCAAAAAGTTATTAAAAAAAAAATATTTTAATATTTTAATAATATTTTTAAATTCTGCCGAATTATTTACAACTTTGTGTAAGGTAGTTTGGATAACAAAAACATAAAAAAAACCATAATAGGTTTACAAAAATTAACCAGTCAAGTTTGGCAATATTTTTAAAATATTGAAAAAGAAGAACATTTAGTGCTCACCTTAAGTTTTTCTTCTATGGACGCAACAATTTGCATACATTTAAATGTTTTTTTTACTTTTGTTACCATTCCCAACTAGTGCTGGCAGTGTATTGAGTTTTAGGTATCGAGTATTTGCACTATTTTTGGGTCACTCAATACGAGTTGTCGATACTTTCAGATTGGCATTTTTTTTGCTCGATTAAACAAATTTAACGTTTTAAACACAACCCTTTAAAACAGCTATTGGCAAAAGCTCGGCGCCGTACCTTAATGGTTTCTCTAAGCTTACGTACGTGTGCACATTGTGGAGAATTGAAAAAACATTTATCAGCCTTGTTTGAGACTTCAAAAAGGGTTTTTGTGTAATCGTTTATTGTTTAAATTACACTAACAACAATGTTAAATAAAAAATAATAATACGTTTCTTAAGAGAACCTGAACAGCACATATAACTTTGCACATGTCAATGTTTGGGTGCCTATGCCTGCTTCAGATATAATAAAGAAATTCACTTGTGTCTAATGAAACATGTTTTCCATAATGCGTAATGCCAACCATAAACAACGATTCACACTATACAACTCACATCAATGTGACCAATTATATCGACAAATTTTGATATTTTTGAAACTTAAAATGCAACATGAAATGAAACCATCAACATAACTGCAAACTATGCGAGCAACAATAAAACATGCATGGTTGCATACACATGTTGCAAATTTTTCACCCAGCATAAGTGGCAAAGCTATATATAGCGCATCCAAATAAAAAGTATTAAGTAACTTTCCGTTTACACTTGGACGGACAAACGAAAACTTAGAGCGATGGGTCAAAAGGTAGTGTGTCGTACCAGACTATATGTAGTGGACATTTTTTGTTGCTTTCTTATTTTTTATAGTTATCATCTTTTAATACTAATAAATTTGTATAATAAATAAAGATAATTCAAAAATTGTCTGTCAAACTGTAAAAGCAGACTACCTATGTCGAGTAACTTAAAGTATTTGAATTTGACAGCACTTTCCCTACTCTTAACCTATATCAAAGGATCGTTCAATGAAACAACATAAAAATTGAGAAAAACTATTTAAAAAAAATTATACTTAATAATTGATGGTACAATATTTGTCATTTGATAGTGAATTTGCATTTATTATTGTTCAATAATTTTTAATCGCACAACTTACCGTGACAAAAGATTTCGTAATATTCTTGGCACCGCCCGTAGGTTAGCTGTTGTTAATGCATTACGATCAACAGGACAGGTTGGTTGACGTGATAACCATTCATTGATGCATGCACGGCAAAAAGCATGTTCACACATGGCGGCCTAAGTTATGAAAGTAAGTAAAAAAATAATATTTTAAAGCAAAATAGAGAAAACTTACTTGTAAAGGCTCCTCCAAGACACCAGAACAAATGGGGCATGTTAGCTCTTCGTCGACTTCACCCTGGAAACGATGAAGATCGTAACCCATAACGCTTACTTTTAATCACTATACCGTAGTTGTTGTGGCTGCTATAAAATCTAACAACTATAGTTAGTCGTTTAAAATATTCAGATTGCAAAATGGGTAATTGTATGTATGTACTTAAATATGAACAGCTTAAAAAAATACGAGCCTGAATGAATTGGCGTAGAGGATTGCGTGAGCGCTACCTTTTAATTGCTGAAGTACTTTTTCTATTTGCTAAACACGTATTTGCTGTTGTATATTAATTTAATTTCACTATCAAAATAAACAAGTTTAATTTATCAACTATTAAGCGAATTTTATTGCACCACTTTATACATTACAATTTATTAAATATTTTACGTCAATCGCAGTTGCCATTTTATTAAGGGTATTTTTACAATATTATATTTTGATACTGTTTGAGCAAATATTTACTAAAAGAATGTAACAACATCACTACTATATAACACCGCGATTATTTATGTACTCTTTATATTTAAAATACTATTAAATATTTTATACCATTTCTAAAAATGCAAAAACTTTTTACTTGTTTCCAAGAACAACAAAAAAAATTACACAGTTGTGTTTTATAATCTCCCAGAGTTGCACTATTTACCTCTAATGCATAGAGTGTGTTGTATTTTTTCGGACTAACTTTCTGCTCTGCAGCGGAAGTAAGCACAGGCGGGTGTATGAATTTCGTTTTGATGTGATTAACCCTTGAATGATATATTAAAATACAACAATGTGAGACAGCACCTTAATCGTATTAAATTGATTTTTTTCAAATCAAATGCTTTGTAAATTCTTAATTTTTATTTATTTAGTTTATATTATTTTATTTAGGGTTTTTCTTGAAAAAGTAGTTAATATTATTTTTGTTGCAAAAATAATTACACATTTCTATGTTGTTAAATCATAACAAAACAAGTAAAATGATATTCGGTTAACTTCGTTTTAACCCAAGAATTAAAGATTGTTGAAGTACATATGTGAATACGAAATATATTACGGTATTCTAATATTAATTAAATTTGGGTCATATGGAGATATATACTAAGGACTGGTAAATCGATTTCGATTATAGTTGAAAACCGATTAGGACCTCAAAAAACTCGATTTTTGTAATCGGCTCTTTATTAGCGATTTTAAACTGAAATCGATTATTTAACCCGAAAAATCGATTTTACTTAAAAAATTTCAAGGGTGCCCCGGTAGATCAGTGGTAAGTGCACGAGTCTACCAATCTGGGGGTTGTAGGTTCGATTCCCACCAGAAACCCTAGCAAGTTTGCTTCATTTTCATTTTTCTGTTCTTTCTTTCTTATCCTTCTCTAAATTTCTTCTTTTCTTCAATCTCAACCTATTCTATCTGCTTCTCAGGGTAACACAAAGGGACCGAATTAAGCGGACCCAAGTGAGCTGTATCCTTTCTTCAACGGCTGCCTGTTCTACCTAACCTAAAAAATTTCAAAATGCTAAAAACTTTAAGAATTAATCTTGAAAAACAATCAATTTCAAAATGTCTGCTCCAAAAGCCCACGCGTCAATATAAAGCGTTAGTGAATTGTTTTAAAATGTGTAATATTTGACGGCGAAAATTAATTAAAAATGCATTCTGGTCAGATTTGGAAATATTTTTAAACAATAGAAAAAGTAAAAAGATTATTTAGTACACAGTACAGTAGAAACAACTCATCGTAATTGAAAATTATATATGTATACATATCTGTTGTGTGTGCGTATTTAAATTTTCGGACTTATTTAATTTTATACATTGATATCTATCATTGTAGATACATATGCACATATCGCACTGGTTCCTCTAAAAGGAGCCAACTCTAAATTTGCCAATTCTTGCTTTTTTTAAGAAATCGATGTACAGTGGTAATGTCTACCAAGTTTTTTGCTTTACTGAAGATTTGTTAATTTTGAGTTGACTTTCTACATACATACTTATGTGCATATGAAGTTGAAGTATCTGAATTTATTTATGACCTAAGGTTTTTGCAATCATAAAAAAGATAATCATTTTTCAGGGAAAAGTTAAATTAACTTATTTTTAGATCATTTTTGAGGATATCTATACTTTTTAATATGTATAGCAAAAATATAAAAATCGACTTCGAATTATAATCGATTTTAAGCTTCGAAAATCGAAATTGAAATAGTTGATTGTAAAATCGAAAATCGATATTTGGCTTAACTTTCCGTTTCCCAATATATAATACCAGCGCTCAGTAACGAACAAAGAGTGTTGGTAAAAATCTGTAGCGGGTTCCGAAAATGCACTCAACTCGGCTAGTGTCGGAAAAATAAGCCTTTTCAAAATTACTCTTCCATTAAAATCTTATCACAAAAATAATGAATCCAGTAATAAAGCCAAATCAATTTAAAGTATCACAATGCCTTTATAAGTAAATCAAAATTATAAAAATAACGAAAAGGAATGAAATTTAAGATAATGCACGAAAAAAATGCTTTCAGAAATTCTGCGAGTTCCCAATGTGTTAAAAAAAACAAGCAAAAACTAAACACCTATCCAAAGTGTAATAATGAGAGATTATATACGTTTAGAGTTAACTTTTTTTTATAATATTTTTATAACATTAAACAAATTTCAGGTTTCTGAGAAATAATGTGCATTTATAGTTATTTTTTTATTAAAATTCCTATTCAAACAGTCCAGAAATTAGAGCCGATAATTTTATTGTATTAGACGCTTTTAAATTAGAAACTGTGTTTTTAATTTCTGAAAGTTTTTTGTCATTATTTTTAAATTTGTTCTTGTATTTTTACTACAACATATTTTTTCATTCATTAAAATTAAAACAACACGGGAGATTCTGAATTGTTTGTGGTGTGTGCAATTCGGTCATATGCGTTTGAAATTTAATATGTTTGTGTTAAAGGAAAGCTGACTGAACTAATTTTATTAAAATCTTATAATTTTCTGTAAAAAAATGTGTCTATAAATTTCAACTATTCAAAACTTTGAACTGTCACTGTGCTTGCTTTTTTTACTACAAAACAGCTGGAAAAGTGGGGGCGAAAATATCATTTAGCTTTCAATTGACCCTTGGATTCACGGGCATATACATATGTACATACATACATACATACAAAGCTATGTGCATGACTTCCTTATCTGTTTAAACAATTTAAATAAACAATAACGACTCATTCTATTTTTATTTTTTTACTATACAAATGTACGTTAAGTATTTAAGTTAGCAAACACTTTAATTTGTTAGTCTAAAATTAAAGGAAAAAAAGTACATTAAAATAATAATTTTTTATTTAATTTTGACTTTATGGTGTTCTTTTTATACGTTATGAATTTTTTGGTAACAAGTTTAGTAATAGTCGGTATAGTGTTTCTATGTTTAAGCCGATCAAGCAATCAATATGTGACATCATCAACGGTAACGCTAAACATACCTTCTCAGGGTACGATCCAGGGTGATTACGAGACCACTTTATGGTCGCAGCAGGCATTTATGAGTTTTCGTGGAATACCGTTTGCTGAGTCACCAGGTGGTTCATTACGTTTTAAGGTTAGTAGATATGTACATAGAAAATCAACCATGGCGCAATAATGTATCAGGTGGTGGTGATTCTACAACAAAATTTGGTGAATAAAATTTTCGTTTTTGTTGTAGTTTTTGTTGGCTCAGTTATCAAAAACCATGGCGCTATAATTTATCAGGTGGTGTTGATTTTACAACAACAAAATTTGGTGAATATAATTTTCGTTTTTGTTGTAGCTTTCGTTGGCTCTGTTGTCAAAAAAGATATGCAAAAGTAAACAACTTTGACTACCCAGCCTCGATTTATGTATGAAAAAAGTAGATCAGCTGTGCTTGTAACACCACCTGGTACAATAATTTCACCATGTCAAAAACGATGTGTAAGGACACTACTACACGTTCAATATTTATCACGCGATCCGGATTCTGGATTTTATAATATAGGCCATTCTGCGATATGGATCGCGATCCATCAATACTGCATGCTACACGTTTAATAAATAGCGCGATACCGGATCGCATTCAATATACATATATTGAACGTGTAGCAGTGCCCTAAAAGTAGACAACTTTGACTACCCAGCCTCGATTTATGCATGAAAAAAGTAGATCAGCTGTGCTCGTAACACCACCTGGTACACATAATTTCACCATGATAACAACTTAAAATAAAAAATAAATTAGGTGGTTTACAAGGTGTTCTATTATGTTATTAAATTTCGCAATGGTTTAAAAACATTGTTGTTGTCTTTAATACATTATGACAAAAAGACATAATAGAACACCTCGTGAATCCTCTAAATGTAATTTAAAAAACACCTTCAATTTTTTATCTCGCAAACTAAATCATAAACAGTAACAGCTCAATAAAAATCAAAAACATTTATTTTTTTATTAACCAGTTTTCAAATACAATCTTTAACGAGCAGGAAAAGCTCTTTTGCATTTAGATAAATTTAATTCTAAGACGGCTTTTTCATCGTTTAACTTAATTTGAAAAATTAAAATATTACAAACATATTTCAAAAACAAAGAAAATGCCTCCCATGAGCTTTAATGATTTTGAATTGTGACTATTTACAATTAAGCGTGCGATATTTATGAATGTAGAGTGGTTTTAATAAATAAATAATAGCAAACATATTATTGCAAGTTCGATGAAAATCGGGCTAAAATCTTACTGAAAATAAAAGTGAGCATACATGAGTACATACTAGAGCACAGCTCAAGACGACACTAAATAAGGCATCATCTCAAATTTTCAATTCATTTCATATACCTTACGTGTGCACACACAACAATAAGTGCTGCGTTGTATTGTTCGCTATCTATTTTGTTTACTTAACTTAATATATTCACACTTAAGTAAACAACAACGGCACATCAATTCATCATGATCACACACTTTAATTTCAATTTATCTCAAAACTTTACTGTTGACGGGATGTTCCTGGTGTGTTAGTTTTAAATGTATGTATGTAATGTAATGTAATTACGTATGAATTTTATATTGATTTGCCTGCTTGTATATATATATATGTATATGTTTGTTTATGTATCTATTCAACATTGTGTGTAATACACATAGTTTTGTTGTTGTTGACCACACATCATCACAGTCATTTTTTTTTCCGACCATACATCATGACAGTATTTAAGTTGTATCAACAACAGTGCATGACACCACTCTTTATTCTTAACTACACTACATGGCATCAAAGAAACTGTGGCAGCTACACTACATTACAGCACTTAAATAGTTTAACCGCACAACAACACAAGAATTAGAAAATTACGCGGTTTTTGAATTAGCTAGAAATAGGACTTGATGCAGATCTCTAGTACATACATATCGTAGTGTGGTTTTTTTAATTTCTTCACGCCACGTTTTCCAAATAATTCAGTTAGAAATTGATTAAATATCATAAGCACGTCCTTTTTCCACATCCATTTTTTTGGCATCTCAGTTATAAATATTGGAAAATATTAAGCTCCACAACTTTGCAGTTTACTAAAGATTGTTTTGCTTAATTGTTTACTTTTTAAGTTATTTATAATCAAGCAATGTGAATCAACCCAAATATACAATAAAGCTAAGTTAGATGGCGTAAATTGATAAAAAAAAAACAAAGATTTTTATTGAGCAAAACACTTTAAACAAAGAAAAAATTTCTTAATGTTCAATTATATCATATGCAGCGCTTACTTTTTGCTTTTTTTTTGTTTAATCTTAATAACTTTGACAATATTAATAAAAAATATAAAAATACTTATACTTACCGCTTGTATATCTTCAAAAAATCAAACCAAATATTAGGTGTGTTCACTTACAGAAAATTATCAAAAATTTTCGATAATTATTGCTAGTAAGTGTTCACGTACACAAAAGATTAGCAACTAGGAAGACAAAAAAGAGCGTAATATGTTTAGAAACAAAAAAATTTCTGATTGTTTTTACTAATAAAAATTTTACTATCGTTATTCGAACAGTTTTTCTGCCATTATGCTTTCAAAAAAAAATTATAAAATAAGTTTACAATAACAATATACATTTGCTTCCAAGTTTTGGCTGTACACAACTATCGTTTTCCTCAAAATTGTTTGGATGTGCCATGAAGCAAATAAAATACCACACGACGGTATGTACATATATACTTATATAGGTTATGTTAGGTAGAATAGGCTGACGTTAAAGGATACAGCTCTCTTGGTCCGCTTAATTTGGTCCCTTTGTGTTACCTGGAGAGGCAGATAGAAAGGGTAGAGATAAAAGGAAAGAAAAAATTTATAAAAGAATTAAAAAAAATAAAAGAAAAAGAATGGCGCAGACTTACCAGGGTCTCTGGTGGGAATCGAACCCACAACCCCCAGAGTCTGGGGCCCCAAAACATACATATGTGTGTGAATATGTGGAAGATTCTGATATGAAAGGCTAATTTTTTAATGATTTTCGTCATTTAAGTTTTTGGCAATATAAAGTATGTATTTTAAATAGGTTACTTCGATAATTTAAATTATAGCCACTAATTGAGTATCCATTTAATCGGAGTTCGATTATTTTCGAGCAAATAACTAATTGCTTTTGAAATCTTAATTTTGGTTAAATAATCGACTAATAACTGATTAACTCGAACAACTCAAGGTAATCGCGCGTCTCCAACAATTCTTAAAATTTATATGATGTGTAGTCTAAAATGTAAAATGCTTTTTAGATTTAATTTTGAATATAAATGTTAATATAAATTTATTCAAAGTATTTACACTTATTTATGGTCTCCACACCATCTCCTATTTTTTTTTATATAAAGTTTGACAGCTTCCCGGTCATTAAAGAAAGCATTACAACATTATTATGGCAAACTCCATTAAACTATGTTCTCTCGTTGCAATGACCTAATGAGTTATTTGACCATGGCTATATTTTTTATATAAAAACTGTGAGGTCTCCAATGGCCAATAAACATACATATGCATGTACCACCAAAATATACACTCGAAAGCAAGTGTTTTTTAGACTTATGATCACATAACACTTATTATTGTTAAAAGTCTTAACAAGAGGCAACAAGAGGTAAAATAACTAATAAAAAAATTTATACTAAGAAAGTAAAATTAATTTTATTCGATTATCCGAATAATCGACGTACATTGTTTGAGTTATTATATATTGGAAATTTACAATTTTTCTTACTCGAGCGAATAATTGATTGAAAACTGTTCGATTAATCCAGCGATTATTGTTCGAGTAAAAACTCTACTACTAAATTGTCGTAGGTGCACACCAATTATTTAAATTTAAATCAAATTATGAAAAGTTTTTAATATGTCCCCAGGGTAAAAGCTTGTTGAGTAGGAAAATTTCTAATTAATTTCTATCGGTATAAAACTTTTAAAAAATTGCAATTCATCAACAAATTTTTAGCTTTAATTTCTTTGCTAACAGCCATTCCTCTGGCCGTTTTTGTCGACAAGGAAATGATCAATATGTATACATAAACAAAACTACTTTTAATGTCTATTAAAGTATTAACTCTTATAAAGTTGGAGGTTGATTTGAAGGATAAGCCCAAAAAAAAAAAAATATATAAAAGCTATTAAATTTTTTTAAATAACACAGGAGATATGGCATGCGGTTACCTTTAGATTTTAAATTGTTTCTTTTTTACATATTTTTTCAGCTCCCTGTCAAACGTCTTCCATGGCGACATGTTTTAGATGCAACGACAAATGGACGCCGATGTCCAGTTATCACCACTATATACCAACTTAACAAAACTCAACTAAAAGAGGATTTAGAAGACTGTTTAAATCTATGTGTTTACACCAATAATGTAAATAAAATGAAACATTTTTTTTTATGTTAATAGTTTAAAATCTGTTAAAATTTTTTTTTAAGCTAACGGCCCAAATGCCAGTAATGTTTTATATTTATGGTGGTGGTTTCTATAACGGATCAAATATCGACCACCCTGCAAGACACTTGTTGGAAAAGGATATTGTTTTGGTAGTTCCCAATTATAGGGTTGGAGCCTTAGGATGGTTGGCTACATTAGACAAAAATATGCCTGGAAATGCTCCAGTTGGCGATTTAATTTTAGCCTTGCAATGGGTTCAAGATTACATACATTTATTTGGAGGTAACCCAAAACAGGTGACAATTTTTGGTCAAAGTGCTGGAGCCGCTATGTCGGGAGCTCTACTATTTAGTCCTCAAACATGTGTAGAATGCTTTCATAGATCTATTGTACAATCTGGTTCGATATTTGCTCCATGGGCTATTAACCATCAACCTTTATTACAAGCTCAACGAATTTGTTTGGCTTTAGAATGTGACAAATGTGAAAACCATTATTATATTTATGAGTGCTTAAAAAATGCTAAAGTTCCCAATTTATTAGAGGCTACCAAAGCGGTAAGTATCTTACGTAAATAAAGGGTGTCCCAAAACTAACGCAAGGTTTGGGCGCCTAATTTGTCGCCATTTGTGCAGTAGTGTTGGTAGCCCTAAAAAACTATTTGATAGCTGACAGTTAAGGGTTAGTAAAAATGGAGAGTTATATAATTATGTACTTTATGATATAAAAAAAACAACAACAAAAGACATAAAAGTGATAAATGATTTCCGGCACGGCACATTTTTAAAAAATTAAGTTGGAAATTGATTTAAGTTATTAGTGTGGCTTTTTTCAAATCTGTAATCCGCTTTTTGATATCCCAAATATGTTGGAAGATATTGCTTTAAATCCAAAATTTTACTAACCATTGTTTTGCTTCATAATTCACTTTTTGCGATTTTAACATGCAAATAAACGTGAATTAAAAAAATAAGAAACTTAGAGTAGGTCAAGCCCGACCCTATTATACTTTCCCACAATTTATTTTAATTAGGAACCACTGTGTGCACAAAATGTACGCAATTTAAAGTGAATTTTGTTAGTGGTGTTAGTATGTTTTTTGGGTAAATGCCAACTGCAGGAGGTACGGCCAACAATGCCCAAATTTTAAAAAAATTTTGCTTGCTAATTTCTGTTTAAAAAACACTTGAGCATGTATAAGTATATTATGATGGCATTATTTATTCGCAGTTTGTTAAAATTTAATAGTATAAAGAGATAAATATACGCAAATGTTGCATAGATAGTGAAATATTGGAGCCATTTAAAGCCGAAAATGCTTATTCCGAAAGAACGTTTGCATAGGGACTACGTTCAACTTTGAACCGATTAAATCGATATTTAGTAAAGTAGTAATCCTAAAAATAAGCACAGACAAATACAGATTATTGTTTTACCAAGTTATGGCCGAAAATGTTTATTCCGGGAAGGAATTTTTATGGGGGTAATTCATGTCACGGACGACGTACGATAGACCCTATGTGCCACCTCTTGTAATGGAATTTCTTTCGGACGTAAGGATCTAGCACATATAATATTTCGTTAACGGATATCAAATTAGTCACAAAACAAGACAATCGAACGAAAAAATATATAAAATCAGCTGGTAGATGTCAAAATACTCGACGTACTTTAAAAATTGAAAGTTGCCAAATTTTAGTACTTTGCGTTGACAAGGGCGTTCTGAATGTGACACCCAAGGCACATACAACAAGGTAAACTCAAGGCGAATTCAAAAAATTCGCCCTCTGTATTTCCTTTTTGTGTTTGAACGGTAGAATGCCAGAAAAATTAAAAATTCCATATAAAATTAATTTTTACTTCGTATAAATGTCAAATTGATTTTAATCAGCTGGGTTCTTAATATTACCTGGTTGAATGTGCCTTGGTGACACCGTTTATAACAATACCTGGGGGCTAATTACAGCATTCGAGTTGAATTCAAACTAAAAAAATTCTTACTAGAGCTCCCATATTATCAGCATTGATAACTCGAGTAAAATTTTGTTTCGAATCGAATGCCTTAATTTTCCCACTGTTTTCTAACACAGCTGTCAGTTGAAAAAGGCAACTGATGACGTACGACGAACTCTTTATGCCAACCCTTTTTAGAATATTTGGCACATAAAATTTTACAGTATGGTATCTATGTAATAGTGTTTTATTGTTGCAGGAATCATTTGCCCCTATTGTGGGTGATTTTTATGGAGTTTTACCACAAGAGCCAACGGATTTATTACATAATTTCAATAGATCAGTAACAATAATGACAGGATTTACTAAACATGATGGATCTTTTGTATTGGCTTGTAAGTAAAAATATAATAAATGTGTATAAAATATAAATGTATATTAGGGTGAGTGAATTCGAATGAACAAAAAAACATTGAGAAAATTTGGTTTTTTCCCTTTAAAAAAATATATAAATTTAAATTTAAAGGAAAATAAAAATTATTAAATTATAAGTACATTGGCTCATATATGTACATATTTACTTTATTTATTTAACAAGAGTTAAAAATTATTAAAAACTGAATTATCAGCTTTTCTTTCGTTTTGATAATAATGTCACACCCATCACATGTTCCAAAAAGGGTTTCTTTAAGCAGAAATTGTTTTTTTGTACGATTAAAAACATTTCAGATTACCTTGAAAATAAAACAAATTAGCCCATTACCAAAAATATTTTATACAAAACGATCTGAAAGTCAAAATTCTATAAAATTCAAATTTGTAAGGTAACACTCGTTACAGTCTTCATGTGGTCATTGTGAGCAGAAATCATGTTTTTTCAATGCCTTCATACTATTAATCGCTAAAAAAAGCATACCATCCTTGAAAAACATAGCCTTTTTTCAAACTAAAATTTTGAATAGTTGGAGTTACATATAAGCAAAAATTTTGGAAAAGTTGTTAGACCCGTCACAATGGCATTGTCTAACGAATAACTGTGTATCAAAAACAAAATCTATGGAAAATTTGCATAAGAAACCATAGATCTTAAATCATATCCTGCGCAAATCCACATAAAGATTTGAATGTACAGTAATGAATTTAAAAAATAGATATTGTGGAAAAATCTCCAAATATTTATATTTCCTTTATTTATTTTTTAATAAAGAAACTTGAAAACATACAATTTTGACAATTACGAAAAAATTGATTTTTCTACTTTTTTGCCCGAAAAGGTGCCTTCGTTATTTTCTGTTTGCAAAAAAAATTCTTTGGCAACGAAAAATAATTTTCTAATTTCTGAAAGATATTTCAACGTGCACTGTTTAAAAATAGAAAAATTTTTTATATACATAAGTATGTATACTCGTATTAATAAAGTTTGTTCTGGGTCCTGCAAAATATGAACTATTTTCGAAAAAAATTAAAAATTTAGCAGCTTACTTCTGAAATTGCAAGGCTGCGATTAAAAACTAAAGCCCAGTGGCGGAAGCCCCAGTTATAAAATATTTATTTGGTAAAGAATTTAATCAGTTCTAAACCAATTGTGTAATTTTCGCAAGATTTGTAGAGTTTGCCTTTTTTGCTGTTAAAAATTTTAACCTTTATTTAAATTGTTATTAAGTGCGTACACCCACAAAAATTCGTCTTGGTATCTTTAATAACACACATTCATTCTGTAGCAATTAACATATTTTGGTTTTTCCAAGAATTATTATTTTTACCAAAATTTATAATTATCTCAAGACATCTGAATAGGTTTAGTTCAGATTTAAAAAAATTTTAATCTTTGATTTAAGACAACAGAAATTCTTTTGCACAAAAGTTGAATCAGTTCAATATCTGTCTGAAGTCCAACACAATAAAACATTAAATAAAGGGTATTTAGGAAAATGCGTTTTATCCAACTTTTCGTTAATTTTGGGCCAAAAGCCACATAATTTTTTTTCTATAACAAAAAAGTTTCCTTGAAAATGCATAACGAATTTATATTATTCCAAAAGATATCTTAACCGGCATATCAATACAGTTGGCTCCGGATCCTTCGGAATATAGCCTATTTTAGATCAAATTACCTAAACATTTGTTTCTAAAATTCCAGAGCTGTGATTGAAAAAGGAAACCTTGTTTTAGAAACCCTATCCCGTCGGGGCGTTATGGCAAAAACGCTAAAAATGCAAATTTTGGGATTTTTGTTAGGTTTTTAGGAATTGTGGGATTTTATTTTATTTATTTGTCATTCCAGAGATATTTTTTTAATACAGTCATACAACAGATAGACTTTTAATTGTTTGCACAGGATAATATTTAATCACAGACCCATGTTAGGAAATTAGATAACGTTTTTGCTATACGATTTTTGACGGAAAAAATTTACCCACCAAAATGCATAAATATAGCAAAATTTTTTATTATTTTGTGAATTTGTAAAAAATTTAAATAAGTTAACGTATTTTTATACATTTTTATATTGAACGGTTCAACTTTTATTTGAACTAATACGAGTGTAAGTTTTTTTTACTCACTCCTTATGTAAATTATATTATATTTTTATTATTTTAGCTTATTATGATGCAATTAAATCACATAATAACGATCTAAGGAAGTTAACTGTAAGGAATTTTGCTAGGGGAATGATGGAAATGGCTCAAGATAGATCTGGACTTTCAGAAACTGTCTTAACAAAGCTCCTTTTTCCAAAAAATCTGCTAGACAGTTCTGATCACAAAAATGCAACAGCAGCCTATATTGATGTAAGTTTAATAAGTATATACATACATACATGCCCTCATTAATTCACGTTTGCAAAAATGCTTGGTTGAAGGTCAAATTTCGCTAAATTCCTCTACGATGAATTTCTTGAGTCATTGGCGGATTCTTTCTTTTAGGGTTTTATTAATATACACCTTAGGCAATTATGCCGTAGAAAATTTTTTACCGAATACTACAATTTTTTCCATAAAATATTTTGTAAGTATGAAAAAATATTACCTTAATTATATGCCAGAAATATAATTAACAGCTTATTTTAAAAGATCTTATTTTAATAAGCTATAGAACCATTATTTTTTTTTAATATTGTGGTTAATGTTACAACTTTTTTTTAAATATTGAAAAATTACAAAGAACGAGAAATGCGAATAATAAGTCCCACCTTGCGATAGTGTTATCTAGTTTTTTGTTTAGATATTTTGCACATAAAATTATTTTTTATACCAAGAATGCTTACTTTTGGCATTGCATTTTTTTTAAGAGCAACAATGTTTTTAATTAAAATTCTTCGAAAATATGCTTATTTGACACTGTGCAACGGTGTCTAATAGAGATGAGCGAAATTTTAGTATCTGTGATTTTATACCTGTGACTTGAAAATCACTGGTAACGACAGTGACATAAACTGTGAAGCAACTGTTACTGCGATGTAGTTATCTTGATATGTTATGAAAACAAATATTTTTGGGATTTCCTGTGGAGTAATTATTTACTGCGATGTTAATATGTTAGTTAATTTTTGCCAACAACCTCGTTCATTTAATCTTTAAGCCCCATATGCATTATTTACATTGTGGTTCGTGGAAAAATGTTCCTGAGTAGCAACTGTTTACTGCAGTGTTGATACTTAAAACTTGGTATGTTATTTAAAGTAACATTTTTGGGCCTTTCTGTGAAGTAACTATTAACATATTTGCTTGTGAAAAATAATTAACAGTGATCACTGTCACTGTTTAAAATAACTGTTATTTATTGCTTACAGTACTCTTCAAAAATCACGGGATCGCTCGTCTCTAGTACGTAACCCATTATGTAATAAGTTAATTTCTGTTTCTTACGTCAAAAAACTACCAAAAAAAAAAAAAATTAATGCAATGAGACCTTACCTGTTCTTTGTCTTTGCAAGGAAAGTGTAATATTAAAGCAAGTTTTAGCTAAAAATGCTTACTCCGGGAGGCCATTCGGATGAGAGGCTGTGTCAAAAAATGGAGGCCGATAACCACGAATGAGTGTGTTGGTATAAAACAAAAAATTTTTGTAATCAATTTTATAAAAAATTTTATCAAGTTAATCATATATTCACAAACATATGAACATATCGTTACCTAAATTGCAAAGAGGTGTTACTTAAAAGAAAACGAAAACCTAGTTTCTTAAATTAATTGTTATGAATACCATTAAGATACATGTCTTGACAAAATTTTACACTTTTGGGATCAAAAATTACTTCTTTCTTAGCAAGAAGCAAAGGCACGTACTAAGCTGTTTATAGTTTTCATTTAACTGTTTTTTTTTTTTTGCTTCTCCTGTAAAAATATATTTTTGTTAGTTAAGAGCCTTTTTAGGTTTTAGCTAAAGATATACTTAATTTTTTATAATGACTGACTTAAAGTAGCAATTACGATTTTTAATATGATCTATAAACAATAACATAAGCCAATATGTATTTACTTTTATTAAAACTAAAAATTATTTTCAGCTTACCAGCATTGTAATGATGAAATCGCCTGTCCTTACTTTGGCAAAAAATATGCTTTATAAAAATTTAGCACCTGTATATTTATATAGTTTTGATTATGAAGGATCTAATACACGATTTGGATATGAATTTGGCAACGAGCACTATCCATTTGAAGGTGGCGTCCATCATTCAAATGACAACATATATTTATTTTCAACACACACACTAAATGCTAAAGATACAAAACTGGCCATGAAAATGGTAGATTTATGGACATCATTTGCAATTGAAGGAGAACCAAAAGCTAAACATGATGGACTAATTTTACCTATGAAGAGTAAGTATATAACTTCATACATACGTTACTAAATGCTTATTACACCCACACCACATTCGTAACGCCCACAAATAATCGCCTGAGACCTACTTTTTTGTATACCGATCGAGTCAGGATCACTTCCTGATTTGATTTGAGCGAAATTTTATGAAATTTGGCAAAAATAAGTTTCTTGGCACTGGCACGAAGCCTATTCTTTGTGGTTATGATTGGTCCATGTTTTGATATAGCTCCCATACAAATGTCCATTTTTGGCTATTACTTACTCGAATATTAGTCTGTTTTGACGAAATTTTGCATTTGTGTCTTACTTAATGCCACCAATTAGCATACAGAACAAAAAAATGATCGGCCAATTTTGTGATATAGCCCCCATACAAATGCCCTCCCGGAATAAGTATCTATTTTGGGCTCGAATATTAATTTACCTTGGCAAAATTTTGCACACATGTTTAACTTTATGCCATCAACTTTTATACTGAAAAAACAAATTATCTGTGTATTTTTTATGTAGCCCCCATTCAAATGTGGTGTGGGGTATAATACGGTTGTGCTTAACAGACTATAGTATATTTACTTGTTGTTAATTCTATATTTTTAATGAGTTTTAAAACAATATTTTACATTTTTATTCAGCCGACAGTGGTCCTTATTTTCATATTAATATCAACATTACTTTGGGCCAAGATGTCTACGAAGAACTTACCATTAATATAGATGATCCAAATAAAGAAAAACTTATACGAAAAGATGTCGAATTTTAAATTATGTCGTTTATTTTCTCATTAGTTCTTTAAAGTTAATTAAATTGCATATGTTTTAAGCTTAATTAGATTTTTTTAGTCTTATACTTTATATGTTTGTTTGTAAAAAAATAGGTAATAATAGCATTGTATGTACTTTGTATAAAAATAATTTTAAATTTAATTACACATACTTTCTTATATATAATGAATGTTTGTTAAAGTTTCTTAGGTTAACTGTACAAAATAGAAAAAAACATTAGTATATTGCTGTGCTAGCTGCCATTAATTTTTTCTAGTAAAACAATGAAAGTTTAAAAATGATCAGTTTTTTATTAATTTTCTGCTATATAATGTATTTTTCTGTTCATGCCCCAAACTAGTAATAAGCTGACGATATGTATGTATGTGTAAACTAATGCACCCCATACACGTTTCAATTGTCAATAGAGTCTTTTAATTGAATTGATCCTTTGTCACACGCTTCATAAACTGAATTTAAATATTTTAAAATTTATATTTTTTTTACACAAATTTTAACAGCTAATCAAGAGACTCGAACACAGTACAATCAAATTAAAAGACTTAAGCATTAAATACATTCCTCGCTACAGGCTACCGAACACAACCTGGCAAAAATAGAATACACGTGTGCTTATGAGAATAATTTTTTTAATGGCTACAATGCAACACGACTACGGGTTGCTGACAATGCTAATTTTGTGGCGTGGTCAAAATTAAACTAATTTCTATTTTTATACGCGACAGCTAACAGATTAGTGCTGCCAGTACGGTAAGATGCAAATAATATAGCTTAAACAATACAAAAAGCGTTTTGGTGGCACCACTGAAAGTCATATTGCTCATATGTTTATTTTGTAGTGGTAGTCTAGTAAATATTTCAGTAGCAGCCAGTCGGACACAAATTTAGCAAAGAACTTTTGTGTTCGTGTGTTCCTGTGTTCTTGTTGCTTGAATGTGTTTAATGCATTACTAACAGCCAAGGCACATTCATACAGGTGCTATTAAGAACCCAGCTGATTAAAATCAATTTGACATTTATACGAAACAAAAATTAATTTTATATGGAATTTTTAATTTTTCTGACATTCTACCGTTCAAACACAAAAAGGAAATGCAGAGGGCAAATTTTTTTAATTCGCCTTGAGTTTACCTTGTTGAATGTGCCTTGCTCATAGCTTAAAAAATCATAATTTTTTGATTTTTTTCAACCAACTCGACAACTGTAAAACTACTCATACACTTAGTTGCCAATTGGATTGAGACGAGTGTGAGGTGCATGATAAGCTATTCACACTGAACAATATTAAATGTTCTGCCATAAGTTTATAATTGTAATATTTTTTTAATTAAAATTGTTCAGTGGTAAAATTATTTATTAAGACATTTTATTAAGGTATTAAAAGTCTGCATTCTCTTTTATTTAAAATCCTTAATTGTCGGGTTTAAGCTTACTCGGATTAAAGCTTAAATTATACGTGCCATAGTCTCGTATAATTAAACCTTAAGGTTCAATTATTGCTTTTATGGCAACGATTATGGTTATGGCATTACGTTATGGCACGTATAATTTAAGCTTAAAAAAAATGAAACCATTTATTCCGTGCACCCAAGAAATGATGATGTGAAAATACAATGACAGCAAATAAGTTAAAGGAATTTGGAATTTACTTTGTAATATGTAAGCCTTTATAATCTACAGTAGACAGTACCGCTAAAACAGAAAACTAAAACTTTGCGAAGGACTTGACATGAAAAAACGCAACATTTATTTTGGTTGTAAAGTTTGATTGATAAAAAACAATAAAATTTTTGGAAAAAAATGTTGATATGTATTTTAGTTGATACATATCCTAACCCGAAATTACCGGCAATAATGAGAAACAATTACATATTTGCAATAGATTAATTCTAAAGCAATGCTCAGTAAGAAGTTTGTAATGAAAGTATGTATGAGCAAACTACCATAACTGATCCTTAATTATTATCATCGGGAAACTATTAATAAAAAAACAAATAATTAAGTAACTCAATGAACGATTCTATACTATTTAAATTTTTTTTCTTTCAAAAGAAAAGAAGTTTGTGAATTGAAGTTAACTTAATATCTTCCTATAATACCCACCCAACAAAAATTATCGGGAGATAAAAAGAAAGCAAGACGCGAACTGAATTATTTCTTCAGCACAATAACTATTCCAAGGGAAATAATTTTCGAAAATTAAACTCCCTTTTTTATTAGAAGCCGGGGAGAATAGTGTTGCGGGAAAGTTGATTTTGAATTTGGCGGTCAGCTGTTTTCCTTTATGCTGTGTTCAGTTTTGCAACGAAAATAAATAAAATATGTAAATGCAAATAAAAGTTTAACACTATTATTGGGATAGGTCAGTGGCATTCAGTTCAATTACCCCACGTTCAATGAAGACGATAACCGCTGTTTTTAATTGTTTCATTCTTATTGATAACTGGGCCGAACATAAATAAATTTAAATATTTCTCAATATGTAACAATTTTTTAATTTTAGCAGGTCACATTTATTAATATTCATTTTAATATTATGCTGTTTTTAGAACAAAAAAGACAAAATGTCTTAGACGTTTTGTGGGTATTCTGTTACTGTAACAAAACACATACAAAACGTCCAAGACGCTTCGCCTTTCGTGTTCTATTTAACACCTTATTTTTCCAAGATTTTGCTGAGCTACATATTAAACAAAAACAATATAAACGGCTGCATAAACAAAAAATATTAATCTACAGCGAATGCAGCACATTTAAGTTCATGTTTGTAAAGTATTGCTAAGCATTTTGCTTGTAATTATAACTAAGCACAACTTTAGTATATAAGAATGCATGAATCGTTTAATAAATATTTAATATCGGAAATCAATTCTTTACTGAACCATGCCTTGGTTTACTACGAAGGCATCAATTTAATCATTTAAAACTTAGTACAAGGTGTTTCTGCCTGTTCTAAACCTATTAGAAGTTACTTAGATAACAAAGAAATCTTTTAATCTGGTTTACCATTTCTGGTGACCCTGACGTAACACGAAATCCTTCAAAGGATTATATAGTATATTAGCTTTAATAAAAACAAATTATTTTAAATGAATAAAATGCCTTTAATTTTCGGACTAAAAACATACGAATGTATTTATTTAACATATAAGTACATACATACTGTTTGTACAAGTAAATGATCATTATAGCTAAGTTTATTTAAAGTTTGCTATAATGATCATAAACAACAATCGAAAGCTAAGCTTTAATTTACTTTTGTTAATAATCAAAGTCCAAGTGTTTGGGCTGTATTGTTTACATTAAAAAATTCATTGACTTGTAACAAAAGTGGCTTAACTGCTTAGCTTGCATTTGGTTACTAAAAGTGTAGTAACTTATAAAAATGCCCAACTGCAAAATTATGCAAAAAGCAATTATATAGAAGTTCATAAACCTTTACTTTTAGGACAGCAGTAAAATTGTGCAATAATTTTACTGCTGATCTTCATAATTTCACTTAGCATAAGAAAAATTGTAAATTAATTTTAGTATATAAGACGAAAGAAATGAACAATAAATCATCAGTGAAGAATTGTCTTTACTTGAGCAAACCCCTTCACTTGTTTTTATTACACTTTCAATACGGTTCAAGTGCCGCTTGCTGAACCAAATTCAAACCACGCTCAATGCAGTTTATGTGCTGTCATTGAATTGTCCAAGCTCAAAACCAACCAGTGCTATCTACAGTTTCTGTATTGAGCCTTCCCTTTCCACATTATCATTAACATTTTGGTGACCCCGACATGATCCTGTGCAGTCGCAGGAATATCAGCTCGTGGACCATACCAGGACACTATCAATCAACATTCTCGTTATCAACTGGACTCTCACGCAGGAAACTACTAAGCTATACAATTAAGAAGAAAACCGTCAGGCAACAATGGCTACATTCCATAAGAATTTTTGTCCCCCTCAAAATGGGTGGATGGTTTTCTAAGGAAGCCATCATTGTGAACGAGAACAACGGAGGAGTGCTGACAGTGACCCAGGATCATATGCAACAAATAATTTTAATCCTTTTGGTTATATTAGTTGTATTAAGAATTCATGAATATTATAAAGGATATATGAAAAAAAGCCATAAAAATTCAGTAATAAAATATAAAATGTATCATAAATAGCATAAGAATTTATGAGCGTATAAAATAAATTACAATGAATAGAAAAATTATTTGGTATTTATAAAAATTTGAAAAAGAGCCCAAATAGAATTTACACACGAGGTTATGTAAACAAAACTTTAAAAGATATTAAAAACTTTACACGTTTTGCTATAAAATTTTAGGGTTACTCACTACAAGATATAAAAGAAATCGAAAATAAAATCTTACAGCATTTTAAAACAAGCAACATGGCAACGTTTGGCATTTCTGATGCATCAAAGATAATACCTGAGTTTAATGGAGACCTCAGTCAACTCAATAATTTTATAGGCACAATTGATTTCTATGCCGGGACACTTAAAGACACTAAAGAAATTAACAAATTAATAAATAAATTCGTTCTCGCCACTAAATTGTCAGACAGAGTAAGAAATAAACTGATCTCAGAAGAGACACCAAGTACGCTAGAGTCCTTTAAAGGCATATTTAGGAAAGTATTCACTCCAGGGAAATCTCTGTCTTCCGTACATAATGAGTTGGCAAAAGTGATACAATTCACCAACAAAATTGAATCTCTTGTAGCAAGTCTGAATTAATTACAGATTGCAGGATTAGGTACTCAAAATAGGGAAACAATTGTTAGGATGAATGAACAGGTAGTACTAAGTGCTTTCAAAGACGGTTTACATGAACCGCAGGTAATGGCTGCTAGACCTACAGGTTTAAACGAAGCAATTCAAACAGCATTCAAATAGCAGAAGAAGTAAGGCCACAATCCAAACCTATAATACATTACAGGAGACAATTTGATAACTACAGACAAGGTAACATGAGTAATATAAATACTTACAACAATAGAGGTTGTAACAACAATTAGAGTTACTACAACAATAGAAGAAGAAACAACAATCAGGGGTATTGCAACAATAGAGGTAGAAATAACAATCAGGGTTATTACAACAATAGAGGTGGTAAAAGCAGTCAGGGTCATTACAACATAAACTCTCAAGGAAACAATTGTCAAAGTCCAACCCACTCAAGAACTACCAACAACCACAGAAATAATAGATTTATAAATAATAGAAATAGAAATCAAGGAAGAATCCTCAATCCTCAACAGTAGATTTTACCGAAGATGTAGGGGATCTAAAATATGAACGAGAATATACTTTGAAAGCCTAAAACTCGCATATGAATGCACCCCATTTTGTGACTAATGAAGGAAATTTCGTAAAATTTTTGACAGACACGGGTGCAGATATTTCATAATGCTTGCAAAATAACGAGTATTGAGAATAAAGCAATACAAACAATAAGAACCGCAAGACTAGTTTTTCCAGAAGACAAAATAAACTATGAGTATCAAATAGTAAAAAGGGGATTTACAATAGCAGCAGACGGTATTCTGGGTAGGGATTTTCTTACTAAATATTTGGCAAAAATAGACTATGAAACTTACACTTTAGCCATCATAGTAAATGAGACTGAATACGTTTTACCACTGAGAGCAGATATCAATAAAATAACAATACCACCTAGAACAGAAATAGTACAGGCAATAAATGTACAGCTAGAAGAGGACAGCATTGTATGCGCAAAACAAATAAGTAACATTTTTGTCAGTAACACAATAAATAAGGATGTGGCAATCAGCTTATCAACCAATCAAGGTCCAGAACGCTATACCAGGCAGTTGAAGCCAATCCCAATGCCAAAACTTACAATACCGAAGTTCGATGGAAACCATCTCAAATGGCAAGAGTTTCACGACATATTTTCATCGTTAATTATGCAACAAAATATACCTAAAACTCACAAAATGTGGTATCTTAAAACACACGTTGTGGGAGAAGCCGCCGCCCTCATCAAACATTGCGCCGCCACTGGAGAAAACTTTGATGCCGCATGGGGATTGATAGTAGAGCGCAACAACAACAGAAGACTGCTAGTCAGCAAGTTAGTGCAAGAGCTTACCACTGCCCCAACTAAACCGGTTTCCGACAATTACAAGGCGCTGCATGACAAAACACAAGAGTGTCTGTTAGCGCCACAAAACCCGCAAATCGACACTTCTTCCTGGGACCTTGCTACTACAGAGGCTAGATCAAGCAACACGACTTCGATATGAGCAGTCAGTGTCACACCACCGAGAAGTGAAAACAATCAAGGGCTTCCTAGAATTTCTAGAAAAACATTTTCAATCCATGGAAGCAATGGAAGACAAACACCCAGTCAAGATAAAAACGAAGGTGCGCACTTCATCACATCCGAAACCAGCAACCATCCATTATTCATTTGCAAGGAATTTCTGGGTTTATCTCCACCGTTAGGACTTCAACACGTTCAAAAGCAATGGGTTTGTGTAAACTGCCCAAAGCCTGGGCATGTTGCAAAAAGGTGTACACCAAAAGGCTGCACTAAACGGCATAATACACTCCTGCATCTGGACCACCCAACTACTCCAAACCCTTCTTAAACAGGGCAACAAATCAATAAGCAGTACCAGCACCCCCGTCATCATCCACCCAAGAAGCTGCATATCTCACGGCAGCTCAACCCTCTAACGCCAACCACTATGTTTTTTTTAGTACGGCAAGACTCACAGCTCAACATAAGCGAGCGATTAATTAAGTGCCTTGGAATTTCAACGAAGTCAGACATAAGCGGAATTGGAGCCCGCAACACTAAGGTATAGCAACAGGTCAACGTAAAATTCCACTCGCTTACTAACAACTTCAGCACACGATTTGAAGCAGCTGTACTCCCACACATAATTTCACCACAACCGTCACAGGTAATCAACATCGATCACGGGCGAATACCGAAAAACATCGCACTAGCCGACCCAACATTCAATCGGCCCGACAAAATAGACGTACTACTGGGATCAGAATTCCACCGTACGTTGCTAACAGCTGAACAGGTATAACAATACGATACACTCAGTTACCGGAAGAAGACCGAGTGACATATTTTTCAATCGCGTTCAGGCAGCTGACCATGATAGCTTACAGACAGTGCGCTCGAAAATTAATAAAATTCTTAGGGGCCTAATTAGGAAAAATATAATTGAAAGGAATAAGCGAAATAATAGGAGCAGGCATTCCCCTAGGAAATATAAAAATGGGGATGTCGTATTCGTAATTGATAAAAGGATTAAGGGAAAAAGCAAACCCCTATATAAAAGAGTGTAACAGATTTTAATAATATTTTTTATTCCACTACTTACTATCTTCTATAGCTCTAAAACTCAATTTTGACGTCCAGTTATTATTATATATTAGAAAATAAAATTTGGTAGTACTAAGAATCTTTTTTTAACATAGGGAACAACATACAATAAGCTATTTAATCGTTAACTGCTAAACATGTTACAAGTATGTAACCATAATTATTTGAATGAAATTATATTATGACATAACATATTTACTTATTCTAATATTTTAAACCAGCAAAGTTAGCAGCACTGAATAATACCTGTAGTTAATGCAGTTATCAGATAATTACAATTTTGTCAACTCTAAGCCGAGCTAAAAAGCTTGCCTTCGGTTTTACGTTTCCGGGAATATAGATTCTTAATTTGAAGAATAAAGTCTAAACGATGAAAAAAATTATATACGCATGTAAAATATTGGCGAAAATAGAAATGTATATCTAACAAAAAAAAGAGAAATAATCAAAAAAAAACTTTTTTTTAAGAAAATTAAAGTTTTAATTTTTAAAAAATTGGGTTTAAATATGTGAAATTGAGGTTCTCAAAAGACAGCAAGAAAGGAGTAGTATTTAATCGCACCACTGCATGGCAATTCTACATAACCTAAAATGTCACTATGTAGGAATAACGGGCCCTTAATCAATCAGAATTAAAAATCTAAATGCTTAATAAGTGCTCAACGCTGTTAATTTGAAGAGATCTTTGCAAACCAAGAAAAATACGAACAATTTTAACATATGTATGTAAATAGAACGGATATTATATGACGTCATCAGCCGATCCGTAAGAGAAAAGTATTAATTCCAAAACTTTAATTAAACTCATGAAGCTGAAGAGTAAGAGTAATTTTTAGTGTATGTAAATTGCAAGCTTAAGTATAACACTTTGCATCACTGCAAATTGAGAAAGCTGTCGTGAACCTTTAGTCATTGTCAATGTTACATCGGCTCAGAATAATGTATGATTGTTTCTTTTAACATAGGATATTACAGAATTTATTGTCGGTATTAATAATTGATTACAATCAAACATAGTTATGTTAAATGTATTAATCTTACAGTAGTATCTTAACATATGTATGTTAGTATCTAATTTAATCGTAATTGTAATTTTTATTTCCAATTGATTTATAAATTTACGCATGTTAAATTAATTAGGGGATTCACAATGTGTTCTATTTGTCCAATGCTTTAACAACCTTTACCAACTATTAAACACTCGGCGCAGGTGTAAGTAGAGTTGTTGTGATAATTTAATACGTATATTAAACGACGTGGCACTTTTAAAGAACTATTTTTGTATGAAAGACAACAAACCCATTGTGAAATATTATAACAATATGACAATAGGACATAATAGGACACCTTGTGAATCCCCTA
Organism: Melanophora roralis; assembly: GCA_963583895.1. Lineage (NCBI taxonomy): Eukaryota > Metazoa > Arthropoda > Insecta > Diptera > Rhinophoridae > Melanophora > Melanophora roralis. Next base: position 73,257,297 of record OY757189.1, on the reverse strand, counting down.
AATGTATATTATACAATAAAAAAAGGAGGTTTTTTTCAACTAATGAATTTACTTTTACCTATCTTTATAAGTTATAGTCAATGGATGTTTTGAGCTCAAACCTTCATCAACTGCCACTAGTAAAACAAAAGTGTGAAATACAAAATTGGTAAAGAAATTAACTTGCTTTTACAATCAAAGTATAAGAGAAATCGTATGTTTTAATATACATTTGGCGAATTCACAAGGTACGATACGATAGCATATTGTATTATTGTCATATAATTTCACAATAGCATAAAAATTTTGTTGTTGCTTTTCATACGAAACTTGTTGTGAAACAATACAACTTTGTTGGATATGTTTTTTGTGATGTCATATTATATACAAAGTCATGCGCCAAGCGCCTAAAACGAAACGGCGAGTTTTTTAATTTATTTTTAGAGCCGCTAGCACTCGCATCCGTTAAAAATGTCTATACTTAATAGGACTTTGTGTTGAAATTCTGTGGTACATATTTACCAAGAAATTAAATCTTCCTACAGTCATCATATTGCCAACCTTAATATCATCCTCCAATCTCTCAGTCCGCGGGACGCAGACATTTAAGGAGGAAGGAGTTAGAAATACCGACTTTGCCGAGTAGTCAAAAATTTATTCACACACTTGCCAAATTGTATGCAGCCAGAATATAAAATACGCAGACGAAATTTGATACTTCTCAACTGTCACCCGTAAAACTGCATTGATAGCAGTTCCCATCAAACTGCAATGTCGGCAGTAGGGGTGCCAGACGTACTGTTTTTAGCAGTACATGTACTGTTTTTTCTTAATTGTACTTTTTTATGCACAACACCCAAAACAGTACGCAAATGTACTGATTTTCACACTTTGTACTGTTTTTTGTACTGTTTTTATGAATATTTTTTAAAAAACAATAACATTTCTCTATTTTAATATTTGACAAACAAATTTTTATCAGTGTGAAAAAACCCTAAGATAATTTGAAACACTCTGTAATAGTTAATAAAGCACATCGCTTGTTAGCAACGTTGTTACTGTTTTTGTGTATTTACATTTTTGAAAAAAAAAAAAACAGAAAGTTCATGATTAAAAAACTTAAACTTTACAAAATTTTGAGTTACGTTTAAACATTACGGTAAGAAAAATTTGAAATACATACTTCTTTAAGTTTATAGTTGATTTATAAAGATTTATTTTTAGAGATGGATGGAGAAGAAATTATTTCCGACGAATCTCTTTCAGATAGCTCAACTGATGATGTAGAAGAAATAGCTTACACACCGTATTCAAAACGAAGCAAGCAAACTGGTAATCGACGTAAAAACAAATTTAAAGAGATTTGGAAAAATCACTTCAACTGGCTTTCAAGAGCTAATGAAGAAACCATGGCCAAATGCTTCGTTTGTGGTGTTTGTTTTTCAATAGCTAATGGTGGTATTTCGGATATCAAACGCCATATGAAGACAGCAAAACACATGCGGAATTTGGGAAGCTACCAGCAAAAATCTGTAAGTAATTTTTTTAACAACAGTTCCAACAAAGAAAAAGAAGGAGCAATAGATTCCAGCGCGATAGCAGAAGCTGTTTTTGTCTATCATACCGTCATGCATAGCCACAGCTATCAATCGGCAGATTGCAGTAGTAAGCTTTTTACAAAAATGTTTCCAGACTCAAATGTTGCGTCTAATTTTACATGTGGTAAGACAAAGTTATCGAAAATTGCCACTAACGTTCTGGCGAAGCATTCGATTGAAGCTGTATTAAAGGACTTGACTGATGATCACCCGTTTTCAATTTCAACCGATGCGTCAAACAAAGGAAATATAAAAACTTTTCCAATTGTTATACGATACTTTTCTAAGCATACGGGAGTAAATACAAAGCTGTTGAACTTTTATGAATCAAATTCCGAAATGTCAAATGATATTGCTGAATCGTTAAAGTCTAAATTGGAGTGTCGTGATTTAAGCTTAGCCAACGTAACCAGCTTTTGTGCAGATAATGCGAACGTAAATTTTGGTTGTAAAAAAAGCGTTTTTGTTGAGCTTAAGAAACATAATCCAGACATTATCGGTATGGGATGTTTGTGTCACATCATTAATAATTCATTTAAAAATGCATTAAAACTTTTAAAACTCGATATAGAGAATATTGTTATAAAGGTTTTCAATGAGTTTAGCTCATCAACAAAGAAGACTTCAAGCCTAAAAGAAATATTCGAGTTCTGTGACATAGAATGGAGCGAAATGCTTCGTCATGTGCCAACCCGATGGCTCAGTTTAACTCCAGCTATTGAACGGTTTTTGAAGAACTATCGAGCCTTGAAAGCGTATTTTCTTTCTCAAGATGATTGTCCAGCTGTTTTACATCAATTTTTTGAGCTTGAGACTTCTGAAGCCTATTTGGGATTTGTTCACAACGTAGGTACTGCATTATTGACATCAATAAAGAAATTAGAAGAGAAGGACAGTCTGGTTATAATCGACGTTTACAAAATGGTTAAAATGCTTCGTGGCAAATTCGAACAACAAAAAAATGAAAACTTTTATGGTTATTTTGCCGAAACAGTTTGCAGTAATTCTGATAACTTGCAAGAGGTCTCTTTATTCAAAAAACGAGCTGACGCTGTTCTATCATATATAATTAAATACATTGGAGATCACTTTGATTTAAAAAGTAATAAGCTTGAAAAACTGAGTATTTTTAATATGAATTCAAATGTTTTATTTCAAGATTTTACTGAAGTTGTGAAATTATTCTCCATTAAAAATATTAATATAGATCTCTTATTTGATGAATTTATTTTTTTGAAAACTTTTGTTAAAAACGTACAACAAGAAAAAAGTGTGGACGAAAAATGGAAAGAGTTTTTAAACAGCGGCTCTTTTCCTAATTTTGAAAAAATTTGCAATTTTGTTTTTTCAATTCCACATTCAAATGCTGCCACAGAAAGAATTTTCAGTTTAATGTTTTTATTTTGGAGAAAGGAGAGAAATAGACTATTGATTGAAAACTTGGAAAGTGAGTTAATTATAAAAACAAACTACGAATATAACTGTAATGAATTTAGCAATTTTTTAAAAACAGAAGACGGAAGAAATGGAATTCTAAAACATATAAAAAAAAGCGATAAATATTTTTAAAAATTTATTTACAAACCTATTTTAATAATTAAATTATGATATACATATGTATGTATACTCATGTTTTCAAATATTTTCTAAAAACAAAAAAGACAAATGTTGAAATTAATTTTAAGAGCTTTAATTTGTGATTTTTTTTAAATAACGTTAAAACTAAATAATTGAAGGCCTTTAAATACAGCGTGTAACGCATTAGAAAAGATTTTTAATTAAAAAAGTAATATAAAATTGGAAAACAGAGAAAATATAACTAAATTAAAGTGACATTACATTTCAATTTTTAACATGTAAATCCATAAGGAACAGGGAGAAATTTAAAATTTTGTATTAAACACAATACAACGCAGGTGTAAAAACCAAAAATTAAAATCTAAAAAGTATTTACCATATATAAAAATATTTTATATATGAAAAATTTAAAATGAATTTACTATATCTTTCATAATTTTATGATCTCATATATTTTAAGTGTTTTTTTTTCTTTTTTTGTTGCTTATTGAATTAATAGTTAAAAAATGTTATTAGCAAAATAAAAAGTTATGATTTCTTAAAAAGAAAAATGTACTGTTTTTTACTTCATTGTACTGCTTTTTTATCGTGAGTGTACTGTTTTTTCGAATTTCAAATGTGGCTACCCTAGTCGGCAGACACATTGTTGTGCAAGGTGATCTGCGAACAAGCCGCGGTTTGTTGTTTTGGCCAGGGCGTGTATGAAGTCAGTCTTAGCCGTGTGCCGAAGTAGTTAAGTTGGAAATAATATTTAAACGGAATAAAATATTAAAATAAATTATTTTTGAAATAATAAATCTAATAATTGTTCCAAATATTTAAGTCAATAATTGTTAAATAAAATAATTGTGAAAACAGAAAAAACCTTGGGATTTAATTCGGCGCAGTGAGAGCGCCTTAAAAATTATATTTTTTTAATTTAATCCGCGTAAAAATTTTAAATTATATAAATAATAACAATAAATATGTTAACACGCGCAACTTGTTGTTTTGGGTGAACTAACAAAATGCTTAGCTGGCGTCTAGACGGGTTTTTTGCAGTTATTGGTTTCAGCAATAAATAAGTTCAAGTAAAACGGATTGCTGAGTTGCACAATAAATTTTAATACAAAAACTGTAATTATAACTTTTAATAGTTTTTGTCTTTTATCATAAATAAAAAAAGAACACTTCAGACTTCCGTCTGAAGTTTTTTTTAAAAAACTAACGAAAGAAAATTTTGTTTTATTGGCGCCCGAGCAGGGACCTGACAGGACAATAGTGTAAAAAGTTAATTGTGTTTAAATACCTCCACAGGAGCTATTCTTGAAAATGACCAAGAGCGTGCAACTTACTAAAAAAGTCCTTGTCAAGTTTCAAAAATCGCTGTCAACCCTTCTTTATCAGTTCGAAGAATACCACGCGCAAAGTGTGTACCGAGGGCCTGAGTCCCCCGATCGTGGGATAAAAAAGAAACGCCGGAGTCACCAACGTGGGAGAACACCGATATGTTAATAATAATCTTAGCAACCATCTGCATGGCATTTGGCGAAGCTATTTAACAGAAGCCATTATTTTATTTTGCATTTTATTTGAGCTTGAATTTTGTGTTCCTTATTTGTATCTTTTTATCTTATACGAATATTTGCAACAATGTAACAATGCAACTCTAAGTTTGAAGTATTACAATACATATATGAAGATAAGTTTTGCATTGTTACATATACTTAGTGAGATAAGTTGTTTTAAGACGAAGTCTTTAAGTGATCGTGTGACAAACAACAAGTAAAGAAGTAACCGCCTTAAGCGGTGAACAATAAACATGAACTTAATATACGGTTCGCGTTTTAATCACAAACAGACAATTAGTAACGGTTACGCAAAAATTCAGGACGGAACTTTTAAATTTATTCACCCCATTAATTCTGTATCTTATGATAACTTCATACACACCACCAAGAAATATGTTGACAAATATTTTACAACAAAACATCCTTTATACCCAACGATGTACTACACACTGACTCAAACCATTGGCTTACTTATTACTCTCAAAACAGCGACACCGCAAAAACAAAAAAGATCAATAGACACATTAGGAAAAATTTTAAAACTTATTGCAGGATCTCCTGACCATGACGACGCAAAATTGATTTATAAGACGTTAGATGAAACCGCCAATAATAATGAAAAATAAGTTATAATTAATACAGATTTTGCCCAGTCTTCAATATTCCGTTGTGAATGATTTACGGGAGTTAGATGTACATACATACATACATATGTATTAGAAATAATTAATTATGATTGCGATTGATTGAGTGCAGAAATTAATTAGAACTTCATTTATTTTTTAACTACGCACGTGTATGTATCTTCAAGAATGTTAAAAAAACACCTGCAAAGCAATATACGCCAAATTTTTAGCACACTGTTATACAAGATTTATTTTGTATATTTTACAGTTTATTTTTTATTTTTATAAACTAACAGTATTCAGCTAATTAAAATGGCTTTCCTACCTGCTTTGCTAAAACTGATAAATCTTTACAAAACAAGAAATAATAATTTTTGTAAAAAAAACTTATGCATTCCTTATTTTAGCAATGGTGATTAAAAAGTTACCTGCGAATATGTACGTTAAATGTAGCCCAAAATGTTATAACAACTTTTTTGCACATTGCTTTGACACATGAAACGATGTATGTATATATGTTAACGCAAGAAACGTTGAATGCCCCTATTACAAACTGTTTCACAAGAATTAAATTGCTGACACAAACGCAGACAGCTAAATAAAACTTCCAGGTAATAAATATTGCAAAACAACCAAAGCGTCATTTTGATTACCATGCAAAATAATATTTGGTTTAAGTTATTGCTTACCATGCAAATTAATATTTGGTTTAAGTTATCGTATAATTAAAATAAATTGTAAAGTTCAGTTCTAATTTAAGCATGAATAAATAAAGTGGTTTTTAATTGTGAACTTAAAATAAATTTGTTTTTTTTTAACAAAATAACTAATAAAGTTATAATTGGCGCCCAACGTTAAAAGGATCTCCATCTAAATGAACACCCCATAGGCTGTAACAGATGGAGACTCCAACTTTAAAAGGATCTCCATCTAAATAAACACCCCATAGGCTGTAACAGAAGGAGACTCCAACGTAATAGTATCTCTATCTAAATAAACACTCCATAGGCTGTAAAAGAAAGAGACTCCAACAACAAAACACCCCACAGGCTGTTAACTGACAAAGCTTCAACTTAAGGACACCCCATAGGCTGCAGAGAAGTTTAAAAAAAAATCAACACCCCACAGGCTGTAACAAATACAACCATCTGCCAAATAAGGACATTTGGAGTGAGGAACTTGGTGTAGTACGGTAACCCCAGTATATTAAAGAAAAGGACAAATTACCTTCTACCAGCTTCACAAGGATGACTGTAAGATTAGTCATGACATTTCTAACACTGGTTTCGGCCGACGTAAAAATTTTGGACTATTCTAATTCACAAATAGTAGCTTGGAACTCCGGACTGGCAAAATTACAGACAGGTACATTTAAATTAATACACGTCATCGACACAAACATATATCAGGACTTTAAAAAACAAACTACAAGAAACACTTAACCAAGATATTAGCTCTTCCCACTTTCTGCAACCCTTTTTAAATCATGAAGCTACAGAACTTCAATCATATCTGGACAGATTAAAACCAAGGTCGAAAAGATCCCTAGATTTTATAGGATCCGCCTGGAAGTGGATTGCAGGAAGCCCCGATCATGAAGATTTCGAAATTTTAACAAAAAAGGCAAACAAAGAACTAAGAAATAACAATAAACAAGCTATTATTAATAAGGTAACAGTAGAAAAAATTAATGAACTCACTCATATAACAAACAGTATAATTGAAACAGTTAATCATAAGAATATTTATAATAAAAGTGAAAATGTAAATGTAAAAGAAAAATTAATAACAATACTGAAATATAAATTAGACAGTGTTAAGGAAGAATTAATTAACATTCAACATGCCATGCATTGGGCAAAAGTGGGTGTAGTTAATTCCTTCTTATTAACAGCTAAAGAAATTGATATTGTAAAACAAATAATAAATAAAGATTCCATACCTTTTATAAACTTGGAACAAGCATTCGAGTTTTCTGAAATAAAGATAGCATCTAATCATGATTCTATTATTTATATATTAAGTATACCTACCACACATTTAAATTCATGTAACAAAATGCTAATAAGACCCATTAAGTTAGGAAAATATGTGAATAAACTGAAATATCAGAACATCCTCATATGCGATAATGTAATGTATGGTATAAAAAATGAATGCAAAGGTTATAATAATATTACAATATGCAATAGAAATAATTTGGACTATATTGAAAGCGATATGTGTCTAGCAAACTTGATTAAAAGTAAAGTGGCAAAATGCAGCTTAATAGACAATCGAGGCATCCCCACCATAGAAGAAATTGAACCAGGAACAATTCTTCTGAACCAATTCAATGGAACAATTTTCATCGATACTGAACCGCAAAATCTTACTGGAACCTATGTGGTACAATTCTTCAATACATCCGTGACAATAGCCAATAGAACTTACGATTTTTTCGAAACAACAAGATTGCAACCATTACCGGCTATCTTACAAACTAAGTATTTGCACCAGAATATAGAAGAAACTCTATCATTGGAAATGGTGAAAGAATTAAGAGCTAATAACACCGAAATAATTGATCTGCTGGATGAAAAAAATAAAAAAGGATTTACAGTCAACCTAAGTCTCTCTCTAATATCGATAATATTCATGGCCATTCTGCTAGCCAAGACAAGGATACTAAAAAAAAGCGATAAAACAATCATTATTCCAACAACGCTAGAAGCAATCCCATCGATACATACATCCATGCCAGAATTATCAGATACCAGAAAACCTGAAAAACCCAGCATAACAAGAATCTCCAATATTCCATATTTTTGATCGACCGGGACGTTCGAAATTAAAAGGGGAGGTGTTAACGCAAGAAACGTTGAATGCCCCTATTACAAACTGTTTCACAAGAATTAAATTGCTGACACAAACGCAGACAGCTAAATAAAACTTCCAGGTAATAAATATTGCAAAACAACCAAAGCGTCATTTTGATTACCATGCAAAATAATATTTGATTTAAGTTATTGCTTACCATGCAAATTAATATTTGGTTTAAGTTATCGTGTAATTAAAATAAATTGTAAAGTTCAGTTCTAATTTAAGCATGAATAAATAAAGTGGTTTTTAATTGTAAACTTAAAATAAATTTGTTTTTTTTAAGCAAAATAACCAATAAAGTTATAATTTATACCTGCAGCTAATCAGTTAAATTGAACCCTTTAAGTTGCACATTAAGTCAATTTTATTACACTATGCCTGAAAAACAATAAAGATCTTTGTCAATTCTGCATGATTTTTTTATTTTGCAACAAAATAAAACAAATCTTAATAGAATTGAAATTTAATAAACTCCCTTATTTTTTGTTCTTTAAATCTGTTTTATTCTCCCACAGTCTAGTCAGTCAAAGCGTGAGAATCGATGCGTCAGCTTTTCTTTTCGACTGCACATGCAAAACATAAAATATTTATTTTGCAGGTGCTATTCAAATTACCAGCCAGACAGTATGAAATCCAACGCTTTTCCCTGGCTACCTGTGGGAAAATATTTAAATGAAACATAAGCAATTCCGGCTCACCTAAATTCTTTACTTAGAATTTCTTTTATTTTTAATTTTATTTTAATTATTTGTTTTTGTATATGTTTTAGTATATAAGTATGAATATTTTCCATAAATGCAATCATTACGTTTACGACTGTTGTTGTTAGTGATCGGCTTCTCTTATTGTACGACCTTGAGAACTCCTTTAGAATTTCTACTAACTTATTCTGGTGAACCACCAGGATAATTCTATATAGAAATTTCATACCATTGACTTATTCTGGTGTACCACCAGGATCATTCCATTTATAAAAGCGAGGCAAACGAGCCGTCGCAAAAAACATTGGCGACTGTGACAGGACCTGCAACCTTCGGTTTATCTACTTAACATTTGACAGGAACTTAACCTGCAATCTTTCCATAACATGGAACCCTCAGCAAAGCTCCTCCAGAAGCTAAAGGAAATCGGCGAAAGCATCGCCATCATAATAAGGAACTTCAGCAAGGAATCCAGTAGTCGCAAGACGACTACTTATTATGAGGAACGACTGGCCAGACTCAAGGTTGCTTGGGCAGAGTTCGAGGATGCGGACAACAATCTACGACGTTCAAAGGATGTAGACACATCTGACGAATACTTTGTGTCCGACTACTAGACCAAAGTAAAGTCTATGGCAACAAAGTATATCACGCTGATAGAACATGAGCTTGACACTCAAGGTCGAGCATCAGACACCAAGCAACCTCAGGGTCTCTCAACCTCAAACACCGAACGATCAAGTGGTGGTGCAACTGATGGTCATGATGGCCTCTTTAGCCGGTCTCTGGGTAAAATGGCGGCTTTAACCCGTCAACTAGACGGGCTTCAGATAAACGAACGAGAAATGACTTACTATGAGATAAAAAAGGCCACAATTACCCACCTATGGCAGCAAGTGGAACAACTTAACGACGAGGTACTGGACAAATATCCTGATCCAGATCAATTTGGCTAAATTTCAACTAAATATGTGCACCTCGAAAAAGAAGCCCAAACAGCAATCATCCAGCTCACAAGTGCTACTTAACACCTCCACTCCGCCACCTCGGGAATTGTAGCTAGATCACCTTCATTGCCCTTACCCACAATCGACATTACTAAATTCGATGGTGATTATATGAAGTGGACCTCCTTCTCTGATCTATTTACCAGAATTATCCATGAGCAACCCATATCCGACGCTCACAAAATGTTATATTTAAAGAATAACGTAATCGGTGAAGCAGCAAATATCATTGCTCATTTCGCTATTACGGAAAAAAATTACCAAGCGGCATGGCTACTGCTGGAAAACCGCTATAATAACAAAAGGGTTATGGTGGCTACGGCAATTCAAAGGTTACTAGATCAGCCATCTGGCGCTGGCTCTTTGAACGCCCTTAAGCGACTACACGATACAACAAAGCAGGGCTGAGCAGCTCTATCCAACATGGGTCTTGAGACTACCTCATGGGATCCACTTCAAATCCACCTTTTAGTTAAAAAGGTGGACAAACCCGTATACAGTCAATATGAACAAACAATTTCCAGGCCTAAGGAGCTACAAAAAATTAGCGACTTTTTAAACTTACTCGAGAACAACTTCCATAATTTTGAAGCAATGGAATATAAGGAGAAAGCTGCCGTCAATATTCCTAAAACTTGCACGCTTACTACACAACCCCAACTCGAAAGCAGACAATGCATTTATTGCAAGAGAGATTATCACCCATTATATCGATGCAAGGAATTCCTATTGCTTAGCCCAAAAACGCGACTTAACCTGGTACAGAAACAAAGGTTATGTGTAATCTGCTTTAACAATAGTCATTCCACCAAACAATGCGCGATCGCAGGCCGCTGCCAAAAATGTGGGGAAAAGCACCATACGCTGGTTCACCTTGAACCTAACTCACGACAGACTGCGACATCAGCAGAACAAGGAAATTCCTCCAATATGCCAATTAAATCAACCAAAGACGAACGTTAAACTTCTACTGAGCCAGCCACGACTAGTAATCAATTATCGGAACAAGCGGCTTCCCTCGTCACTACACCAGCAGTTGTAGTAGAAGGTAGGGCTGTGAATTCTGCTACTACAAGGCCCAATGTTTTACTAGGAACAGCATTGGTAAAGGTTAAGGCGAATGGTCTTGAAACCGAATGTAAGGCGATTCTCGACTCAGGATAGCAAGTCAACCTAATTACAGAAAGATTAGTTACCCGGCTTGGTCTCCCTGCTAGGCCTGCATCTATCTCAATAAATGGCATCGGAAAAAACCAGACCAAGGTTCAAAACCGAGTCAACATTACACTTCAACCTCGACGCAACAATTTTTCAGCACGTTTGGAGGCATTTGTGTTGCCACAAATAATTGCTCTTTAACCTTCGCATCATACTTATATTGACAAGTGACCTATTCCCAACAATATAGCACTGGCAGACCCAACCTTCAATCGTCCAGACAAAGTCGATATTCTTTTAGGGACAGAATATTATCATCAGTTACTCACTATTGGAAAGATTAAACTTTCCGATAACCTCCCAGTCTTGCAAAATACAATGTTAGGCTGGATGGTATCCGGAAGAGTGGCTGGCCAGCAAGACAAGATGAGCCAGGCAATCGAGAGATTTTGGAAACTGGAAGAAGTCGATAGGACACACCGTCAATTATCAACGCAAAATGCACAGTGTGAAGCGCATTTTAACCAGCCCTCTGCACGTGACAAGGAAGGAAGATTCATAGTAAGACTCCCATTTTGTACTGAACCAAGTTCTTTGGGAGAGTCACATAGTATCGCCTTCAATCGACTCCTGTCATTGGAACGACGATTGTCCAAGGACACTGTTTTAAAGCATCAATACACACAATTCATGAAGGAATTTGAAGCATTAGGCCACATGACCAAGGCCGACATAGACAAAGTTGAAGGGGCAAAATACTTTATTCCCCACCACTGCATATTACGACCCGAAAGCAGTACCACCAAAATTAGAGTTGTGTTTGACGCCTCTTCGAAAACATCATCCGGGAAATCATTAAACGATATTCTGCATACTGGACTACCACTACAAAATGACTTATTCACTATTTTGCTGAGCTTTCGATTACCGCGCTTCGTATTCACAACAGACATAGAAAAAAATGTTTCGCCAAATCCCGATCCATCCCAAAGATAGGCCATACCAGATAATCCTATGGCGACCGGATATCACCGAGCCCATCAACTATTTCACATTAAATACCGTTACTTACGGAACTAGGCCAGCACCATATCTAGCAATCAGATGTTTGAAAGAAATAAGCCGGGAGAACCAACTACAGTTTCCCTTAGCAGCCAATTTTTTGGAGAAAAACTTTTACGTTAATGATGGGCTGGGTGGAGCTGACAGCTTAAGTATAGCCTTGGACACCCAACGCCAACTGCAGCAAGTCATGGCGCGGTATGGATTTAACTTAGGAAATCGAGCGCCAATCACGTTCAACTACTTCGAAATATCCCAAAATGTGATCAAGAGGTCAGCCTCGACTTCTCCGCAGAGGAGACCAACTACACTAACACATTAAGATTGGCCTTGTTACCCAAAGGTGACCAACTTAAAATCAAGGTCAACGTACAACCAATCAAAGCTGTAACCAAAAGGACAGTCACTTCAGATTTAGCACGCATTTTTGACCCACTGGGTCTCCTATCTCCTGTCGTTGTCAGAGCGAAAATGTTTGTTCAAGAGCTGTGGACCCTAAATCTTTCATGGGATGAAGCCGTGTCTTCCGAATTTGACTCTCCGTGGCGAAACTTTCGAAACAATCTCAAAGAACTCGAAAACTTTCAAGTCCAGCGACATGTATATAAGGCTCAGGAAGCAATCCAGCGAGAATGCGCGACTAAAAACATTAATTTCCATTTTATCCCTCCGCGATCTCCGCATTTCGGTGGATTATGGGAAGCTGCTGCAAAATCCGCTAAGGGTATTTTTATCAAAGAAATATCAATCGCATCCCTGACTTATGAGGAAATGGAAACCGTGGTCATAGAGGTGAAAGCAATCCTGAATTCAAGGCCAATTGCACCATTACCAAGTAATCCGAATGATGACGCTGCATTGACACCTGGTCATTTCTTGATTGGGGAGCCTCTCACGGCCCAGGTCGATGCGACTGCACAAACAACATCCTCAACCTTGGCAAAACGTTGGGAATTAGTCTCCCGAATAAAACATCAGTTTTGGAAAAGGTGGTCACAGGATTATCTCAATGAGTTCCAGCAGCGCAGCAAGTGGCAAACTTAATCACAAAATCTACAGCTCGGCACCATTGTCGTAATTAAAGATAATTTACCTATCATGAACTGGCGACTCGGAAAAGTAGGTGAAACATTTCCTGGACCCGATGGCTTGGTCAGGACAGCGGCGGTAAAAACATCAATGGGGTCATTAAGCGAGCCATCCACTTACTCGCTCCTCTTCTGATAGAACCAGATGACGATGAAGGAAGAGATAATTCACAACCCCTCAAACAAAGCGGCGCGCCCAGCGACTTTAACAAAAATTCTCCACCTTCAAAACGTGGTAACTTGACCACAACAAGCATGCTCGTGATCCTAGCATTGTTTCTTCCACTAGTGACGTGCCAACAAGTCACTTACACTCAGATTAAAAGCAACCCTGAACATATTGGTAAAATCAAACCAGTTCTTTCAGAATGGAAACTTCTGATATATTTTGAGCTGGCACCATTTCCGAATAAATAACAGCTTTTGATTAACGGGACCAATGCCTTGACGGATGCCTGTAATTACTTATACTTCCACACTCAATGTACCGGACTGATAAAACATTTTCGCAACATACAGAACGACATGCATGCTGGTCTAGAAAATCTTGATAAACGAAAAAAAACGAAGCGCAATAGATATTGTCGGCAAAGTAGCAAACTCCTTATTCGGTGTTCTGGATTCAAAATATGCTGAGCAAATGTCCGACACCATCAACAGTATCAAAAACGATGAAGCCCGACTACAAGAGATCCTGTGGAATCAAACTTCATTCTTGGACTCTACCGTTAACCTAATGAAGTAGACTGAGGCTCAGACTCAAAATGGTTTTGAAAAAAATAACTTTAAAATCATCAAACTCATGAACCGCACAAACAATGACAAACGCTCGCAGCTCATTTTATCCCTAAGCATCCAGTTAGTTATAATAGCAGACAAGGTTCAAAAAATGCACACCTCTATGATTAAGTTGTTGGCTGATACTTATCATGATCGGATCAGCCCTATTCTGCTAACCCCACAATAACTTTCTACTGAAGTGGATAACATAAAAGCTAATCTTCCAACAGATTTAACATTACCAGTAGTGGATATCATTCAAATATACGGCATCGCGGCAGCTCATACATCAATCTCCAATGAGCACATCATCTGCACCTTGTTTATTCCCTTGTCAAATCCAAATGAATATGATTCATTCTACTTTACACCAGTCCCACAAGTAATAAAGAATTCATTAGTAGCTATCATACCGACATCAAAAATGATAGCCCTTAACGCTCATCGTGATAAATATTTCCCAAAGGATGACAATAAACTTCTTGGCTGCAATACACTGCAGCGCAATACCCTTTTGTGCCCAAATGTCCAAGCTACTTACAACAAGGGTGCACCAATATGCAGCTGAGAGATACATTTATTCAATAATGAATCTGATTCAAGCTGCAATATAGAGGTAGTAGCCAACAACAACGTATGGTATCAACTGTTTGAAAGGAATCAACAACTCAAATTAAGTACAGTTTGCAATGGAAAGAAGAGCTATCAGCTTGTGCAAGGTACGGGGTTAATAACACCCCCAGCAAGGTGTACTATAAAAAACGAGATGATCACGGTAAGCAGTCATCAAAACATCACATCAACTCTCCATCAATCCAATACAGCCAAAGGGATGTCATTTTTCAATTCGTTGCATGATGTGGACAACATGACGCAATCTTTGATATACCGTTCAAGTATTGAGGAAATAAACCGATTGCAGGCAGAAATGAAAGCACAGCTACGCGATATCCCAGTAACGACAAGCCATCATGAAATACATAGTTCGACAGCCAGTTACTTTGGATTGGCGCTCATTTTAATTTTATTTATCATCCTACTAAGAAACTACATACGAAAGAAGAAGGTCAACGCTCACCGTGCAGTGCCGCAGCCTGCTCCAAGGTCCTCATGGGACATTTCAGTGGATCCACCAGCTTGACACTGCTTATATTAAGTCCCCGGAATTGATTTATGTGAGCTGTTTAACTATTCTTCCTGGTCCCTCTAAGAGGTGGCAGTATGTTAATTCTGTATAATTTTTTTATTTTGCAACAAAATAAAACAATTCTTAATAGAATTGAAATTTAATAAACTCCCTTATTTTTTGTTCTTCAAATCTGTTTTAATTCTCCCACAGTCTAGTCAGCCAAAGCGTGAGAATCGATGCGTCAGCTTTTCTTTTCGACTGCACATGCAAAACATAAAATATTTATTTTGCAGGTGCTATTCAAATTACTAGCCAGACAGTATAAAATCCAACGCTTTTCCCTGGCAACCTGTGGGAAAATATTTAAATGAAACATAAGCAATTCCTGCTCACCTAAATTCTTTACTTATAATTTTTTTTTTTTTTTAATTATTTGTTTTTGTATATGTTTTAGTATATAAGTATGAACATTTTCAATAAATGCAATCATTACGTTTACGACTCTTGTTGTTAATTAGCTTAGTGATCGGCTTCTCTTAGTGTACCACCTTGAGAACTCCTTTAGAATTTCTACAAACTTATTCTGGTGAACCACCAGGATAATTCTATACAGAAATTTCACACCATTGACTTATTATGGTGTACCACCAGAATAATTCCATTTATAAAAGCAAGGCAAACGAGCCGTCGCAAAAACAATATTATTCATTGCTGACACCTTCCTATAAATACTAGACAAAAGTTGTCTTTCTTTTAGATAGACCTTTCATATAGAAAAGACAAGACGCAAGGCACGCAAGAGAATTATAAAAATAATATAACAAAAACAAATTACAAATTAAAAAACAATTAAATCTCTAAATAAAAATATGCCTGGAAGAAGCAAATCTTCTTTAGATAGAAATGCGAAATGCATGGCAAAATTAAATATCACAGGAGCAATATGATCGCGTCAGTAGTCAAGTTCAGCGCCAACGCTTATTTAGATCTATGGAGTCTGAAGAAAATCGAAACATTCGCCTACAGCGGCAGTCTTCGCCAATCTTCCTTAAGAGCTTCAGAGACAGAAGAACAAGCCAATACTCGACGTTCTCAACAATCACAACGCTAGTCTTCTTTAAGATCTTTAGAGACTGAAGAGAAAATGAATATTTGACGCACCGAACAATCTGAACGCCAGTCTTTCTGAAGAGCTGTAGAAACTGAGGAGCAAACGAATATTCGACGCACACAACAATCTAAGCCCCAGTATTTCTTAAGAGCTGTAGAAACTGAGAGGCAAACGAATATTCTACGCACACAAAAATCTCAACGCCAGTATTCCTTAAGATCTTTAGAGACTGAAGATTAAACGAATATTCGACGCATTCAGCAATCTGAACGCCAGTCTTCCTTAAGAGCTGCAGAAAATGAGGAGCAAACAAATCGTAGTCTGTTGATCACACTCATCAACAGTTGGTCACATTATTCCAACTATTTAAAATAACAATTGATTCCTCGAAAATAAAAAGTGCGAACTTAACATATTTTCTTTTACCCATACTCAAGAACGTAAACAATCAATTGCACTGGCATACACATATTGTATCGTCAAGAATTTGGAAGGAATCAAATTGCCCAAAATTGAATTTGCTGATTTGAAGTTTTGCGATCACACATTAAATAATAACAAATATTAACTGTATTGTAAGCAAACTTATGAATTAAATTTTAGTATAAATAGCGGTAAGAATTATTGAATAAAATCAGAATCTTTCTTGCAACCAACAAAACCAACTCATTATTCTAACTGAGCACCTGACAATGCTTTGAAGAATGAAAACGTGCTGTGGCTAAGCGCAGCATTATAAAACCCTTAGCAGCCTGCCGTCACAAAAATTCATACATTATATGGCGATCCTGCCAAGCAATCTGTAGACTTTGAAAAAAAAACCCTAAGTCCTGCGAAACTAACCTCAGGAATCAATTGAAACACTATATTCTGACTTCTTCTTGAACTGACTTTCCGGATGACAGTGATGGAAGAAAGTCCTTCAAAAGATCACACAGACGCAATGTTTGCAAAATACTACAGTGAGGAATATATCCCACAAGGACAAGCCGAAAAAGACTATCTTAGATACACTCCTGCACCAGTCAACAGCGGCCCCAAGAATACAAAAAGAGGACACAAAAAAGGAGAGAAGTACCAAAAGCAGAGACAAAATCGAAAACAGGTAGAAAAATGAAACAACTAAAAAAGAAGAGACAGGAAATAATAAGATTAATAGGATTAACAGTAGGTGAACAGAAGAGAAAGTTATACCTTGAGCTAAAATCCTAAAATGGAAAACCAAAAATCGAAAACAGAGGAGGTCATCAATATCAACAACTATAGCCCAGAACGAAGTATGGACTTCGGAACAACCATAAAGATAGATGCCTTTTGCATATTATGTTTAGATGTAATAATGTTTTTAATTTTTATATTAAACAAATTTTTTTAAGAGTTATGTGCAAAAAAAAAGCTGTTGCACAAGTAAAAATATAAATTACAAAAAAAAATTTTCTTTTTTATCAAGTATAAATTAATATTCTATGGACTCAGTAATAAATAAATTCGAAAAAATGCTAAGCGCAGCATTATAAAACCCTCAGCAGCTTGCCGTCACAAAAACTCATACATTATCAAATATTCGAAAACGTGTACAAAACCAACACCAGCCGCCCTATTCTGTAACTCGCTAAAGCTAAAACTCTATCGCTAAAAATCTAAAAAAGCTTTTTGGCAATTTTTAGCTACGAGTGCAATTCTGTTATTTATATCGCCTAATTTAGCATAGTCCTAAATTTTAATTCGCCGCAAATAAAACTTTTATTTCTATAGCTAAAATTTTCTAATATCGAATTCTCTAATTTAAAATTAGCGATTTGATCTCTAAAATTTTTAAAATTTTAGCATCAAATATTTTTTAGTGCTAAAATTTGAGTAGAGGATAATATTTGTTTATTTAATGTTTTCAATAAAAAATATTTTTAATTTAAGCAAGAAAATTAAAGTAAAAATACAATTATATTATATATTGTAAAAATGTCTAGAGATTCTAAACAATTGCTTAGTTAAATTAATTGTTAAAAATATAAATCAGTTCCTTAATTATATGAAATATCTTTTAACATAAATTGATTGGCTATTTTAAGCCGTTTTACAGCAATATAAAACAAAAAATATTTTTCGGCACCTTTTTGTAATGATATATGTATAATAATAATTCTTTAAAACACAATACATACACACAAAGACCCTACTAATTGTTTACTTATTGCAAACATACATGCATATTTGCAAACAATTAAGGCTGCCATCATATAAACATGTCGCCATAATTTCCGCGATTTTTGGTTTCATATATTAGTACTACATTTCAGTTATATACATACATATTAAAATACATAAATATTTAAGTCTGTATGTATGAAAATTAAGAAATGTTTAAGCATATATTTTAAAATAAGTTATATACAAATATTTTCTTATATATTTTATATATTTGTTGTAAGCAAACGCATAACATTTGTTAACAAACGCTAATAATAATGTAAGGCAGCACTTATAACAAAGTGGATTAAAACAAAAGGTGGTGTTATCTCGTCAGCAGATTATTTTTTGTTTTGCCTTGCTCCAACACCATGACATAAAAGGCTGCATATTTTGCGTTTATTTCATTGTGTGTTTGTTTGTATTTTTTATCGTTTAGGTGTTTGTCTTCGGACTTACAATGTAAAAATTCCATATGATTGTTGGTGGTGTATTTGTAGTACCAACGCTACCACCTTCTATAGATCTAACTTGACATATAAATTATCAAAAGCTCCCACATGTGTTTGTCTCTTTTCAGCATCATACTATCGAGGCAGAGGGAATGAAAAAGTCTGCTGATAGTAAATTAGCTACGGCGAAAAATTAAAACTTTAGCTAAGCGATAAACCATACGGAATACCAATTTAGCAAAGTAGCTAAAATATTCGCCGTAGTTTATTTTTAGCATTTTAGCGATCGAGATTTAGTTTTAGCTAAGAGAATTACAGAATAGGGGTGCAGATAGAACCAAGAAATGCGGAAACAGCACTAGAGCCCACTACACGACGTAATATTGCATCTGAGAGTATGGCAGTTTTGCGCCGAAATTTTAAAAGATAAAGTTGAATGGTATTTAACAAAGCGGCTTTTGAATACGACAAAATACTTGATTATAGTGGACACAGTCAAGAAAAATTGGCTCCATGACTCATGAATGCAGATATTGTGGTGCGCTTAAGTGGAAATCAGAAACTCCTAGGATTTGTTGTAGTGCGGGAAAAATCAAAATACCATTTCTGCAAGCTCCTCCAGAGCCTTTAAAAGAACTTATTATGGGTCCAACAAATGAATCGATATATTTTTTAAAAAAACCTTAGAAAATATAAATCCGCATTTCAAATGACATCTTTTGGAGCAGGCACAGAGAAAAACCTGGTAAAACAACAACCAGGGTTTTCTCCTACGTTTACCATTCAAGGACAATTTTACCACAAAATTGGATTTTTGTTACCATTGAATGAGCAGGAACCAACGTTTTATGGGCGATGAAAGCGTAGGAGCGGAGAGAAGATGTGAAGTAATACAAGGTGTTCAAAGGAGCATAATTGAAGATTTACAAAGTCTGCTTCATAATGGTATGAAAGAAGGAGATACCCTTGGTCGTATAAACACAGTACATGTAAGCAATATTGAATGCTATTGTCTAAGAATGCTTCTTCACAATATAAAGAAACCCAAATGGTTTTTCAGACTTAAAAACTATTAATGGTAATATTTGCGAAACCTTTTGCGAGGCATGTGAATTATTAGGCTTAATGGAAAACGATACTCAATGGGAATTAGCAATGCAGCAAGCAGCATTGTGTTGTTTCCCATGCAAAATGATGGATTTATTTGCCATTTTGATTGTACTATGTGGATTATCAAAACCTTTAGAGCTTTGGCAGATATATAAACAGAATTTGTCTGAAGATATCCTACGCAGGAAGAAGTTAATAAATACTAACTTAACTTTTGACGATGAAATTTATAATGACGCGCTGATAATAATTGAAAACAAAGTTATGGGAATGGTTGGTCAAGAAATTGGACACTTCGGTATTCCAAGGCCAAATCGATTGGAGAGTTTTCCTAATGATTTGTCGCGAGGACAAAGCTTCAACACTTTAATGTTTAATGCTCAAGTCACAGAAATAGTGCCAAAGCCAATTCCTGAGCAAAAACTAATTTTTAATCAAGTGTTGCAGGATGTTAATAAAGAGGAAGAAGCATTATTATTTTTGGATGCACCTGAGGCACTGGCAAAATATTTTTGTTAAATCTATTGCTGGCTAGGATTCAAAAATTGCACTGGCAGTAGCCTCTTTAGGGATCGCGGCTACGCTCCTTAACTGTAGGCGCACGGCACACTCTGTGTTTAAGTTTCCCCTTGAACTTGCGGAAACTGAAACCCCAACTTACAAAATTGAACATAACAACTTATTTGCAAATATGTTATTTTGTAAGTCTTAAACTTCTAAAATAGGGAATAATATTTAGAGAAATGTTATTTTGTCGGCTAGTTGGCCATGAACATTCAGTGGAAAAGAATCACTTTTTTTCAAATGTGTTTTTTGGTAAAAATGGAATTATAAAAAAGTGAAATTTAATTTCTATTTAAGTGCTTTTGTCGCTTGCATTTTAAAAACAATTTAGAATTTTAAGCACGTTTGCTATTAAATTAAGAATTTATGGATGATTAAAGGAAGAAATATGGTAGCTATGGCACAAAAGAAGCCAAAATTGATTACAAAAAGAAACAGCTACTTCTTTTGATGCGGAAAACATATCTGTAATGACATCAGCTATCACAAAATCTGTAACTGACAATAAAAGTGAAACCGAAAATATTGAAACAATGGAATGAAGAGATGAAGATCCATTTCATGAAACCGATTATGCGGAAAACATATCTGTAATGATATCAGCTATCACAAAATCTGTAACTGACAATAAAAGTGAAGCCGAAAATATTGAAACAATGGACAAAAGTGAGAATGAAGAGATGAAGATCCATTTCATTAAACCGATTATGGCGACTTGGACTACATTCCAAGGCAGCGATTTCGATTTAAATACCACAGTAGACAGCACTCGTTGCTGCTATGGCTGCAGTTTTGGAGTTCAATATGGAAAACTTAGAAGAGACTGGTTTAAGTGAGTTCAAATCAACCGACACCCAAACAACATCATCATTCAAGAAAGTGAATAAGATTGACAAAAATCTTGGAAAGGAGTATTTTAATTACAAAAATTAAAAATGTCGCTAAAATGTCAGTTATACAGGTGTTTGAAGAAAAGCGAGGTGCAGCCAGAGTCAAATGCTATCACTGCGGTTAGGGCGGGTATTTTCAGCAAAATCGTAAAGCACTAAGAAAGAGGGCTAGAACTGTTTCGCCCACTACAATTCCAAATGTGTTCATAAATTAAAACAAAATTCGCACAGTAATACTTGAGATGGATTTTTCTGGACATGGTGCATACAATTTTTGGGATGTTGCGTCCAACATTAATTTCCAGATGAAAGGGGGTACTGGTACTACATCATTGACTCCGAAAAAAGTTATGTTCCAAGCCACTTGGGGAACAGCAAAAGAGGATTTGAGTCTGCTTAAGTTCATGACTGGGCATGAGTTTCAAACCAGGAAAGCCGTCGAGACTCAATTGCAAGGATGTGGAACTGGGGGTCACACTAGTCTTTTCAGCCTTATAAAATTTAAAAGGTTTGCAAATTAGCTTCAGCAAGCCAAACCGATTACTTGGCTGGTAGTAAGGGCCAGATAACTAGAATGGCTACCATGTCTTGCCATTGCACACAGAGAGTTAATATAGATGGCGAATTGTTTAAAACATTGGCTGTTTTGAGAGAAGAACCTTTGTTGAGATTAAACACCCCTTTGAGACTGTTGCAAAAGCTCGAAAATGTTGAAATGGCCATTGCGGAAAGAGCTAAATTCGTAGGTTCTACCTTTTTTGGCACTACGGAGTTGCACAAGTATGACCATACTAAAAAGAAGTTTCAAGCTCCTATCGCAGATGTTCCCGTTCTAGAATGCAAATACTTTTACCCATGACAATTATGTCATCAAAATACACCAGGCATGCCTTCCAATGTAGTCCCTTTAATACACGCTCCATTAACCGTTCGAATGTGTCTGGAGCATTGCATAGCCCAAATGGCATTACGTTCAACTGTCACAGCCCATCACTTTCCCAAAATCTGTTTTTTCCTTATCTTTTTCAGAAGTTTCTACTTGCCCATAACCACTTTGCAGGTCTAATGTGGAGAACCATTTCGTTCCAGCTAGCGTGTCATCTATCCTTGGTAGCGGGTAACTTTCCTTCTTAGTTACGTCATTCAGTTTTCTATAATCGACGCAGAATCTGGTGCTGCCATCTTTCTTTTTAACCAAAACTACCGGTAAACTCCAAGACTTGAAGAAGATTCTATTACTTCATTCCGCTCCATTTCACTGACAAGTTCTTTCTAACAAGTATAACGAATAACCTGACGAATTAATTTAAATGTAACTGCCATCTAATAATTTCGAGAATGTACTAGTGTGTATTCGAACTTTCTGGATTATTACAGACTACCACCAAGTACTATAAATAGGCAAACAACACGAATGCCATAATCAGTATCAGTTTAACCGTTGAGTTGGATAAGTGCGAATTGCTAAATAATAAAGGTGAATAGCATTAAGGGCCATTAGTACATCTTGACTTTATAGTTAGAATTAGTTATAGTTTAAATTTTTTATAGTGAACAATAAAGTAACCTTCAACTCTTTTTGGTTATAACATTTTGCCTTTAAAATAATTAAAATTTGTTTCAAAAGTATGGCAATACCAGAGAAAATACCGACTATTTTAAAAAAAATTAAGCCCTTAAAATACGTAGTGGCAACAACGCAGATTTTGTTTACTTTTTTTACCGCGAAAAAACGATTTGTGTTTTATTATTTTAAAGCAATTTGTATTTTGTAATTTAAGTTTAACCCGTTGTGCTATAGTTTTATAAAACTTTGTGTTTCAGTTTTATAATATATATGTAAAAGAAAAGTGCAAAAATGAATATGTCGACGCCGAGCTCCCAACCAGCAAGAAAACGAGCAAACAATTTTAATTCAGAAGAAGAGGTACTACTGGTTGATTAAGTAGGAGCCCACAAGGACTGCCTTGAAAACAAAAAATCGGAGGCGGCTTGGCGTAAAATAGAAAATGAATTTGCTGCACCATCTGGTACCCACCGGCAATGAAAAGCATTGCGAGAAAAATATGAAGCTGTCTAACGCAAATCGAAAGCCGAAATAGCTGAACAGATGTTGGAGACGTACCAAACAAGGGGCGGAATATCGTCCGTCAAAGTAAGCGCTGTCTCAGAAAAAAAAGCTTCCATGCTAGGAGACTCTGCTACAGGCTTAGATAATAAGTTTGACAGTGATTGTAGTAAGAACATATAAGTTAACATATGTTAGTCGTGCATCGGACACACTTTATTTTTTTCATATTTTTTCATAACAAATTTTATGCACTCGAATTGGTTTCGCGGTTTAACAGTTCTGCACTGGTTTTGTTTATTTAAAATATTGCACAACTTTAAAGTGTCAAAGTCCAGACGCAGCGTTTGCTATTTTTTATAATGTGCTTTGACGCGATTGGTTCATTTAATGAATTTTTTAAGTTATCGTTTTGCAGGCTAAGCGAAAAATTCTGGGTTTTTTTAGGTGTAAAGAAAAACTTTGGTTTTTAGAAAAGTTAGTCTTGTCATGAGTCTCGGCCCACATAGTGGGATTAAATTTGTATTTTTATAAAAGAAATAAAGTAAATGTACTGCATTGTAAAACTGTGTAACAATTACTATTTCTAAACTCTTGTAACATGTATTTGATAAGAGAAATAAAGTTAATAAACTGCATTGTAAAAGTAATCAAAAAACTGCCGCTTGAGAGCCACCCTCGTATAAATTTAGTTTAATTTAAACAAACAACAAGGGAGCTGACACGATAATGCAAGTCAGCACTTTCACAAAGTTGTTGACCCGATAATGCGAGTCAGCGCTTTCACAAAGTTGTTGACCTGATAATGCGAGTCAGCACTTTCACAACATTGCTGACTTCTATGAAGTCAGCATGTTTAGTTTAATATAAATAGTAGATAAAAAGAGCATTAAGTCAGTTTGTGTTTTATAATTAAATAAATAACAACTACTTTAAAAATAAATCACAACACATTAAACCTTAAAGCTATCAGCAATTTGGTCTGAGGCGATACAGAATACTGTCTGAAAACAAAATATCTGTTTGATACTGAAATTCTTTAATTTTACTACCAACCTGTTATTAATTTGTAAAGATTTTAAAATTTTTTTTAAGATAAATTGAAATGTGTCCTTTGATATGCGGAATCTTTGAACAAATTCAGTTTCGTCATATGTTACATAGTTGATTTGCTTGCGAAATTTTCTAGGAGCTCTAATTTTGAGCTGGATAGTTTTAAAAATATCTTCTAGTTCGCTTAAATGAAGCAAATGCGAAATTCTTTCCATTGGTTTCACTTATAAAAATAACAATTTTTTTATTACTTAAGTTGACATATATTTCATATTTAAGCAAAATATATGGCAACTTAAAATTTATAAACCTAACAATAAAAGTTGGAGGTAAGATAGCCTTTCCTTTAGCTTATCGGTAAGTTTTAGCTTAAAGTGCACTTATAATAACGAAAAACTAATAATCTGTCCTTTACGATCTTAACTTTAGTTAAGTTACAACTTGGTGTTAGCTTAAAGTGAGATTTTATCGGTCGGATAAAAACATTTTCATTATTACAACTTTCTTTTAACCTAAAAATGTGCGATAAATTAAAGGCAAGTTCGTCTTGGCGGTAAGTTTTACAAGAAGGATTTATGTTTAAGTTACCATATTTTCTTATTTTAATATGGTAGCACTATCCGTTACACAATTTTTGCTTTTCAAAATCTAAACAAAAGTGCGTCGTTGCCACTACAATTTTTCGCAATCTTATTTCTCCTTCAAAAGTAGTCGGTAATTGCTAACGGTATTGCCACACAATAAGAAATATGTATTTAACTTTACCGGCAAGTTGTAATAATGGAAATTTGCTAACGGCCAATTTATCGTCCTGTTCTGTTAACGCTACCATTTACTACCACCAACTTTGTCGCCAAGTTGTAATAATGGCCCAAGTGTTATAAAGAAGATTGTAAAAAAATAAACGACAATGTATTTAAGTAAATAAAGTTCTCGTACTGTTGCAATAAACTACAAGTGATTATTATTTATTTTTGCAATAAAAAGAACCCCCGGTTTATTTAGAGGAAATAAACCAACGTTTACTAAAAGGTATAAGCGTCACAATATGTATCACGCAGAAATTGTTACTGCATATAGGTATCTAGAATGGACGGAGCTCACCCATATTGACTTAATTATGACACAAATAGTTAACATAGCACCTGAGATGATGTCTATGCATATACTTTCCCGATTCTACAAACAGTACGAAAATGCCTTAGATTTTTTATATTCGAAGCCTGCTGTACATATGCCTTATCTAAAGATCTTATATCCGTTTGAAGAGACTTAGGTAATATCTTCCTCTAAATACCTTTTCTTGATTGCTGCTGCTAAAGCTATAGCATCATTCTTTAATAACTCTTACAAAAATTATAAAGGTGGATCGTCAGAAGTCAACACTACCATAGAGGGGATAGTGCATGGATATCTAAGGGCCCGGAACCCGAGAAATCGCCAAGAGCATGTGGTCCAGATTATCACATGACGAGCACCAGCTTGTTTCAGGAGCAATCACAGCTGGAGAAAAATTAAGTATGACTTATGATAGAGACTAAAAAACTTAAAGAAAATTTTATAATACTTACTTCTACACTTTTGTAGTATGTTTATCAAGTCGACGTTGATATACACTTTGTA
This sequence comes from Melanophora roralis, assembly GCA_963583895.1. NCBI lineage: Eukaryota > Metazoa > Arthropoda > Insecta > Diptera > Rhinophoridae > Melanophora > Melanophora roralis. Next base: position 73,231,121 of record OY757189.1, on the reverse strand, counting down.
TTTCAACAGTATACACATACTTTGTATACTTATGTAAACTAACGTCCACACATTGTGTGTTTGACTAAAGTCGACTATACCACACATTCTTTGTGGTAACCGTACACCAATACTTGGCGGCTGCCCGCCAATAAACAATGAAATAAAAAAAATCATAAATAGTGTTGTTTGATTATTTATTAAAGAGTGATAGAAATATACTTATTTCACTTTAACTGGGGTTCATATGTATCACGCAGCACTTGTTACTGCATACAGGTATCTAGAATGGACGGAGCTCACTCATATTGAGTTAATTATGACACAAATAGTTTACATAGCACCTGAGGTGATGTCTATGCATATACTTTCTATATTCCACAAACAGTACGAATGTGCCTTAGATTATTGACGAGCAGCAGCTTGTTTCAGGAGCAATCACAACTGGAGAAGAATGTAGTGCGACTAATGATAGAGACTAAAAACTTTAAGAAAATTTTAAAATATTTGTTAAGACATATAAAAACTTAAAACAAAGACACAAAAACAAAAGACTAAAAAACATACAAAATAAACATAAGCAACATCAACCTATATTTAAGTTCAATCACACTTCATAAGTCCGAATCAGCAATTTGTATTGTGCTAAATAATTTGTTTACTCATTGTTAATTTAGATTTGAGTATGTTTGTTGTAATTAATAGAAAAGTATACAAATAAAAATAAACAGACATTCAATGTTCAGTAGCATAGCTAGCGTTTGTTTTCACTGAATACTCTCTTGGTGTTTCTACCCAGGGTTTCGCATGAAAGATAAATACAATGTGTTTCTGCTTGTGCTTGACAAAGTTAGTAACTTAATCAAATTTTGTACAAGGCCTGTGCGCAACATTTTTGGTGACCCCGATGGAACACAAAATCCTTCAAATCAAAACATTAATTGGGATCATTTTTGGTCTTCAAATTAACATTCATCAGTTCCTGTCCTGATATAGGATTAACACAATAAATAAAAATAAACAGAATCTGGTGCTGCCATCTTTCTTTTTAACCAAAACTACCGGTAAACTCCAAGACTTGAAGAAGATTCTATTACTTCATTCCGCTCCATTTCACTGACAAGTTCTTTCTAACAAGTATAACGAATAACCTGACGAATTAATTTAAATGTAACTGCCATCTAATAATTTCGAGAATGTACTAGTGTGTATTCGAACTTTCTGGATTATTACAGACTACCACCAAGTACTATAAATAGGCAAACAACACGAATGCCATAATCAGTATCAGTTTAACCGTTGAGTTGGATAAGTGCGAATTGCTAAATAATAAAGGTGAATAGCATTAAGGGCCATTAGTACATCTTGACTTTATAGTTAGAATTAGTTATAGTTTAAATTTTTTATAGTGAACAATAAAGTAACCTTCAACTCTTTTTGGTTATAACATTTTGCCTTTAAAATAATTAAAATTTGTTTCAAAAGTATGGCAATACCAGAGAAAATACCGACTATTTTAAAAAAAATTAAGCCCTTAAAATACGTAGTGGCAACAACGCAGATTTTGTTTACTTTTTTTACCGCGAAAAAACGATTTGTGTTTTATTATTTTAAAGCAATTTGTATTTTGTAATTTAAGTTTAACCCGTTGTGCTATAGTTTTATAAAACTTTGTGTTTCAGTTTTATAATATATATGTAAAAGAAAAGTGCAAAAATGAATATGTCGACGCCGAGCTCCCAACCAGCAAGAAAACGAGCAAACAATTTTAATTCAGAAGAAGAGGTACTACTGGTTGATTAAGTAGGAGCCCACAAGGACTGCCTTGAAAACAAAAAATCGGAGGCGGCTTGGCGTAAAATAGAAAATGAATTTGCTGCACCATCTGGTACCCACCGGCAATGAAAAGCATTGCGAGAAAAATATGAAGCTGTCTAACGCAAATCGAAAGCCGAAATAGCTGAACAGATGTTGGAGACGTACCAAACAAGGGGCGGAATATCGTCCGTCAAAGTAAGCGCTGTCTCAGAAAAAAAAGCTTCCATGCTAGGAGACTCTGCTACAGGCTTAGATAATAAGTTTGACAGTGATTGTAGTAAGAACATATAAGTTAACATATGTTAGTCGTGCATCGGACACACTTTATTTTTTTCATATTTTTTCATAACAAATTTTATGCACTCGAATTGGTTTCGCGGTTTAACAGTTCTGCACTGGTTTTGTTTATTTAAAATATTGCACAACTTTAAAGTGTCAAATGTCCAGACGCAGCGTTTGCTATTTTTTATAATGTGCTTTGACGCGATTGGTTCATTTAATGAATTTTTTAAGTTATCGTTTTGCAGGCTAAGCGAAAAATTCTGGGTTTTTTTAGGTGTAAAGAAAAACTTTGGTTTTTAGAAAAGTTAGTCTTGTCATGAGTCTCGGCCCACATAGTGGGATTAAATTTGTATTTTTATAAAAGAAATAAAGTAAATGTACTGCATTGTAAAACTGTGTAACAATTACTATTTCTAAACTCTTGTAACATGTATTTGATAAGAGAAATAAAGTTAATAAACTGCATTGTAAAAGTAATCAAAAAACTGCCGCTTGAGAGCCACCCTCGTATAAATTTAGTTTAATTTAAACAAACAACAAGGGAGCTGACACGATAATGCAAGTCAGCACTTTCACAAAGTTGTTGACCCGATAATGCGAGTCAGCGCTTTCACAAAGTTGTTGACCTGATAATGCGAGTCAGCACTTTCACAACATTGCTGACTTCTATGAAGTCAGCATGTTTAGTTTAATATAAATAGTAGATAAAAAGAGCATTAAGTCAGTTTGTGTTTTATAATTAAATAAATAACAACTACTTTAAAAATAAATCACAACACATTAAACCTTAAAGCTATCAGCAATTTGGTCTGAGGCGATACAGAATACTGTCTGAAAACAAAATATCTGTTTGATACTGAAATTCTTTAATTTTACTACCAACCTGTTATTAATTTGTAAAGATTTTAAAATTTTTTTTAAGATAAATTGAAATGTGTCCTTTGATATGCGGAATCTTTGAACAAATTCAGTTTCGTCATATGTTACATAGTTGATTTGCTTGCGAAATTTTCTAGGAGCTCTAATTTTGAGCTGGATAGTTTTAAAAATATCTTCTAGTTCGCTTAAATGAAGCAAATGCGAAATTCTTTCCATTGGTTTCACTTATAAAAATAACAATTTTTTTATTACTTAAGTTGACATATATTTCATATTTAAGCAAAATATATGGCAACTTAAAATTTATAAACCTAACAATAAAAGTTGGAGGTAAGATAGCCTTTCCTTTAGCTTATCGGTAAGTTTTAGCTTAAAGTGCACTTATAATAACGAAAAACTAATAATCTGTCCTTTACGATCTTAACTTTAGTTAAGTTACAACTTGGTGTTAGCTTAAAGTGAGATTTTATCGGTCGGATAAAAACATTTTCATTATTACAACTTTCTTTTAACCTAAAAATGTGCGATAAATTAAAGGCAAGTTCGTCTTGGCGGTAAGTTTTACAAGAAGGATTTATGTTTAAGTTACCATATTTTCTTATTTTAATATGGTAGCACTATCCGTTACACAATTTTTGCTTTTCAAAATCTAAACAAAAGTGCGTCGTTGCCACTACAATTTTTCGCAATCTTATTTCTCCTTCAAAAGTAGTCGGTAATTGCTAACGGTATTGCCACACAATAAGAAATATGTATTTAACTTTACCGGCAAGTTGTAATAATGGAAATTTGCTAACGGCCAATTTATCGTCCTGTTCTGTTAACGCTACCATTTACTACCACCAACTTTGTCGCCAAGTTGTAATAATGGCCCAAGTGTTATAAAGAAGATTGTAAAAAAATAAACGACAATGTATTTAAGTAAATAAAGTTCTCGTACTGTTGCAATAAACTACAAGTGATTATTATTTATTTTTGCAATAAAAAGAACCCCCGGTTTATTTAGAGGAAATAAACCAACGTTTACTAAAAGGTATAAGCGTCACAATATGTATCACGCAGAAATTGTTACTGCATATAGGTATCTAGAATGGACGGAGCTCACCCATATTGACTTAATTATGACACAAATAGTTAACATAGCACCTGAGATGATGTCTATGCATATACTTTCCCGATTCTACAAACAGTACGAAAATGCCTTAGATTTTTTATATTCGAAGCCTGCTGTACATATGCCTTATCTAAAGATCTTATATCCGTTTGAAGAGACTTAGGTAATATCTTCCTCTAAATACCTTTTCTTGATTGCTGCTGCTAAAGCTATAGCATCATTCTTTAATAACTCTTACAAAAATTATAAAGGTGGATCGTCAGAAGTCAACACTACCATAGAGGGGATAGTGCATGGATATCTAAGGGCCCGGAACCCGAGAAATCGCCAAGAGCATGTGGTCCAGATTATCACATGACGAGCACCAGCTTGTTTCAGGAGCAATCACAGCTGGAGAAAAATTAAGTATGACTTATGATAGAGACTAAAAAACTTAAAGAAAATTTTATAATACTTACTTCTACACTTTTGTAGTATGTTTATCAAGTCGACGTTGATATACACTTTGTATTTCAACAGTATACTTTGTATACTTATGTAAACTAACGTCCACACATTGTGTGTTTGACTAAAGTCGACTATACCACACATTCTTTGTGGTAACCGTACACCAATACTTGGCGGCTGCCCGCCAATAAACAATGAAATAAAAAAAATCATAAATAGTGTTGTTTGATTATTTATTAAAGAGTGATAGAAATATACTTATTTCACTTTAACTGGGGTTCATATGTATCACGCAGCACTTGTTACTGCATACAGGTATCTAGAATGGACGGAGCTCACTCATATTGAGTTAATTATGACACAAATAGTTTACATAGCACCTGAGGTGATGTCTATGCATATACTTTCTATATTCCACAAACAGTACGAATGTGCCTTAGATTATTGACGAGCAGCAGCTTGTTTCAGGAGCAATCACAACTGGAGAAGAATGTAGTGCGACTAATGATAGAGACTAAAAACTTTAAGAAAATTTTAAAATATTTGTTAAGACATATAAAAACTTAAAACAAAGACACAAAAACAAAAGACTAAAAAACATACAAAATAAACATAAGCAACATCAACCTATATTTAAGTTCAATCACACTTCATAAGTCCGAATCAGCAATTTGTATTGTGCTAAATAATTTGTTTACTCATTGTTAATTTAGATTTGAGTATGTTTGTTGTAATTAATAGAAAAGTATACAAATAAAAATAAACAGACATTCAATGTTCAGTAGCATAGCTAGCGTTTGTTTTCACTGAATACTCTCTTGGTGTTTCTACCCAGGGTTTCGCATGAAAGATAAATACAATGTGTTTCTGCTTGTGCTTGACAAAGTTAGTAACTTAATCAAATTTTGTACAAGGCCTGTGCGCAACATTTTTGGTGACCCCGATGGAACACAAAATCCTTCAAATCAAAACATTAATTGGGATCATTTTTGGTCTTCAAATTAACATTCATCAGTTCCTGTCCTGATATAGGATTAACACAATAAATAAAAATAAACAGACATTAAATTTTCAGTAGCATAGCTAGCGTTTGTTTTCACTGAATACTCTCTTGGAGTTTCTACCCTTTGTGCTTGACAAAGTTAGCAACTTAACCAAATTTTGTACAAGGCCTGTGCGCAACATTTTTGGTGACCCCTAATGGAACACAAAATCCTTCATATCAAAACGTTAATTAGGATCATTTATGGTCTTCAAATTAACATTCATCAGTTCCTGTCCTGATATAGGAGTAACGCAACACCCAAGAGTGTTCATATACACTTTTATCAACGCGATCCTCATAAAGAATTAAGAGAACATCCACGAGTGTTCAAACACAATATAAACATACAAATTACAGTAACACATACAGATTTGTATCACCATTTTGTTGACCCCGAAGGAACACGAAATCCTTCAAATCAAAACACAAATTGGGATCATTTTGGTGACCCCAACCTCGACAATACAAATACCACCATCTTTTGGTGAAATTTCCTATCCTGACATAGGATAAAAGGAACACCCAAGAGTGTTCATACATGTTAACGCAAGAAACGTTAAATGTCCCTATTACAAACCGTTTCACAATAATTAAATTGCTAACATAAATGCAGACAGTTAAATAAACTTCCAAGTAATCAATATTGCCAAATAACCAAAGCGTCATTTTGATATTGGGATAAGTTATTGCTTACCATACAAATTAATATTCTGTTTAAGTTATCGTATAGTTAAAATAAAATTCTTAAGTTCAGTTCTAATTTAAGCATGAATCAATAAAGTGTTTTTTAATTTAAAGTGAACTAAAAATTTGTTTTTTTTAACAAAATAACTCCAAAAGTTATAATTTACAAATACGAATTTGGTATTCATATATACACATTTTCACTGCTTTTTGGTAACCGAATATCCTTATATAGAAGTAAAGAAACACATTTCTTCACGTTCATTCATACACATACCGTTTGTTTCACACACACATATATACGTGATTTTGCATCAGGATATTATACGTTTGTGCACATACACACATATACATACATAGCTCTTCCTGTTGTGACCTTCTCATTGAGTAGCCGTGCGTTTGGTTATCCTAGAAGCTCTTTCTAACTACAATCATGACTAATGTCAAAGAAGATATAGTAATGAAGCAGAGTGTCAGCGCACAACGGCAGAGCTAATAAAATCCAAAGTTCGCATTTTCAAAAAGGATTCAGCTTTCAGAAAGATCCTAGACTACTATTAAGAGAGGCTCAGAAGAGTAGATATTGCATGGGGAGAGTTTGAGACCGTTGACAACAAAATACGATGTCTCGAGAATCTTCAACTAGGTCATGGATACTTTACTGAGAGCTTCTATCGGAAGATAACTGAAATATTTGAATCAGCTTATATCTATACCTCAAAACCGAGCGCGTTTACTGACGATGGACCCAAAAGCAACTAACATGAAGTTGCAAGCAAAATTGTGGGAACAAATTCAAGAATTGCATTTCTCAATATGGGAATCCGTTGATGATCCATGTGGAGAAGTCAATAGTTGAAAATTTTAAACTAATGTTATCTAGTTTGGTCCAAGGTTTTGAACATGAAAAAAAACAACGGCCTTAAGCTGCCAAAAATTCAAATACCGAATTTTGACGGAAGCTACCTACAGTGAGTAGCATTTAAGGACTTATACATTCAGTTGGTCCACAACTCAGCATTAAGTGATGTGCAAAAAATAATGTATCTGACATCACATCGTCTTTAAGAATAAAAGTGGAAACAGCTCAATCACTCAAAGCACTTTATGATCTTACGAAAGAATGTGTTCATGGTTTGAAGGCGCCAGAAATTTCGGCGGATGTCATATTGGTTAACATACTGCTACAAAGATTAAATCAAACAACACAAACTACATTTGAGCAATCACTTGATAACAATAACAGATACTGGACAGCAAATTTCCGAACTCAAGAAAATATGCTAAACTCTTAAATTCAAAATGTCCAGGGAGATTGTGATGGCAGACTCACTGTTCGCTTATCCTTCTCACAGAATCCTAGAATATTGGGAAACTAAAAAAATATAGTGTTTAAACGATTTTGGCATTAGAAAGGAGACATAGCTGTGATCCGAAGTTACGATTAGATTACAACAAGTTCATGGAAGAATATGAAACTTTGGGGCACATGGAAGAGATACAAGAAGAGGACATCCCTGACTCACATTTTGTCATGCCTCATCATTGTGTAATCAAACCAAAAAGCTCAACAAGAAAACTGAAAGTGGTTTTTAATGCGTCAGCTAAGACAAATAGCGGATCATCCCTTAACGATATCTTGCACTCTGGCCCGACTGTTCAAAGCATTTTATTCTCAATGCTATAATGCTTCCGCTTGTATCACCGCCGACATTGAAAAAATGTATAGACAAATACGTGTTGATGAAGCTGATCAGATGGTGTTCAAATCATATTCAACTCTTAAGAAGAGTTCTGGTAAAGGACCGAGAAATCAATTTGAATTTAGATGATTCAGTAATTAAAACACTTGGAATAATGTGGCAACCAACGGCTGGTCAACTGTGTGGACGAGCTGAAATAACTCTATCATCAAAGATTACAAAGCGTATCGTTAGTTCACAACTGGCACGCATATTTAATCCATTAGGAATTTTCGGTCCGTTAGTCATAAGAGCAAATATATTTCTGCAGCAATAATGGCAATTATCTATCTCTTGGGATGATGAATTGTCCATTATTCTTCAAAATGCACGAAATAATTTCCGTACAAACATACAAGCACATAACAATATAAAGGTGGACAGATACATTTTTAAAACGCAGAACTACACATCTCTACAAATTCACACATTTGTGGATGCATCAAGACGAGCATTTGGATCAGCTGTTTACATACGCTTTACATATACGAATAAAATCATAGCAACAAGGCTAATTAGCTGAAAATCAAGAGTTGCACCTTTTTAAAAACAAGCTCTTTTACGCCTAGAATTATGTGCAGCTGAGTTGGGTATAGAGCATAAAACAAGACATGCAACTACAAGATACTGCATGGATAAACTCATCTGCGGCTTCTTTTCATACTTTTGTCGCAAACAGCATAGCAAAAATTTAAAATTAATCAGCTCAAACCTAATTGAGAAACGTGACTTCGAAAGAAAACCCAGTAGATGTTATATCTCGGGGACTATCTCAAAACATCTATTAAAGCATTTGTTTTGGTTTTATGGGTCATTATTTTTATCACACAGTACAAGTCAATTGGCTCTACCATATTCCAAAGGCAAAACAGAACCATTTGATGTTGAACGAAAACATACAGCACAATGTCAACAGCAAATTTTGACACAATCCATAACATAAATCATCGGAATTCCTTTAAATAGTAATGAAATAATGCGGCTATGGCCATCATTATTAGAGCCGAGCCATTCAAGTAAAGCTAAACAGTCAAGTACCCATAAAGAAATCAAGCCCTTTGGCATCCTGAATGATCAACAGATAATGCGAGTTGGTGGACGTTTGGAACAATCACCATTATCTTTTGAAGCAAAGCATCCAGAAATATTACCTCACAGTCATTCCATATTCAAAATACTGTTGCAAATGCTTCACGAAGAAAGCCACCATTGCAGCCCGCAAGCATTGCTAGCAAAATCCAGATCAAAATTTTGGATAACTAGTGGAAAGACCGTTACTCAAAGCAAAATGCACAAGTGTGTACGATGTACCAGAGCCCAATCAAAGCTGTTTAATAAACTTGCCAGCTGAAAGAGTGACCCCGGCACGTTCTTTTAGTACTCTGGAGTGGACTATCATGGACCAGTGTGGATTCATCATAAAATAAGAAGCAAAAGACCTGACAGGGCATATGTTGCCATGTTTTGCTGTTTTGCAAAAAAAAAAAACAATTCATATGAAAGGCGCTCTTAATCTTAAAACTGAGGCTTTCATAAGAGCATTAAAAAGATTCATTGGCAGACAAGGTCATTGCAAAACACTTAACTGCGACAATGTTACTAACATTGTGGGTGCCAACAAAAAATTTACTGAGTTAAAAGATTATACCTAGTCCAGTGCAGCCAAAGAGGAAATAAGGAGTACATGTAGCAATCTCTCTAATGAATTTAAATTCATTATACCAAGGGCACCACACTTTGGAGGACCTTGGGAAGCAGCAGTTAAATCTGCAAAACATCACTTCGTACAAAGCACCTCATATAAAGAGTTGGAAACTGTTATCATTGAAATAGACGCGATATTAAATTCACGACCACTTATACCAATGTCATCAAATATCGACGACTTTCAATCACTGACACCAGGGCTTTTCTTTGTTGGAGAACCTCTTACAACTGCAATAGAAGCCAATGCACAACACACAAAAATCTTCCTAGGAACTAGATAGAAAATTACAACAGAAATCAGACACAAAGAGGCAAGTGCAAAACATGCTTACCAAATATAACCGAAGGCATGATGGTAATATTAAAAGAAGACAACGTTCCAGTCCTACAATGGCCCCTAGGTAGAATAAGTCGTGCATACAGAGGAGACGACGGACTTGTTCGTGTCACCGGTGTCTCATAACGAAAATGCTATACATTGAACTTATTCCAGACATTTTTCCTAAGAATTGTTTTTAATAAAATAATTTAACTGAATTTTTTACCGATTGCATTTCCGCTCCCATAACGAAAATGCAATAAAGCCAATTTAATTATTAAGTGTATAAATAAGAAACATATTATAGAAAAAAGGTAGTTCAGGCAGTTCAGTTCAGTCAGTTCAGTTTTGCAGTGAAGTTAGTAAATAAGTTTAGTTAATAAGTTAAAGTGTAATTATAAACTTGTAAAATCAATTACAATAAAAAAAAAGGAAAAACAAATAAATGGTTTTTTTAACTTTGAATAAATCAAAAATCATTTCTGGCGCAGTCGGTAGGATACCCGAGTATCCTTATGTGTTTATACAAACGAAAATTGTGCAACACAGGATGCTAGACATTTTAATGTCTTAAAGTGGTATCTAAAACATTTTTATTTAAATTAATTAAATAAAGTTCCAAATGAAAAAAAAAAACACTAAGTGCAAACAGTAAATACATATATTAAATAAAATTAAAAACCAGACTGAAAAAATATATAATAAAAAAATAAATAAGAACTGAAGCAATCAAAAGTTACATAAAAAAATTTCCCTGGAAAATCCCAGAAAAGAGAAACCGTAAAAAGACGAGTGTGCAGAAACAGAAATTTTTGTTCGTAAAGTGTGGGTGTGTAAAAAAAAGAGACTGCAAGTAATGCAAACATTTCCTTGCGGAAGAAAGATAGTCTATGGTTATATTGAATGATTAAAGCAAAACTGCATAATAACATTTTCCCATTAAATAAAAATAAAATTAAAAACTGAAAAAAGAGGACTGGAAAAAAATCGTAAAATTTACAAAAGTTAAAATTCTTAAACTATTAAAACGAATAAATTGAAAGACTGGAAAAGTTAAAACTATCAATCAAACAAGCGAAGTGAGGAGAACCATTTAGAAGACGAAAGAATAGAAAAAGAAATAATTGCCAGGATTCATCCCTCTGACATTCACTAAGCGAAGGAAAATCAACTACGGAAGTAAGAATAAACCTATATTTTTAATTGCTTTTTCTTGAAACTTTACAATAAAATTAAGCCATTAAAAACCTTTTTTTTTTATAAAAAAAAATTTTGTATGTATATTAATTAAGTCCAAATGAGCGACAGTGATTCTATATCAGACAACCCATCTGATTTAGAAATTCTACACAACGACACAAGTCCCTATACTGAATTTCCTCTAGACTCAGGAATTGAATCCAACGACGGCTACCTGACCGACACTGACGAAAACCCTAGACAAGAAAGACGGTTAACAAGAAAAACGCGTATCCTTAGGAGAAGACTCAGACGACTTTATAGGGGACGCTTCTTTTAGGAAGGAAAAAAGCATACACTATGGAGAAAAACCAAGTACCTCTATCACTTAGTATTAGTCCCATTAAATATCTTAATGGACTTCCAGAATTTAATGGAGTTTACTGAGATCTTCAAACTTTTATAAACCTAGTTGACAGGATCCATCCACTTCTTAGGGCATACGATGAACCCTCACAACTTCTTTTTTCAGATATAATCAAGAGTAGACTAAAGGGGCGAGCTAGGGAGACCATCGAAATTAATTGTCACACACAGTCTTGGTCTGACATAAAAACAGTCTTACTAAACAACTTTGGTGATAGGAATAGTATAGAAAAACTTTTTGATAAATTGAAGAGTACAACATTTAGAAATAATAGCAAAGAACTTTACAACGAACTGAAACAGCGACTTAGGAACCTTAATAACAGGACAATAATGGTGACTGGGTACGGACCAGCTGCCAATGAATGTGCTAGGAACAATATGCGGACGGCTTTGAACATATTTAAGGAAAAAATGTCAGAGCCTATGAAAACCATATTAATATGTAGGGACCCCAATAGCCTAGAAGACGCAATGGACATATTATTCCAGTCGGGATATGCCTACTCAAAGGGTTCTAATGAATTATTCGAGACAAAGCGTAATGATACAAGTAAACTCCCCCCATAACAGAAAAAATTTAGCCTTCCAAAGCGAAAATTACGACAGAACTCGCCAAAATAACTACAACTAACGGAATAATTATATTCCAGCAAGTCACTCCCAGAAAAATTATAGGAATAATATGTCTCACCAATCTTATTACCGTCAGTATCAACCTTCTATAGAGCCTACGGATGTGAACATGCTTCAAGTCTCTAACAATCCGGTTGCAGAAATCCGCTACCGAAAGAAAGCTAATAATTACACGCAAAAACGTATACATAATAACGAAAGGAACACTGTGACAAATTTTCAGTGTCCAGCCTTACCGGGGAATTACCCCATAATAATAAAAGAAAATTTAAAATTTATTGTCGACACAGGGGCCACCCACTCAATAATTAACCCAGGCCTTTGTAACCCTAAATGGAGAATAGAATCACCAATAATAAATTTAAAAACTCTACAGAACACTATTATTCCCAAATAATTTATAAAGTACCGCTGTTCGAAGAGTTAGGAAAGACCGATGACTGGATTCAATTAATTGAATGTAAGTTTCATGAGACTTATGACGGAAATAATAAAAAATAATTTAATTTAATTTCTTACCAATTGCATTTCCGTTCTCATAACGAAAATTCTTATTCCAGACATTTTCCCTAAGAATTGTTTTTAATAAAATAATTTAACTAAAATTTTTACTGATTGCATTTCCGCTCCCATAACGAAAATGCAATAAAGCCAATTTAATTACTAAGTGTATAAATAAGAAACATACGATATAAAAAGAGGTAGTTCTTGCAGTTCAGTCAGTTCAGTTTTGTAAACGGGTGCAGTTAGTGAATAAGTTTAGTAAATAAGTTAAACTTGTAAATCAATTACAATAATAAAAAGGAAAAACAAATTAACTGTTTTTTTTTTAACTTTAAATAAATGTAAAATCATTTCTGTACATCATATAAGATCACAAAATATACCATAGCCGTAACAGTAACTTTAGACAGAACAACAAACAACTTCAAAAGTAAACAAAAAAAAATTCCAACTAACAACTACAACTTTTAAGAATAGCCAGTGATCCTCAACGGCACCAACAACCTCCGATAGAAGACTTTCCATGTGTATATATTTGTATACATTTTAAGTTATTGTTAATTATTAGTACATACTAAGCATTTTTATTAAGCATCAATCTTGTATAAAAGAAGTCACAAAATGTCAATATAGGAAATCAATTCCTTTACTGAACAACGTCATTGTACTACTACCAAGGCACTTTACATTACAAAGCAGTACAAGGTGTTTCTGCCTGTGCTAAAGTTGTTAGTTACGTTACTTAGATAGCAAAGGCATCTTTATTATTTAAGTAGACATCGATATTTCTTACCACGGCTTTAATTTATAAATTTTTAGAATTGTATTTACAGTTGCTAAGGGCACACCAATTCCAATTTTCAGGGTTACTTACAAAAAAAATGTAGGATCTAGGTAGGAATGGAATGTTACATAACAGTTCTTAAAAGAGGCAGAAGCAAAAATTGCATCTCTACAAGGTCACTTTCTTGTTGCGTCAACACTTCGGAAAGCTATTTGTCCAACGGTGGCTTTAAATATCCACTTCTGGAATTGTATCTGCAGTTGCTAAAAGCATACCAATTCCAATTTTTAAAGTTGCTCCCAAAAATAAATTAAGGACCAAGGTAGGAATGGAATGTTACATAACAGTTCTTAAAAGAGGCAGAAGCCAAAAATCGGCGAACATTGCATCTCTGCAAAAATTTTGGTGTAAGAAAGTTTCTTTGCTCCCAATAATTAGAGAAGGGAGTTCCTGCTTGGCCAAGAGACAGAAAAATGCAACCAGTTTCAAAGCTGCTATCGCTAAAGTAACACAGAAGGATACAGCTGAAGAAAAGAGAATCAACCACAACTGGATATTCCCAAAGTGTCCAGACGAAAAAGACGTTGCGCCACAACTCAGAAGTTGAGGCCATACTAACACGTCCAGTCAACGAAAACTCTTCGCCCCATGGGAAGAGTGCACAGCTATCTGAAGGAAGATCGACAAGGTCAACTTCTTGTTGCGCCAACACATCGGAAGGCGATATGTCTAACCGCAGCTTTGTCAAATTCTGGAATTCTATCTGCAGTTGCCAAAGGCACACCAATTCCTATTTCTCAGAATACTTACAAAGGAAAATTTAGGACGCTGGTAGAAATGGAATGTTACATAGCAGTTCTTAAGAGACAAAAGCCAAAAATCGGCGAACATTACAAAAAACGTCGGTGTAAGATAATATCAAAAGTCTATACCTGCAATAATTTATTTTTAAGCCAAATTAGGTTAATAGAAACACTAAAATGAGCTAATAAAGATTTAAACCTTATTTTAATTTTCAATATTAATTTCGGTAATGGTAGTGAAACCAAGGTATGTGTTAACGCCATTGTCAAAATCACTATAATATTTCAACTGGCAACACCTTATTTAGTGTAAATTATTAACATTTTATTTTTTATTCAAAACCTTTTAAACTTTACGAGGCAGCGCCATGCTTTTTTTAGCTTCCACCATTTTAATTGCTTTTAAGTTGCTTTAGCGAAATCAAGGCGTACGTTGACTCGGAAAGTTATATTTTTTGTTAAATATTTAAGAAAATTTTCATAGTGGTTTCAATACAAAAAGTAAGATATTGTAGTGTGTTGATCACACTCATCAACAGTTGGTCACATTATTCCAACTATTTAAAATAACAATTGATTCCTCCAAAATAAAAAGTGCGAACTTAACATATTTTCTTTTATCCATACTCAAGAACGTAAACAATCAATTGCACTGACATACACATATTGTATCGTCAAGAATTTGGAAGGAATCAAATTGCCCAAAATTGAATTTGCTGATTTGAAGTTTTGCGATCACACATAAAATAATAACTGTATTGTAAGCAAAATTATGAATAAAATTTGAGTATAAATAGCGGTAAGAATTGTTGAATAAAATCAGAACCTTTCTTGTAACCAACAAAAGAGTATTCTCATTATTCTAACTGAGCACCTAACATTACTTAGAAGAATCAAAACGTGCTTTGGCTAAGCGCAGCATTATAAAACCCTTAGCAGCCTGCCGTAACAAAAATTCATACATTATATGGCGATCCTGCCAACCAACCTGTAGACTTTGAAAAAAAAAACCCTAAGTCCTGCGAAACTAACCTCAGGAATCAATTGAAACACTATATTCTGACTTCTTCTTGAACTGACTTTCCGGATGACAGTGATGAAAGAAAGTCCTTCAAAAGAACACATAGACGCAATATTTGCAAAATATTACAGTGAGAAATATATCCCACAAGGACAAGCACAAGAATACTAGATACACTCCTGCACCAGTCAACAGCGGCCCCAAGCCAATCACTATCGAAGAATACAAAAAGAGGACACAAAAAAGGACAGAAGTACCAGAAGCAGAGAAAAAAATCGAAAAGAGGTGGAAAAAAGAAACAACTAAAAAAGAAGAGACAGGAAATAATAAGATTATTAGAATTAACAGTAGATGAACAGAAAAGTATAGCTTTCTCTTCCTTGAGCTAAAATCGTTAAATGGGAAACCAAAATCGAAAACAGAGGAGGTCATCAATATCAACAACAATAGCCCAGAACGAAGTATGGACTTCGGAACAACCATAAAGATAGATCTTCTGCATATTATGTTTAGGTGTAATAATATTTTAAATTTTGAAATTAAACAAATATTTTAAAAGTTATGTGCAGAAAAAAGCTGTTGTACGGGTATAAATATAAATAAACAACAAACAAAAAAAAAATTAATTTTTTTTTCTCTTTTATCAAGTGTAAATTAATATTCTATGGACTCAGTAATAAATAAATGAGAAAAAATCCTAATCAATTTTAAGAAATCAGGATCAAGGAGATATCAGGAGGCAACATTGATAAGTAAGTTAGCAGAAATAGATTTGTTAAAAACAGAATTATATGACTTTAAATAAAACGTTAAAAAGAGAAGACACAAAAATAAAAATTAGATTAAAAACATCATTAGAGAATGCACAAAAACTAATAGACATAGCTAAACAAAAATCAAAAGAAATTTATGACAAAAATACAAACATTAGTAATTTTAATATAGGAGATTTGGTATTAATAAAATTAGAATGCATGAAGCAACAGAAAGTAAATGTGCTTATTATGCACATTTGTTCTTTCTCGCCACCATCTCGTTAATTTTAAGTTTAAATTGAATTAAGGAAATGAATAAAGTTTTAGTTTATAAAAAAGACTTAAACTCAACATACCTAGTTCTTGTATATTAATATATCAAAAAAATAATTGAAGGACAACTTTTCACAAAAAACCATGCACAACATGTAGTTAAATCATAGCGATTATGTCAAGAGAAATTTTTTTGGTGTTACTTTACACTACCGTAAGGAACTGAAGTTGCTTGACATTATATTAGGTGTAAAATCAATGGACTTCGAAAGCTCAACTGCTGGTAATATATGTACGTAGAAAACAAAAAATTTTTTGAGTTAGTTTGGCATCTCAAATTTTGAACATTTAAAGTTTATAACAAATAGGCACAAAAATATTATAAGAGCTCTTGAGCACAATATTCGCTTAAACTGTAGCAGTCATATGTTGTCAAATAATTTAAAAAAGTATTTTGAAGAAAAAACGAAACTAACAGAAAATATAGAGTCAAGTGAAAAATAGTGAAATATTTAAAATAACAAATTTGCAGCACAGACTGTGTAATGTACATCCATAATAATGTATACCGCCGACTGCATAAATGACTTACAAAACACACACATACCAAACACGGAAATTGATAAAGACACTTCCTGCACCAGTGAATATTGGTGACCCAGTTACAGTAATATACATTTGTGCAAGGCAAGTGACATAATACACCGAAGGGTGAAGTAACACAAAGCAGAATAAAGAAATTGACCTGATTGGCTATCAATCAGTATAGCAGTTTTAAATAGAGTTTATAACACTTTAATAAATTAGTATTTAAGCAAATGAAAATCGAAAATAAAACATGTAGCAGTTTCATTATTTGATGTCAATTATTTCTCAAATTGTAATATTTTTGTTATTTTATTATTTGGTGTGCGCCCCTGGCTGCATGTTTTGTGTGTTGTATAAGTTAACTCCTAAAACATTTTCATAAAAATATCCCTTATGTCGTAATCTTATTTAGATCCAATTGCATGAAACATGTTGCAGTTCATTTAACTTTAGCATATTTTTTGTATTTCTGCTTAATTTTAATATTGTATTACTTTGTGTGAAAATGCTGACGATATGTCTGCGGTATATTTTTTACCTGTAAATTAATTTTTATTCCATTTTCATAATAAAGCTGAGGTAAACATAAATTTTAATAAAATAATTTTTCTTGAACAATAAAGATTTAGTTGAAGTCAAGTACTCAAAAACAAACATTGTGTTTTATTCCAGAAGAATAAAAATAACTGGCGCCCAACAAAAAAATATCCTAAAGTAGGATAAAAGTGAAAAAAGTGAGAAAAAAAAGACCAACAAAAATATCCTAAAGTAGGATAAAAGTGAAAAAAAGACCAACATAAATATCCTTAAGTAGGATAAAAAGTGCAAAAAAATAATAAAGACCAATGAAACAAAAAAATCCTTAAGTAAGAAAAAAAACCAACGTAAAAAATCCTCAAGAAGGATAAAAAGACAAAAAAAAGGCCAACGAAACAATAACAAAATCCTCAAGTAGGATAAAAGCACAGTCAAAACTTACAAAACTATCCTTAAATACATAAAAGGCCTACGTAAAGAATCCTTAAGTGGGATAAAAGTGGTATTTTATTTAATTAAATTAAACGATACTTAAAAGAAAATTTTTTCAATCAAATCGAGCAAAAAATTGTGTGGGCTTAACAACAAATTCTTAAAGGAGAAATGAAAGGCCCGAAAAAAACAAAATTAAAAAGAAAACTTTTTCAAGAAAATTAAAACCAAATCAAGCAAAAAATGTCGTAATTTTAACATCAAATTCTCAAAGAATAACACATACCAGCTCTACGAAAGAAAAAAAGAGAGTGCCAAAATAATAACACGAAAGAACAATATGCAACGGAAGATAATCTGGCTGTAAGTTCTTGGAAATTATTTCGTAAAATTAAGTTAATAAATTAAGCTAAAAAAGATTACAATAAAAACCTTTTTTAAAAAAATATTTGATCATTTTTATCTCTAAGCACGTTAAATTAATAAATAAGATTCTTTCACAACAAATAATTTTTCAAGTTATAAATTTTGTTTCCATACTGAAACTTTTGAATATGTCCAATCCTGACAACCCCCCCGTATTAAACAGAAACAATCTCCCAGCTGACCCCAACTCCAACCATAATGCTTAGATCGAAGCAAATATCATTAACATAATAAATAGGGTTTGTAGAGAACAGTGTCGGAATTAAGTCAAGAACATACTAAATCCTAACGCCGAAATTGCAGGGAATGACCAAGGGATAGACGAACGATATAGGGAAAACCTTACAGAATTGAAAAATAAATATTTAGTTGAAGTCAAGTACTCAAAAAACGAACATTGTGTTTTATTCAAGAAGAATAAAAATAACTTATATACAGCACGGTGTATGACGAACTTGCATTTGTTCAGAGCTTCTTTGTGAAAAGCTCTTTCGTGGAGGTTCTTTCGCTTAAAAGTTCATATCTGTGGGTATAAAATCGGTATACACAACGAGATCACATTCATTCTTGTCTTTCGTGTTATTGTATGGTTTTAATTATTTTATGGCAAACTTTGCAACCAAAAAATAAAGTAACAGTGTTACATAGATAAAGACTATTTGAATTATTTTGTGAAAATTGCGATAGAATAGAAATAGAATAACATTGTTAACTAAATAAAGACAATTTAAAGAAACAAGAGCTGCGACTACAATCAATTTAAAAATTAAACCGCTACAAATTGGCGCCCAACTTAGATGCCTAGGAAAACGCCCATATAGCTTAGAGTGATTTTTTTTAAATAGTGGCTGATTTGTTTGAAAGTTTGAGATGAAGCCAACGCATTGCTAATCGGACAAACATGGTTACTTTGTCAGCAGAACAGTTTGAACAACTCTTGAGTGCTGTTGGCAGGCCCGGTGAAAGGTGTGGCTCGTTTAGCAGCTGTTCGGCGCGTTACAATGGTGAACGGAGTCCCTCAAAGGTAGAAGAATTTATTGCCGTCATTTCTACTTTTAAATTGGTGAAGAAAATATCAGACTCTGATGTAATTAATGGTAGCCATTGCTGCTTGAGGGTGACGCTGCAGAGTGGTGGTGTGGTGTACGAGCAAATGTGGTGCAGTTCAACGATGTTTTGCGTATGATGCGCGAATCTTTCTCGCCCCCGAAGCCAGCATGGAGAATTTATTCGGAAATAAATTAATCCAAACAACAAAAGAATGAACCAACGGATTCATTTATTCGTAAGAAAAGAGCTTTGTTTGCCCGGTTGGCTAATTGTCCGTCTGAGACTGATCAGTTAAATATGGTATTTGGTATGCTGCATTCACAGATTCGGGAACGGCTTTTCCGCCACAAGGTAAAATGTTTTGATGAACTACTGATGGATGCTCGTGAAGCAGAGCAAGTCTTGAGTGAACGGGTAACAGTGAACACAGATGCTTTGAATAATAGCGGTGGTCCTGAAGGCGTTGTGGGAGCTAATTGTCCAAACTGTAGTAAGAAAGGTAGTGGTAGTTCACCGATGGGTGTGAGTTTTAATTTATTGGGGTGTTGTATTGGACGGAACATACCTAAAGTAAACGTACAGTTATTTGACTCGGGTGCTAAAACAAGCGTAGCTAGCCTCGTATGGATGATCTACTTTATTTTGCGAAAAGTACAAAGTTTATGACAACACTGGACCTGCAGAGTGGCTATTATCAGGTCAAAGATAATGAAGACGATCGTGACAAAACGTGTTTAATAACTCCATTTGGGACAAACAGTTTCAAAAGAATGCCCTTCGGTTTGCGCAATGCTCCGGCAACCTTTCAAAGGCTTGCAGATCGATTTAAATCGGGAATTTCTGACATCTGCCTTTTCGCATACCTCGATGATATCGTTATGTTCCGAATCTTTTGAACAACATCTGGAAAACCTTAAGGTAGTGTTGCAACGGCTGTTGATATTTGAGCTGCGTGTTAACAATCGTAAGTGCAGATTCTGTTGCTCCAGTATAAAATTTCTTGGACATATACTTAATCTGATGGCATATCTGTGGATCCTTGTAAAATTTCAGCCATTGTAGAACGAAGGGGCTAAACCCCTGACTAATCTCACCAAGAAAACTGCTATGTTGAAGTGGGAAGCAAAAGAGGCAGAAGCATTAAAGAATTTAAAAGAAGCTCTAACAACCTCACCAGTTTTGAAGCAGACTGTTAAAAACATGCCCTTTTGTTTCAAAATGGACGCGAGCGGTTATGCTCTTGGAGCAGTTTTACTCCAGGGGGAGGGTGCGGAAGAGCATCCTATAGAATATGCAAGCCGACTGTTGACCAATGCCAGAAGAATTACTCAACCACAGAGTGAAAAGCAATTATTTGGGCCTGCAACAAGTTTCGTGGTTATATCGAAGGAGAAGAAATTAAGTTTTTAACAGACCACAAACCATTAAAGTGGTTACTGACGTTGAAATCACAAACAGGTAGACTTGCTAGGTGGGGACTTCAGATTCAGCAGTATAACTCCACTATCGACCATCTTCCTGGTAAAGCGAATGCTGTGGCGGATACGTTATCTAGACCTTCTTGTTCCAAGGATAATGATGAGGCTTATGAAAGTGCTACCATAGGTGCATTTCATGTTGACATACCAGCGAAAACGTCAGGGGAAACCCCAGACGGGCAAATGAAGGATGACTACTTGAGGAATATACATAATTACATCTTTGGAGAAGCAAGACAAAAGCTCAATCCATTGGACAAATAGAAGTTATTTTTTGAATGATGCAATTCTGTACTGCTATGAGAACAACGATTGCGAGGATACACAACTCGTTGTACCCACCCAAGAACGCGCGGAAATCCTAAAAGCGTACCATGATGATAGTGTTGCGGGACATTATGGCACGGAGAGAACCATAGCTCGAATTTTTAGCAGATACTTCTGGCCAGGAATGCGCAGCGATATTGCTAGACACGTCAAAACATGTATAGAATGCCAGCGTTTTAAGGCAACTAATTTGAAACCAGTAGGACTAGCAGAAGATTTATTTGGTCCCTTGCCCCAGACTAACGAAGGCTATGGATGGATATTGATAATTGAGGATGTTGCCAGCCGATGGGTAGAAATCTTCTTGTTAGCAGCAGCAACCGCGGAAGCATGTGGCAAAATTTTAAATGATGAAATATTTTTAAGATATGGCTTACCCAGACGAATAAAATCTGATAACAGTGTACATTTTGTTTCGGCTGTAATGCAAATGGTAACTTACTGTCTAGGAACATAACAGCAATTTACACCCATCTATCATCCCGAAGCAAATCCTGTGGAGCACAAAAACCGGGATCTGAAAGGCCAACTTGCTATTTTGTTACAGCATCAGCATGACAATTGGCATGAAGACTTGGCTGCTATACGTTTCGCTATGAACACCACAAAATGCCAAAGTACTGGTTATAGTGTAGCCTTCCTTACCTTCGGTAGGGAACTACGTACACTGGATGATGTTAAATATAATGTTAGACAAATTATTGAAACCGAAAGATTTGTTCCCGAAATAACAACCTATGTTCAAACCATCACAAATGTTCTTAGGAACGCAAAGGAATCTGAAATGAAGACCCAAGATAAAAACAAATTGTATGTTGATCCGCAAAGAAGACCTCAACCCAACTTTGAACCCGGTGCTGAAGTATTAGTAACAACCCTTGTTTTGAGTAACGCTAGTAAAGGCATAACATCAAAATTTGTGCCTAAGAGTGAAGGCCCCTGTGTGATCACGAGGAAAATTGGGTCATCCACATATGAAGTGTCATTGCCAGACAACTTTAGTATTCCCCTTGGTACCTACCATGCTTCGGCATTGGCGTTGTACAGAGGTACTAACAAGAAGGAGACTCCAGCCCCTGTGAACCTGATTAAAAGACGTGCCCGCCCCAGAAATTTGAAAAAGATAAAGCCTAGCCGATGACGCACTGAAGGATGTTGAGGTACTTCTCGGGCCGAGAACCTGTATGTTAAAGAGGGAGAATGTAGCAGTTTCATTATTTATTGTCAATTATTTCTCAAATTGTAATATTTTTGTTATTTTATTATTTGGTGCACGCCCCTGGCTGTATGTTTTGTGTGTTGTATAAGTTAACGACAATTATGTTAACACGCGCACACGCAAGGTGTAATAATAATTATTTTTCAAGAAAATATCTTAAAACAATAAAGAACACTTTAAACAAAAGAAGTTTAAAGTGAACAACTTTTTAAAAACAAAATAAAAATAAAATTTTTGTTTAATTGGCGCCCAACGTGGGGCCACGCGGTGTACCTGAATCCCTTAAAACGATATCGGTAAAAAAAATAAGAAGCGTAAATCGTCCTACAAGATTAGAACGTCGCGTCTCCGCGTGTTCACCAAAACCCAAGTATAGTGGTCACCAAATCCAAGGATAGCCATACAAGGCAGAAATCGCCCTGCACGACAGAACGTCGCCACGTCGTTTATCCATACAAGGCATAATTCGTCCTGCAAGCCAGCACGTCGCAGACTACTTATCCACACAAAGCATACATCTTCCTGCCTGCCAGTACGTCGCCACCCCGATTGTTCAACGAGGAGAGCAGAAATTTAAGGCCCCTTAGTAACTATAAAAGACAGAGGAAAAGGAGTTGGAAAAAAAACAACAGCCGCTGCTCATCAAGGATGAAACCTTTGTTTAATTCAATAACATGGTTGAAAGTACATTTTAGGAATAAATAATTAATTTGAGTGAAAAAAAAAAGTTAAATTTAACATTGCTAAAGAAAGAAGTGGTTCTAACAAATAAAAGTAAATTAAATCATTTTTTAATTTGAAAAGAATATTTTATAAAAAAATTATATAAGTAAAAATTTATAAAAAGAAAGAATTAAGTATTGTGAACAGAACAAAAAATTGCTTTTAACAGAAAAATTAAGAAAAATTTCACAATTAAATGTTAAGGAAAAAATCCTTCTATACAAGTTGCATATAAAAAAATGAAAAATTACTAGAGCGTAAGTGATACAAAAAAAAAACATTTTTTTTTCGTTTGTAACTAAAAATAATCTGCGATTCCTACGGGACCCTCCAGATTAATAAAAATAATTTTGTTTAATAAATTTTTTTACTTTCAAACGCTGTATCATTCAGGTTTAGTAATATAAAGAAACATAAGAAAAAGTAAGCTAGATATCTCAAATTAGAATAATGGCAAACCAAAATAATTTAGTAAAACTGAGGAAAACTACGCAGCTAACGAAAGGGAAATGTTGGCCATCATATGGTCACTGAGTTTACTAAGGAACTACTTATATGGTTGTGCTAGAGTCATAATATACACAGACCATCAACCACTTACATATGCTTTAAGCAATCGAAACACTAATGTAAAAATGAAACGCTGGAAGGCTATACTCGAGGAGTATAACTATGAACTAGGCTATAAACCTGGTAGAAGTAACGTTGTAGCGGATGCTCTTTCAAGACCTCCATGTAATAAAAATGTCGATATTAATGCCTTAACGGCGACAGTACACAGTGATAATAGTTCAGGTGAAAATTTAATTCCTTCAGTAGAATGCCCCATTAATGTCTATGAAAACCCAATTTTCATACAAATTTTCAAACAAGCGAATATGAACTTAAACTTCCCTTTCCAACATTTCACAGACATATTATTACAACACCGAGTTTTTCAGAAGAAGATCTTATAGCAATTCTAAAAATATACCTTAATCCAAATGTGGTGAATGATTTATTTACAAGCGAAAGCAATGGGCAAAATACAATTAATATACCCACTTCATTTCGCAAAATACAAAATCAGGTATACGCAGACAAAAGTAGAAGACTTGACAGATTCCGACAGACAGGAGAAAGAATCACTAAAAGTTCATAAAAGAGCGCATAGGAACTCTAGAGAAAATTAAATGCAACTCTTGGAAAAATTTTACTTCCCAAGAATGAGTGAGAAGCTAAATAGAATAATAGCACAATGTAAGGACTGCAAAGAAGGAAAATACGATCGCTATCCCAATAAATCTATCACCCACTCCAATTCCTCAATATGCTGGAGAAATACTACATACATATAGATATTTTGTCTACTGAAAAATATTTCCTTCTGACTGCAATAGACAAACTTACAAAGTATGCTCAAGCAATCCTAATAAAATCCAGATCAATTGGAGACATACGCGAACCATTGCGAAAAATCCTTTTCAATTTTGGTGTACCTAGAATAGTTGTTGTAGACAATTAAAAATCTTTAAGCTCAGATTCAATTCAGTTTATGCTCGAGGATCAATTAAATATACTAATTTTTAAAACACCACCTTACAAAAGCACAGTAAGCGGCCAAGTGTAACGCTTCCACTCTACCTTATCAGAAATAATGCGTTGCCTTAAAACAGATAAAACACATAGAAATTTCGAAGAATTGTAAGATAGAGCGGTTTACGAATACAACTACACTATCCACTCTACAACAGGAAAAAAACCAATAGAACTATTTTTTGGAAGAAGAGTTAGTACTAGCCCAGAACAGTATGAAGCTGCAAAGAGGGAATTGAAGATCCTCAACAAGAATAGAAGACCGTTTAAAGACTATACTATAGGCCAGAAAATTTATGTCAAAATTAATAAGAGATTAGGTTCAAAGCTATCATTCCGATACAGAGAAGAAATAGTTAGGGAAAATAGGAAAAGTACCGCACTAACAGAATCTAACAGAGTAGTACATAAAGACCATATAAAAAATTAATAATTCAAACCATTTTTTTGTCATATGACAATTTTATATCTTTTACAGATTACTGTTGCCAATGCTAAAAGCAAAGGTACAAATTCTCAATTATACAAACTCCCATGTAATAACCGTAGCTTACGGATTGTAGAGAGTGGCAACTGCGGGTGTCATGTTTGTTGAAGGCGAATGTGTACCACGGGATAATGGCACGTGGGAACACGATAATGGCACGTGGGAAGACGATTATGCCGCGGGGAAAACTAAACGCGCTAACTTGACGCTGAATTATTGACGGAACTACTGAAAATACCAACTGTGCACTGAAATGAAGTTGGTGGCAGTTGCTAAAATGGCAAGAAGGAACGCTATGTTCGCCATGAACTTTGAGTTTCCGGCCTTTTCGTTTGGAGTTTAGCAAAAGTGGATGGAGAAGCGGAGAAATCCCGGTAATCAAGTAAAGAAAATACCCAACGGAGCTGTAAGAGCTTTTAAGTTTTTCATTGACCGTGAAATGGTCATGTTGCTGCTGGCTTTCGTGAAAGAGACCTCTAAGGCGTTAGACAAAGGGCAAAATCATTAATTGTCAGGAACAAAGCGATTATTTGTTGTGGCCTAAACGCTTACTGGCTAACCTATTTTAATAGTGATCCTCACCCTCCAAACAACAACCCTACCATTGCAAACTGCGGCAACAACACAGCCAAAACCACCAAAAGCGGGTCGTAGCAACAAGCCATTATCTGCACCATCTGCAACACCAAGCTTGGCAGCAAGTTCAAAACCCTGCCAGGAGTCGCCGGCAACAAAACCACATGACAGATAAGTACCAGTAGTTTTGTGTGTGCATTTAGTTAATTAACAAAAGAAAAAAAGGGGGTTACAATTTTGAGTTGTAAATATTGTGTTTATTGAAAGGAAGAAGACAGCTAATTTTTGTCTGCTGCCGAAAGGTTGTGTCAGGGAAAGCTGACACTTAATAATTGCACTTGCAAAAAGAAATTCTTATATTTAAACGTTTAGTTGCATTAAACTAGTGTTGCTATCAATAACCAAAAACCCTTTGCCATTTTTTTGCTAAATGATACGTATGTTGAGAAAACTGTTGGTTGTTTAAGATCCTCACGAAAAAGCAATAAATGCTAAAACGTCATTGAGCCATTTTAGCAGAATCCATAGTTTTATAAAAAAAAAAACAAAGAAACAAAAGAAAACCCTTTTTATTAAACTGAAATAAACCAAAACCAAATATTAAATTAAATTATATAAAGAAAAACGTTTACTTTGAGATATTGTAAAAATGCGAACGTGACCCTTTATTTAAGAAAAACCAAAAGACAAAATTTTAATTGAAACCACATGTTAGAATACACATCTATCTTTTGTAAATGAATATTAAACAAATATAAAAAAAAAATATAATAATAATAAGAAAAAAAAAGCTAATAAGAAAAAAAAGGAAAATAAAAAGAATTATAAGCGTATAAGAAATATACCAAAATTATATATCTTATGTATATGAAAGTATTAATACGGATAAGAAATATATGGAATTTATATATATATATATATGTATATTACATAATAGAAAGATATATATAAAACAAAACTGTAATAGATTTGAAAAACTTTTGGCCAAACCGGTTACATATACTTTTGACAAAATTTTAAGCGTGTACGAGATTCATTAAAACAATTTTGTACCTTGACATCTAAGTTGATTTCGGTGACAAAACCATTGAACGTACGCCCATATATATATATAGTTCGAAAAAAAAACTATGCATATGACGTCAAATTACTGTATATTTAACGGGTTACCATTGTTACCTTTTCCCTAATCCTGTTGATCCTCTTCTTTTCTTTCCAATCCAACTTTTGCGGGGCAGTTACAAGAGAAAATCAGGGGATTTTTCCCTTTTTGAATGTAAGATCATATTTTTAAGGAAAAGAACCAAATAAATATATATTTTTTTTCTGCTGAAACAGAAACATGAATTCGTGGTAAAGATGTTATAAGGTCTGGCGGTAAGTATTTGGAGGTGAAAGTTTGCTGAGGTAGTTTAGGGGTACCTACGCAATACTTGGGCATCGTGGTTACCATTGGTAGTATCTCTCAGAGATACTGAGGGAGGGCCGCCCGGATGTACACAACCTTCATCCCTGAAAACAAGCGATTCGTAGGCTGAGTGGAGAATCTCTTTGACGTTGACTGGCCCTTTAGTATATTTTTCGGGTATGTATGTACACTGGTACGTAAAGTGACTGGACTTACACGACTGGCTGCAACGAACACCCGCCCAAGCCCGACGAGCCATAGCCGCGCATAAAAAAGTTAGATACCAGTGTGACAGCCGGTATGTGTGAGCGCATACCCCGAAGTCTTGGGCGTTATGGGGCGCAAGATTTCGATGGGATCGTGACAGGATACGGAAAAATTCAGGACGGTACATTCAAATTTATTCACCCAATTAATCTTAGCTCCTACTATGACTTTTTACAAAAGACAAAAAATTATGCAGATGATTACATACCGACAAGGAGTCCTTTATACCCGACATTGTATTACAAACTAAACCAGACAATTGATTTACTAGATACACTTAAAAATAATTCACCCAAAAGACAAGCTTTGTCAATCAACACCCTGGGGAAAATATGGAAATTTATAGCAGGATCACCAAATCATGACGACGCAGAACTTATTTACAAGACGTTAGACGAGATATCTGATGATAATAACCAGCAAGTAGTAATAAATAATGATTTTGCCAATCAATTGAATAATATAACCAGATTAATAAATGAATTTTCAAATATAATAAAGAAGGATGATGCAGTAATAAACGAAACTATTGAAATTTTAAGAAATAAAATAAGATTAGCGAAAAAAGGAATTATAAATGTAAAGTATGCCATACAATGGGCTAAAAATAATATAATTAATTCATTTTTACTAAACAAAAAAAAACGATAACTGCTATTTATCAATTTAAAGAAGAAAAAATACCATTAAGCAATATCGAAGAGGCATTAGAACTAGCAAATATTATTGTCCTTAGTAATAATACAAATATTTTATACATTATTAAATTACAAATTCTATTTTATATGGAAATATAATTGTAAAACCAATAATAAAAAATGATTCTATAATTAATCTAAAATTCGAACAAATGTTAATGAGCAAAGATGAAATGTATGCAATAGAAAGTAATTGTAAAAATTATAATAGAATTAAAATTTGTAAGAAAAATCAAGTGTTAGATTTAAGAAATGATAATTGTATTAGAAACATTATACTTGGTCAAAAAACCTCTTGCACGACAAGCAATATCCACCATATTCCACGCATTGAACAAATCTCAGATGGGATCATTCTCCTAAACAATATCAACGAAACAATGATGACAGGGACAATTCCTAATTAAGTTTGAAAATACAACGATAACAATTGGCGATAGGTTATATCACAATATATAGAGCCACAGTACAGGAAAGTCCAATCGAAGAAAAACGACTTAATCTTTTATCATTGGAATCACTACAAGAATTGCATTTCACCAATATCAAGGCAATACATAGTATTAGAAAGGAAACATGGTTTACAAATATTGCAATAACTATTACCTTCCTGATAATAATCAGCCTAATAGCTTTGGTGATTTTGAAGGTCAGAAGAAATCCTTCAACTACATTCATCTTGCATCTTGCATCCTACGCTAACCCCACAAACAGGAAGAGAAGGAAATATAATTCCTACAACAAGACTATTTTTAAGACGCTCGTGGACGATCGCATTTAAGGGTCGAGGAGTTAACGACAATTATGTTAACACGCGCACCAATTTCATTTTCCAAGAAATATTTGGCGATGAACAAATTGCTGACGCCGCGTCTAGACAAGCGGATATGCAAGCGTGAGAATATTGTTTGTGCAAAGTGTATTAATAATTTTTTTTCTTTTATTTAGTCAGTCTAGAAAATATCCTAAAACAATAAAGAACACTTTAACCAAAAGAAGTTTAAAGTGAAAAACTTTTTTAATAACAAAAAAATAATAAAATTTTTGTTTAATTTATATACAGCACGGTGTATGACGAACTTGCATTTGTTCAGAGCTTCTTTGTGCAAAGCTCTTTTGTGAGGTTCTTTCGCTTAAAAGCTCATATCTGTGGGTATAAAAGCGGCATACACAACGTGATCACATTCATTCTTGTCTTGCAGGTTATTGTACGGTTTTAATTATTTTGTGGCAAACTTTGCAACCAAAAAATAAAGTAACAGTGTTACCTAGATAAAGACTATTTTGTGAAAATTGCGATAGAATAGAAATAGAATAACATTGTTAACTAAATAAAGACAATTTAAAGAAACAATAGCTGCGACTACAATCAATTTAAAAATTAAACCGCTACAAACAGAGATTAAATTGGAACTTAAAACGGCTCACTATATCTGTGTTTTTATTTATACTCCCAAAACAGCGGCTCTTTAGCCCACCAGCTTTTTTGGGGTTGCTCGCCTTTATAATAAGCGAAGGTTTTTCGGGTTAAGTTAGGGCACATAACCTTAAACATTACATTACACATATAGGAGCACATTACAACTGTCTACTTCTTTAAAAAAGCCTTTGTCCTATTTGATGGAACTCAAATTATGAATGAGATTATTTACAAAAAAGGGAGAAATATTTCGACACTTAAAGCGTTAGTAGAGCTTTGCAAAGACTTTGAAATTATTGTCAAAAAATAAAAATCTGCAGTTCCCCCTTGTTGTGTTTTGTTTTACTTTTAATAAACAAATAAAAAAGTTATGTGAGCCTGATATCTCAAATCAAGCGGCGATTGCGGCATTAAAAACTCATTTTACATAAGATTGATTGCATATGGAAAAACTGTTTAAGTGTGTGGCATAAAGTAGCTCTATTTTTATATCCGCCAGTAACACAAATGCAATCTAAATTTATGTGTAACTTAAATTAATGACTTCAATAATAGAATCAGCTCTTGTTTACAATCAGAATCTCCACCTTCCGAAACCTTTTTACAGTTTATTGGAAGAGAACATACTATTTCAGAAGAAAGTATTACAACTTTACCAAATCGTTCACAACATAAACAAGATGAACACTTTTTTCTTCCCGAGGAAAAGTCGACATTGTCAACTATTGAAACTCAACAGGAAGAAGTAGGAAGATATCGAGTCAGTGCACATTACTGAGGATTTCAATGTGTTAAACTAGTAAAAAATACATGAAAAATATTACCCAAGCTGATCACATATTGCCTTGCAAATTAACTTCATGCCTGCCAGAGGAACATTACACCTAATATAATTTCGGAAAGTGTCATCTGCCTCGAAGAACCTCCGGATGACTACACCAACATGATCTTGTTATTAATATCAATGTAAGTTGCATACATATTTATAAACATCATATCTTTATAATTTTTTTATATACATGGTGGGTAGAATTTTTTTTCCTAATCGAGATTAAACTCAAAACCGAGATATAATTAATGCTAAAAAAGAGGTTTTCACCTTATAACCTACCTGAATTGTTAAAAAGCAAAAGTTTGACTTTAATTCCTGAAACAAGGGAATTAATTGTAATGAATAACGAACTTCATGAGCAACTTGCGTCTGGAACTGTCCCACCTGTTTCTTCAGGTTTGGCGGCAGTACAGATGGACGTTTTCCAATCACTAAGAATACCAGATGCCATCAAACAGTTACCGACATTCGATGGTAATCCCAGACTTCTGTTCGAATTCCTAAGCAATGTAGACGAGATTCTTTTGTTTATTTGGGGAACCGATTGTTGGCGTCTGTCACGTGGGGACACCATGTCCTATGTGCACCAGGTGTAAGTGTACCAGGCCGTGCGAGCACCTGCCGAAATGGCGTAAGTCGCCGCCAATCGTACCGGCGTCAGGTTAATTGCCAGCTTGGGACATGTTTATACACACAAATTTACTTCCCATGATTAATGTTTATACACACACATTTACTTACCATGATTATTGTTTATACACACAAATTTACTTTGATTATACAAACATGCTAATGATCATTATAGCTAAGTGTATTTAAAGTTGGCTATGGTGATCATGAGCAACAAATGCAGGCTAAGCGTTAATTTACTTTTGGTTATAACCAAGGTCTGCTTGCTTGTTTACAAAAGAATTCATTGACTTCTGACGAAAGTGGGTCAACTGCTTGGCTTGCATTTGATGACTAAAAGCGTACTAATTAACAAAAAAAACGCACAATAGCAAAACCAAATTGTTTCCTGTTTACTGTTAATAAACTTATGTTTTGGTCAGCAGTAAAATTGTGCAATAATTTTACTGCTGACCTTCCCAAATTAAATTAGCATAAGAAAACCTGTAATTAAGTTTAGTATATAAGAAAAGAAAATCCAAATAAAATCAGCAATCAATCATTTAATGACTTATTGTTCTCAACCCCTTTCCTTGCTTAATTGACACAGTTAACACGGTTCAAGTGCCGCTTGTTAACTCCCCTACACACGATCAATCCAGTTTATGTGCTGCGATTGAATTCCTCAAATTACACAATCAATCCAGTTTATGTGCTGCGATTGAATTCCTCAAATTACACATTATACTTAACATTTTGGTGACCCCGACGTGATCCTGTGCAGTCGCAGGAATATCAGCTAGTGAACCGCACCAGGACACTAACAACTAACATTCAGTATCAATTGGACTCTCAACCTCTCAAGAAACTCCTACGCGGTCCAAGAAAGAAAGACATTACCAACCATGGCTACATTCGAAGGACTAGTCAGCAGCCAAAAGCAGACAGGCGAGCGAATTGAAGCCATAATTCGCAACTTTAAGAAGGACTCAGCTTCAAGGAAGAGTTCGGCCAGCTATTTCGAGGAACGACTCAGAAGGCTAGAAGAGGAGTGGTCCATGTTCGAAGCAACGGATAACAAAATCCGTGTGATTGAGAATCTTCAGATGGAGCACAGCTATTTCACTGAAGATTACTACGCCGCCATAGCAAATATCGTCCACCAATACAAGGAGATATTCGAGGCGTCTCTGTTGAGGGTGGCTCCAAGTGCAGCAAAAAGTCAGAGCCCATCAACGCAACAACAACATCAACCAGGGCTGCCAAACGAAGGATCGAGCGAAGCTACCAGGCTCATCCGCCGACAGGCAGCAATGATGGCATCATTAGAACGACTCCTTCAAGGGGAGTTCGCAGCCAACGAAATGAAAACAGCAACCACGTTGTGGCAGAATGTCGAAGGGATGCACTTCCAGTTGTTTGAGATTTGTGCATGCCCGGAGGCAATTGACTACGATATGCATAGATTCGTCAAGTTAGAGGGTAGTGTTCGACGGGCCATGAAGGATGCAGCAAGTAATCCATCAACCAATCAAGGTCCAGCACCCCCTTCCAGGCAAGTGGAACCAATTCCAATGCCAAAACTTACGATACCAAAATTCGATGGAAATTACCTCAAATGGCAGGAATTTCATGATATCTTCTCATCATTAATTTTGCAACAAAACATACCCAAGGTCCAGAAAATGTGGTACCTCAAAACACACGTGGTGGAAGAAGCCGCCACCCTGATCAAACATTTCACCGCCACAGGAGAAAACTTTGATGCCGCATGGGAAATGATAGTCGAGCGCTACAACAACAAAAGACTCCTAGTCAACAAATTAGTGCACGAGCTTGCCACTGGCCCAACCAAACCGGTGGCCGACAATTACAAGGCGCTGCATGACAGAACACAAGAGTGTCTGCTAGCGCTACAAAATCTGCAAATCGACACTTCGTCCTGGGACCCGCTATTGCTTCACCTGATACTTAAGAAGCTAGATCAGTCAACACGCCTTCGTTATGAGCAGTCACTGTCGCACCCCCGAGAAGTGCAAACCATCAAGGGCTTCCTCGACTTTCTAGAAACCCACTTTCAATCCATGGAAGCAATGGAAGACAACCACCCAGTCAAGCCAAAGACGAAGGTGTGCACTTCCATCACATCCGAACCCCACAGCCATACCTCCTGCAGTATGTGCAAAACCGGCAGTCATCCATTATTCATTTGCAAGGCATTTCTGGGCTTGTCTCCACCCTTGAGACTTCAACACGTCCAAAAGCAAGGGTTTTGTGTGAACTGCCTAAAGCCTGGGCATGTTGCCAAAATGTGCACCCTCAGAAGCTGCACGAGGTGCACTAAACGCCATAATACGCTCCTGCATCTAGAGCATCCAAACAATCAAGCAGCAACAAATCAGGTAGCAGTACCAGCATTATCGTCAACCTCCACCCAAGAAGCTGCGTCGCTCACGGCAGCTCAACCTTCTAGCACCAACCACTATGTATTTCTTAGTACGGCTAGGATCACTATCAAAGCAAATAACAAGGAGGTACAATGCAGAGCGATCTTAGATTCAGGATCCCAGCTCAATATTGTAAGCGAGCGATTGATAAGACGCCTTGGAATCTCACCGAAGCCAGTATCCATTAACATAAGCGGAATTGGATCCCGCAACACAAAGGTGCAGCAACGGATCAACGCGGAATTCCACTCTCTAACCAACGACTTCAGCACACGATTCGAGGCAGCTGTACTCCCGAATATAATTTCACCACAGCCGTCACAAGTTATCAACATCGAACATTGGCGAATCCCGAAAAACATCGCTCTAGCAGACCCAACATTTAATCGGCCCGACAAAATAGACGTGCTACTGGGAGCAGAATTCCATCATATGTTGATAACAGCCGGACAAATCAAGCTGGCAGATGAGTTACCTCTGTTACAAAACACACGACTGGGCTGGGTAATTGCAGGAAAAGTTGGGGAGCATCATGCCGAAAACGCAGCATGTGGTATATGCACGGAAGGTGAACCCAACTTAGAAGAATCGATCGCTCAGCTCTGGGAGCTAGAGCACCTCAACACAGCGGACAAGCCTAAGACTGCATCCGAAAAATATTGCGAGGAGCATTTCACCCAAACCCATTCAATAACCGAGAGTGGCAGATTCATGGTCAAACTTCCATTTTGCGACAACCCAGACACGCTTGGCGACTCGCACGGAATAGCCGTTAACAGATTTCTGTCACTTGAACGCCGTTTGGGAAGCAACCCTACCATAAAAACACAACATTTACAATTCATGGAAGAATATGAGTCACTAGGACACATGACAGAAATTGAAATCAAATCTACTGATAAACCACACTACTTCATTCCACACCACTGCATCCTCAGGCCAGAGAGCCTAACGACCAAACGCCGAGTAGCGTTTGATGCTTCTACTAAAACTTCCTCAGGTGGTTCGCTAAATGACACCATACACCGTATCTTAGCCCTTACCTTGGCCCTCATCCTTCTACTAATTGTATTAGGAACACAAATCCACAACAAACAATTCGGAAATCAACTAGGCATGCACTTTGAAGGCATCGGATCAGCAGTAATGTCATCAACAGAATGGCAGCTAGTAATTTATTACGACTTAAAGGAATTCTGGTCTGAAACAACAATGTTCTCGAAAGCAACCAAGACACTGGACCACTTGTGTCAGCAACTGAAGACAAGGGAGCCATGCACTAACCTGGTAAAGTTCTTCGAACATACAGATTCCGAGCTAACCATGGACAGTACCCTACTATCTGGCAGAATACAAAAAAGAGCTGCTATAGACCTTGTCGGAAATCTTGCCCATTCTCTCTTTGGAGTGCTAGACTCTGAATATGCCAAAGAAATGGAAAGCACCATCTCAAAGATAACGGAAAACGAAGCCCATCTGCTGAAGCTATTAAAAAACCAAACGTCCATCATCGACTCCACCATCAACATCATGAAGGGAGACCAGGCAGCAGTCAAGTCCAAGTTCGCCCAAATCGATACTCAAATATCACAAATATACAACAGAATCCACCGCGAGGACGACGACCGGCACCAAGAAGAGAGCAATCGTCTATTTATATCGCTATGTATTCAACTTACAATTATGGCAACGAAACTGCAACGCATACAGGCATCAATACTTGACATTCTTACAAACACTCACCATGGCATCATAAGTCCGTTGCTACTCACTCCATACCAGCTGCAAAGAGAAGTCGAAAAAATAAACATTCATCTTCCGGAAAGACTGGAATTACCAGTAAAACAAGAAGACACATTACAGCTGTACAAACTAATGAAGGTCAAGGGAGGACTCACAAAGGCCACAGCAATTTTTACCGTTACGATACCCTTAATCGAACATGGGCAGTTTGATTTATTCAACCTCATCCCAATACCGGCTTGGATCAACGGCTCGCTTATCTCAATAGAACCGTGCGCGACTCTATTGTCCATCAATGCGGACCATAAGGAATATCTCACCATGAGTGACGCTGAATTCAACACATGCCGAGGACTCGCCCAAGACAGATATCTATGCTTCAAGGGGCAACTTCGATACGAGCACGGCTCCACAACATGTGCTTGTGAACTCAAGCTATTACGTAACGACACCAAATCCGATTGCCCAGTGCAAGCTCTACAAAACAAGGCTGCATGGAAACCACTCCGCCATAACAATCAATGGATTTATGCCATGTCGTCGCCGTCTCAAGCAACGGCCGTATGCAAGAGAGATATTACACAGCTAACACTCGAAGGAGCAGGATTATTAAAACTGGAGCCAGAATGTACACTCAAAACCAAATTCACATCTATTCACGGACAAACGACCATATCCAGCTCCCTCAAACCCTCGTTTACTAGCATGTGGGAAGTAACGCAGCTGAACAAGGTCACACGGATGACTCCACTACTGAACAAAATAAACTCAACCGAGTACTTAAGCCAGATACAAAACTTAACAGAGCTACAAAGCTCACTCTTAGCACAAGAAATCCTCCAGCTCCCAAACAAGCTCAGCACACATCACTACCACCATGCGGCAATCAGCTACTCAGCACTCATCATCACCGCTGGCATTTTGGTATATCTATTGGTCAGCAGGAAAACGAATCAACAGCCAGCTCCAATACCAGCAGTTCGTAACCAACGCCAACCAACATCAGCAGATTTTACCGTTCACATCTAATATCATCACAACACACAACTAAAACAAAGCAGCAGCCGTCATCAAAACTGGAACCCAATGCAACCTCAGCATAGCAATTTTGGTTTTCAAATTTTATTAAGTCGAAAAAAAAACTTTGTTGTGTGTTGGAATCAAAAAATATGACTGACTTTATTTTTCCAAATTCTTAATCTAATATACTAAAATTTTACAGTTTACAAAAGAATTGCTTATTGATAATTCTTATGAACTATTTGGAAATCAATTGTTTACAAAAAGAAAGTGATTTTACAGTTTACAAAAGAATTGCTTATTGATAATTCTTATGAACTATTTGGAAATCAATTGTTTACAAAAGAAAGTGTATGGTGCAATAACTTCAAAGAAATTTATATTGATCCACTTAAGGTTTATTGGCCACCCAAAATATACATATTAAAAGTGCAACAAGTATTCTTGGAAAAGAACAATTAAAATATTTTAAGTGTTGTAGTACATGTATGTTTGTACACAGTGTTGTGGACAAATATGCATGTTTATCATTTAATATTTCAAGTGTTTAAATATATGCATGTTTGTACACAATGTTGTGGACAAATATGCTTGTTTATCATTTTAATTTTTAAATGGGGACGATTAAAGGGAAATTTGAACGTAAGTATATTTGTTTAAGTGTCGGTGTTAGTTTGCTTTTAATAAAAGAAATAATTATTATTGTTTTCCTTTGTAAACATTTAATTCTGAAATTATTATATTTGTCTTAGTGTACATTAGAGAAAGTTTTATAGATAAAAATGTAGAGTTATATGATTATTCTATTAGGGGTTACTATAACTCCCCCTTCGTTAGAGTGAGGCTCCGACGAAGAAACAATGTAAGTGTTAGTTTTAAGTGTTCTAACATAAATTATAATAAAAATAACAATCAAAGTAACAGAAATTCCTAAATTACTGCCAGTATTAATTAGAGTATTTTTTAAAAGTTTATGTTTAACATTTTTTATTGTTTCGTTAAAATGTATTTCTTTAATGTCTAGGTCGGCAAATGAAGTATTACTTTCTTTAATTTTTAAAATAAATTTCTCTAAAATGAGCATTTCTTTTACATTTATTTTATAATTTTCATAAGTTTTTAGTTTTGTTTTAACAATACAGTTTTCGAATTTTATTAGGTACGTCTTAAAATTTTCCAATTTGTATGGGTTCTTACAATTAGTTTCAATTTTATCTTGAAAGTGTTTAAATATAAGTAAACCAGGGTAAATTTCTTTTTCTTCTTGATCTTTTGTTATATTCATATTACATTCAGGTTCTATATTTTGTACAATATGTGTTAAACAAGCATCATTTATCTTTTCTAGGTTTTTGTACTCTAACGTGTTTGGTTTATATATTTCATTTTTGTTAATAAGAACAGTGTTTTGGTTTAATATTAAGGTTTTATTTTCATTATTAGGAAGTGGTTCAAATGTTACTTCAGAAAATGATTCATTTAGAAATTTTGGCACGCTCAATGTTAAAACTACGAGATTTTCTCTATACTTTAAGGCTACTTTTGTCTGAAGATAAGATTCTATTCCATCTATGAAATTAAATTCTTCCTTTGTCAGTATGTCCGATGGAACTATTCCCAATTTGGAATTAAAAATAACATGTCCAATTTCATTTACGTGGTCCATTAATAGATTAACATCATTATTTATTTGAAAGACATTTTGAAGAAAAACGGTTTCATCTTCTAAGTCGAGTATTTTATTTTGTACTTCTGTCTTGAATTTATTCACATATTTTTGTACGATTTTTTGTTGGTTATTTATGTGGTTTGTAATATTTGATATTCTGTCCGACATGGAAGTGCTTAGATATGAAATTTCGTCTAAAGCTATCATTGTGTCTCCGTTACTTTTCTCTAGTTCTGTAATTTTGTCGAATATTTCTTTTTCGTCGTCGCTGTCCATTGTCCCTGCCACATATTTTAGTCCTTTACCTATTGCGTTTACTAGTCCTCGTTTTTGTCTGAATTTTGGCGTCAAGTTTTTGATTTTTGTTTTACATATGTCCATACTTTTGTTTACACTGTCTAAAAGTGGGCTAATGTTTGTGTAGGTGTTTGATAGTTTATGAATGTTCCCTTGTAGTATATTTGCTGTTTCCAAATATTGTGTGGTATTAATAACGTGTATTATTCTAATATATTTGTTGATAATCTTTACGTCCTTTATTTTAATTGGTAGATATCCATGATTATTTGTCAAGTCTTGTATGTCGAAGAATTGTGCTTTTGTGGTCATAAAAAGGGTTACGAGATATATCCAAGATGTCATCTGAAAAAAAGAGTATCACGTGTATATGTGTAATTAAAATGGTTATTACTTAACTTTTATCCTAGGATTATTTTTATCTTGAAATTTTTTATTTTGTTTAATGTGTGTTTTATAATATTTGTGCCCTGTCATAGTGTTTTCAACGTGTTCTTCATCAATTTTCCTTGAATCAATTTTCCTATACTTTCGATGGTTCTTACCTCCTCGGATTTCTTTAATGTAATTTATTCCCTCTTCTATTTTTACATCTTTTCTAGTTTGGTTTATCTTATTTATATAATCTTCTTTCTTCTTAGACATTAGGTCATGTATTTTATGGTAATTTTCTTCGCTCACTTTTCCGTTTAAAAAGTCTATTGGTTTAATTTTAGTTGTACTGTGAATTGTATTGTTGTAGAATCCTATTATTCTAAAAATTTTTTCTTCAGTGGTTTCATCTTTATTCTTTTCGTCATGTCTTAATAGTCTTATGTGTTCATTTATGGTATTGTGTAGTCTTTCGATATCCGAATTTGATGTGTGATTACTATTTGAGGTAAAGTGTACATTAATATTTTCTTCCTTAAAAAAATCTTGCATTGGAATAGCTTTAAATCCTAGTTCATTATCCACAATTATTTTTCCTATTTTACCGTGTGTATTTATGTATTGCAAGAGCTTTGTTTTGAATTCCGTCCAAGTTCTGCTATTGATTTTGTAAGCAACTGCGTGTTTTGAGAATTTATCTATCATTGTCATAAACATTTCTTTCTTCAGTGTATAAAATACATCTATGTGTACAATTTCTCTTGGCTTTGAGGGGGTTTCACTTATTTTAAGTGGTACTTTTGGTGGTTTCCTATCATATTTTTCAATGGTGCATATTTCACAGTTATTAATAAATTGCGTTATTCTCAGTTTTAATTGAGGATTGTATATTTCTGTTTTTAGTTCTTCGTAAACGGCTTGTATTCCCCGGTGATTTTTACTTAAGTGTTCTTTTTCTATTATTTCTGTTAATTCTTCTTCATCTTTGATATCTCTTAAAAAACGAGTGCATCTTACAATCCTAAATTTATTGTTGGTTGAAAATAATTCCTCGTAAGTTTTCTTGATTATGTCAAAAAATTCATCATTTACGAAAATTGCGTTTAGTTGGTTTAGGTTGAAATGGTTTTTCAGCAAGGAAATTGAAGTTTCTCTATCGAGTTCCTTGATTCCTATAACTTTTCGACTATTTTTAAATATTTTTTCATTTTTAATTCTAGCTGCTCCTGAGAAAATCTTAGTAATAATAATTTGGGTCTTAAACATGTTGATAGGAGATTCCGTTTCCTTTATGCCAAGAACTTCTGTCTCTAGAGAATTAATATTGGCAGAATCAGGTTCTATTCTTGAAAGCGCATCAGCATTACTGTTTTTTATCCCTTTTTTATACTTTATTTCGTAGTCAAATTCTGAGAGTTTTAATCTCCATCTTACTAATTTTGAATTTGGTTCTTTTATAGAAAACAGCCACGTGAGTGGTTTGTGGTCAGTTTCGATTACGAATTTTCGTCCAAAAAGATACGGTCGAAAATATTTAGTAGCCCAAACGATGGCTAGAAGTTCCTTCTCAATAGTGCTGTAATTACACTCATGTTCATTGAGAGTTCGGCTTGCGTAGCAAATGGGATGATTGTCTTGTGAAAGTATTGCTCCTAAAGCAAAATTACTTGCGTCTGTAGTAAGGGTGAATTTTTTCGAAAAATTTGGGTATGCAAGAATTGGGTCATGCGTTAATAATGTTCTGAGAGTATTGAAACTTTCTATGTATTGTGGATCAGCAGTATTAATTTTGGTATCCTTTTTTAGGTACTTGGTCATGGGTTTAGCGATCATGGAGTAATCTTTTATAAATTTCCTATAGTATCCGGTTAATCCAAGAAATTGTTTAATTTGTTTGGGAGTCTTAGGGATAGGAAAATTTTTTACACACTCAATTTTTTTGGGGTTTGCTTTTATTCCTAGGGGGGTTACTATATGTCCAAGAAATTCGGTTTCCTTTTTTAAGAATTCTGATTTATCTAATTGTACCTTAAGATTTGCTTCTTGTAGGCGTTTAAAAATTAAATTAATTGAATTAATATGTTCCTGAAGGGAGGTGGAGAAAATAATTATATCATCCAAATAAACAAGGCAAATTTTGTTAATGTAGTCTTTAAGAATATTGTTCATTAACCTTTGAAATGTCGCTGGAGCTGTCTTCAACCCAAACGGCATTCTTAGGAATTCATAGTGTCCTCCTTCTACAGTGAAGGCGGTCTTATGAATGTCTTCCTCCTTTATTTCTATTTGGTGAAATCCTTTCGCTAAATCTAGCGTGGTGAAATACTGGCATCTTCCCAGTTTATCAAGGATTTCATCAATATTGGGGATTGGGTACCTGTCGTCTATGGTAACTTCGTTGAGTTTCCGATAATCGATGACAAGTCTCCATTTAGTTTTTCCGCTTGCGTCTGCCTTCTTCGCAACGATCCAAATAGGTGCGGAATAAGGAGAATTACTGTGCCTGATAATTTTATTGTCAAGCATTTCTTGAATTTGTTTTTGAACTTCGTTCTTATGTATATAAGGATAACGATATGATTTGGTATGTATGGGTATATTATCAGAGGTTCTTATCTCGTGTTTTATAGCTGAGGTAAAAGTTAATCTTGTATTTTCTTGATAAAAAATATCTGAGTAACTTTTTACCAATTTTAATAGTTCTCTTTTTTCTTCAAAATTAAGGTGCTCTGTTCGAATTTGTTCCATTAATGGTTTTATTTCTTTTCCTTCAATTACGCTGAAATTCTCGTGATCTACCTTCTGCGTAGATACACTATTATTTTCAGATAATGAATTAATTTCTACTTTTCCATCCTCTGTGTCTAAAATGCCTTCTCTTAAAATTTGTCCATCAAATTCCTCTTTAAAATAAATTAACTTAGTGTCGTGTGGAGTTGGTTTACTCTTTTTATTTGTCGCTTCATTTTCAAAAAGCATTGGTAATGTTCTATTACCTATGGTTATTTTCTTATTTTTATAATCTATGCATGCGTCTAGTGGTTTTAATATGTCATTGCCTATTAGTCCGTCATAAAAATTGTGAAACTTAACTATGTAAAATTCAAGTGTTTTGTCTGACCTGTTAATGCAAAATTCCTCAAAAATAGGTACTATAGCTTTTTCCTCTACGTAAACTTTATGTTGGAGTGTTTTTATAAGGATTGGATTTGTTGGAAAGATCCTTTTTGGATTACAAATTCCTGGATTCAGGATGGAATTCGTAGCCCCTGTATCTATTATTAATCTAATAAATCCTAAATTAGTTTTTATTGTTATAAATGGTAATTTATGTCCAAGGCTGGTTCCCGAAAATTTTCTGATACCTCGACTTTACTAATGTCCATTGGCTCGGGTTGGTTCCTATAGTTCGGCCTGTTCAAGTTAAAAGATGTATTTTGGGGAGTTTGATTTTGTTGGTTTGTTTGTGGGTATGTGCGTGGTTGTTGAAAGTTCCGGTCATAATTTGGGAATGGCTGATAAAAACGTCCTTGAGAATTTTGTGGTGGTAAATTCCTTCCATGGTTTTGGTATGAAGAGTTATTTCCTTGGTTTTGAGAAGCGTGCGAAAAATGTCTTGGTCCTTGGTAGTTCTGCTTAGAATTATATGTTTTTTGATTTTGTTTTTTATTTTCCTGTCTATTGTAAAACTGTTGTTGAACATCTACTCGGAGATGAGCATATCCTGCCTCGAAAAGAATATTCATAGCTCCTTCCAATGTTGTTGGGTTTCTACATGCTAATATTGTCTTCATTGGTTCGGGTATTTTTGATTTAAATACGTTTAATGCTGTACGGGAGTTATTTAAGGCTACTGCGTTCAATGCCTCTTGCTGTATTCCTTGTCCCATTACGAACAATGTTTTATTATTAAGTCGTCGAAGTCTACTTTTAATTTCCTCGTAAAATTCCAAACTAGTTGTCCTAAATGTTACTGCTCTGAGTGAGTCGAAAAGTTCGTCACAACTGAGTCTGTCACCAAAGTTATTCTGTAATACTAATTTAATATCTGCCCAGGAAATTGCTTGGAAGTTAATTTCTATTACATCCCTAGCTTTGCCCTTCAATTTACTTTTAATAAGGTCAGAGAATAGTCCTTGTGACAATTCATCATAACCTTGTAAGTTGGGGTGTACTCTATCTATTAAGTTTATGAAATTTTGTAATTCCCTACCATCTCCGTTGAATTCAGGGAGATTTCCCAAATACTTTAGAGGGTCGAAATTGATTTGTGCCATTATTTAAAAATTTATTATTATATTTTTTTTTTTTTTTTATTTATTGTTATATTTTTTTCTCTTCCTTTGAAACCACTTCTTTTACAAAAGAAAACAGTTTTATTTGATTTTCTATAAACACTTTAACTTTACAAGGAAAAAAAAATTTTTACAAATGCTGAAGGCAGTAATAATAATAAAAAAAAAATATTGTACTATTAAAACTATTCACTTATTTTACCTTAATGGTGAGGATGTGATGTCCTGTGTCGCGGGTTCAATATTGGATGTCCTGTTAGAGAAATTAGAGGATGGTCCTGATCGGTCCTGATCCCTTGGATGTAAATCTTCTTAGAAAATTTTTCTCTTCGGTGGAAAAAATTCGGCTGGTTGGTTTATGCTTTTAATCAGTCTTTTTTTCTGTTTTTCTTTATTTGTTGTAGGTAATTCAACTTTATTCCTTTTATTGTTCTTAAGTTTATGATTAGAAAAATGTTTTTTTTTTCTTTTTTTTATTAAACGTCTTGTTGCTACGATCTTTCGTAGTCAACGCACAACACACTATTTCAAAAAAAAAATCAAAAGTTTTGCATTGATATGATCATTCGTATCCTGCTTATAAAAGTTCGAAATTTTGCAAAAAACAAATTTGCAAGTATTTTCGTTCACTTTTTTTTTCCGATTTTTTTTTTTTTCGCACTTAACGATTAAAAATGGTATCGCATTAAGAATTAAGATTCAATCACTACCGCTTTTAAAACATAAATCTTTCTATGTTGGATAGGACTTGCGATATCCTACCGACTGCGCCAATTTTGGTTTTCAAATTTTATTAAGTCGAAAAAAAAACTTTGTTGTGTGTTGGAATCAAAAAATATGACTGACTTTATTTTTCCAAATTCTTAATCTAATATACTAAAATTTTACAGTTTACAAAAGAATTGCTTATTGATAATTCTTATGAACTATTTGGAAATCAATTGTTTACAAAAAGAAAGTGATTTTACAGTTTACAAAAGAATTGCTTATTGATAATTCTTATGAACTATTTGGAAATCAATTGTTTACAAAAGAAAGTGTATGGTGCAATAACTTCAAAGAAATTTATATTGATCCACTTAAGGTTTATTGGCCACCCAAAATATACATATTAAAAGTGCAACAAGTATTCTTGGAAAAGAACAATTAAAATATTTTAAGTGTTGTAGTACATGTATGTTTGTACACAGTGTTGTGGACAAATATGCATGTTTATCATTTAATATTTCAAGTGTTTAAATATATGCATGTTTGTACACAATGTTGTGGACAAATATGCTTGTTTATCATTTTAATTTTTAAATGGGGACGATTAAAGGGAAATTTGAACGTAAGTATATTTGTTTAAGTGTCGGTGTTAGTTTGCTTTTAATAAAAGAAATAATTATTATTGTTTTCCTTTGTAAACATTTAATTCTGAAATTATTATATTTGTCTTAGTGTACATTAGAGAAAGTTTTATAGATAAAAATGTAGAGTTATATGATTATTCTATTAGGGGTTACTATAACTCATAGCCAGCACAGATTCAAAAACCCTAAACCATTTATTTATGTATACAACTTAGTTTTACTATAACATTTTATTCATACTGTTGAGCTTCACTCAACGGGGGGAGCATGTTTATACACACAAATTTACTTCCCATGATTAATGTTTATACACACACATTTACTTACCATGATTATTGTTTATACACACAAATTTACTTTGATTATACAAACAAGCTAATGATCATTATAGCTAAGTGTATTTAAAGTTGGCTATGGTGATCATGAGCAACAAATGCAGGCTAAGCGTTAATTTACTTTTGTTCATAACCAAGGTCTGCTTGCTTGTTTACAAAAGAATTCATTGACTTCTGACGAA
Source organism: Melanophora roralis (assembly GCA_963583895.1). Classification (NCBI taxonomy): domain Eukaryota; kingdom Metazoa; phylum Arthropoda; class Insecta; order Diptera; family Rhinophoridae; genus Melanophora; species Melanophora roralis. The sequence continues at coordinate 73,186,360 of OY757189.1, read as the reverse complement.
AGTGGGTCAACTGCTTGGCTTGCATTTGATGACTAAAAGCGTACTAATTAACAAAAAAACGCACAATAGCAAAACCAAATTGTTTCCTGTTTACTGTTAATAAACTTATGTTTTGGTCAGCAGTAAAATTGTGCAATAATTTTACTGCTGACCTTCCCAAATTAAATTAGCATAAGAAAACCTGTAATAAAGTTTAGTATATAAGAAAAGAAAATCCAAATAAAATCAGCAATCAATCATTTAATGACTTATTGTTCTCAACCCCTTTCCTTGCTTAATTGACACAGTTAACACGGTTCAAGTGCCGCTTGTTAACTCCCCTACACACGATCAATCCAGTTTATGTGCTGCGATTGAATTCCTCAAATTACACAATCAATCCAGTTTATGTGCTGCGATTGAATTCCTCAAATTACACATTATACTTAACAGGACACTTACTTTACTTTCGTGATTTTGCCCGAGATAGACGCCAGTTCTTAAAAGTAGTTTAACAAAAAACACAATTTTTAAGTAGTAGTTCTCACAATATTCTGTGCAGTGTTTGAATAAAGCATTTCATAAAAGCTAAACAAAAACCAATTGTGGTACTTTATTTTTGTGTTGACCCGGCAGTCGTTTACAATCTTCCAGCAACCAGCTCCAATAGAAGGTACACCACCCAAGTCCCTGGAAACCAGCATCCCACAAGTCCCTACGAGGTAAACACCGATAAAACCACATATGGGTAAATTCTGTTAAGGGCTATACGTAACAAAAATGAAGGCCAAGCAAACGAAGTGCTTCACATTTATGGTACACCGTTGAATTGGACGACATTAGGGGAAATTTCATAACGCATTATTCTGATAAGCGTTCAGAAACTTCTCTGATAAAAGACTTGCACAACTTAAAACGATATGGCAAGCCATTCGAAAAATTTTATAGCGAAGTTGTGGAACTCCAACCGGCTCTTTGTAACAATATATTGTTACACGAATCAGACAAAAACGTAATGAGTGCTAAGATGTCACTTTATAAAGAAATGTTACGGGATTAAAGAATCCCCTATAGGGGCAATAATAAGAGCTATGAGACCAAACTCGTTGGCTGAAGCCTTGGATTATTGCATCAAGGAGCAAAATATCTACTATCAACAAGGGCCCTCCCGCAACTTTTCTAATATATATAATAAACAATATAGGCCAAATAATAATCCATATCTAAGAGATCGTTATTACAAAAGACCAAGTTACAGTGGGCATCAATATGGAGGCAGTTATACTTTGGTACCCACGGTCACACAAAGAATGGGTTTTCGCAACGCGAACCCAAATAATAACATGTACAATCAGCAACAGAGACAACCGTCTTTTGCTAACAGCCACAGTAATAATTTCAATCATCAAAGACAAACGTTCATAGGTAATAATATACCGAGGCTTCCACAGCCGGAACCAATGGACATATCAAGTGGGTTTACTCACCTAAGGAACAGGAATTCTTTCCAAAGTATCAAGCAGAGCCCGAGCTCACATATTAGGAGACAGCCGAATATGGAAAATAATAATATGCATGGAATAAGGGAAAAATACGAGTTGGCTAACGTAGAGGAGGAAGTAAATTTTCAGGAATCGGCCTCACAAAACCCACGGGATACTTAGATATGAATAAACATGGATCTGAATTAGTTTTAATACAAATCAATTTTCCTAATAATAAACTTCTGAAATTTCTAATAGATACTGAGGCGTCAACTTCATTTATTACTCTAGAACATGTAAACCAAACACAACATATCATCAACAATTAGAAAAACCGTTTTGGAGAAGCATATAATAGATAAATTAGTATTAATACCAATATTTAAGGAATTTAATTAGGACGGAAAACTTTTACTGTTATTATTCAAATTTCACAATTACTTCGATAGTCTTTCAGGAATTGACTATTTATCTAATATAGGTGCTAAGATCGATTTACAGAAAAATGTATTAGAAACAAAATATTTATCAATTCCACTATACCATAAGCCAAAAGTTTGTTCTGGCAAAATCCCAATTAATACTATAGAATTTAAAACATTTGATAACAGCGAAGATATTGGCATAAAAGGCCTATTACGTATTAGTCACCTCAACCAAGAGGAAAGGAGACTACTACTAAAATCGTGTAGGAAATATTCGGATGTTTTTTACAAAGAGGGTCAAGAGCTAACATTTTCGAATAAAATCAGACACAGTATACCAACAACAAATGATGTACCGATATATACAAAATCCTATAGATACCCGTATGTTCACAAGGCGGAAGTACAGGAACAAAATCCTAAGTGGCTAAACCATAACATAATTAGACCAAGCTACTCACCTTGGAGTTCACCCGTCTGGATAGTGCCAAAGAAAAAAGATGCTAGTGGAAACCAGAAATGGAGATTAGTAATACACTTTAGGAAGGTGAACGAGAAGACTATTAAGGATAAATACCCTATCCCGAATATTAACAAGCTTCTAGATAAACTAGGTAGATGCATGTACTTTTTCACTGTTGGCCTGGCCAGTGGTTTCCACCAAATCGAACTGGAACCGAAAGACATACCGAAAACTGTATTTTCAGTTCAAGTGGGGCATTACGAATTTATTAGAATGCCATTCGAGCTAAAAAATGCGACTTCTACATTCTAAAGGGTCATGGATAATGTTCTTTGGGAATTAGTGGGACAAATATGTCTCGCTTACTAAGAAGACATCATTATCTTTGCGACCTTGGCTGACCGAGAAAGCATTAATTATTTTAATATTGAGGAACCTCCTAATTTTGGAAAAGTAAGAATAGCTTCCAGCGATTACTCGCTGGAATCACTTATAAAAAATTATGTAATAGAATCACCATTAAACCTGTAAAAAACAACAAGATATTTACACAAACTGAGTTCGATGAAATTTTGGTCTGTGAAAAAAAAGTATTAGGTATCAAAAATTAATGTAAAGTTTTCAGTGGATTAGCAATGTGCAAAAATGATAATATTAAAGATATTACAAACTCCGAATGCCTCCCTAATTTAATTTACGGTAAACCCTCGAACTGCACCATAATAAATAATCTTCACATACTGACTGTACAGGAAATACTTTCTGGCACGATTCTTTTAAATCAATTCAATGGAACAATTTCATTTAGTCAAGAATCTTATGATCTGACCGGTATTTACCTTATTAAATTCCAAAATAAAACGTTATCAGTAAACAGTCGAAGATTTTCATTCTCAGAGATTTCTTACTCTAATCTATTACCACCAGTGGTACAGCCAATAAGTGGAAGACCACATGAAGAAAATACTCTGACATTAGAATTGATTAGAAAAATTAATGCTAATAATACAGAAGCTATAGAACTCTTAAATATCGAATACAAATTTGGAGATGTTGTGACCCAATTGCGGCTCACATTACAGTGTGCCGTAAAAAATTAAGAGGAATTAAAATAAGAACAAAAATATTGTATTTACAAAGTGCTGACGCTATGTCTGCTACTTACCTGTCACATATTTGTATTTTCTTTTTTACAAAACAAAACAGGAGATAATTATTGCTAATTCAGCAAAAGAAACTTTATTAAAATAAATAATGAGTGACTTAGAATTTTCAGTTGTGGTCAAGCACTCGAAAACAAAACATTAAACATAGTTTTAATAAACTTACATACTTAACATAAGTTTATAGTGCAAAAATATTCACATCGTTATCATCTTTGTTTTTTCATCGAGCTACATATGCACAGCTCATAATTACAATCAAATTCTTCGAGCCACATTCCTACAGAAGTATCTACAATCAAGGTATCATCGTTTTAGTAACATTGCTACCTACACAACATCATCATCACCTTCATCATCGGTAAATGTGTATCGCAGTCGCTAGGCGCCTAGCCACCAAACTCTGTTCATCAACATAATCGTCAGTTGGTATAGTTAGACGCCAATAACAACAACATAAGATCGTAAGGTTATTTGTGTTTCCTATTTTCATCAGTTCACGAAAAGAAAATAAAGTACAATAGGTAGTGACGATGAAAACACATCCAAAGCAAGGGCTGATTAAGCGTCATTAAAGGCACAAAAAGGTACGATGAAACGTACCATTACTAAATTCAGAGTTAAAATCAAAAAAAAATTAACTCAGCTTCACACTACACAAAAATTGAATGCCGTCTGCAAGTGCTTGAATCGTACTTTAAGCAAGCAAGTCACATCCAGACTCAAATTGAACGGCTGGACTCGTCTGATGAAGGACGCAATGACTTGGAAGCCCTTTTTGTTTCAAAAAAAAATTTCATGGTTAACCTTTTAAATAAAAAAAAGACGTTAGAGAGATGTCGACCAAAGCTTTATGAACACATTAACCAATTCGCACCAAAATCGTCTCTCGAAAAAAAAGTTTGACGAAAGAATTTTCAGTTGTGGTCAAGCACTCGAAAACAAAACATTAAACATAGTTTTAATAAACTTACATACTTAACATAAGTTTATAGTGCAAAAATATTCACATCGTTATCATCTTCGTTTTTTCATCGAGCTACATATGCACAGCTCATAATTACAATCAAATTCTTCGAGCCACATTCCTACAGAAGTATCTACAATCAAGGTATCATCGTTTGAGTAACATTGCTACCTACACAACATCATCATCACCTTCATCATCGGTAAATGTGTATCGCAGTCGCTAGGCGCCTAGCCACAAAACTCTGTTCATCAACATAATCGTCAGTTGGTATAGTTAGACGGCAATAACAACAACATAAGATCGTAAGGTTATTTGTGTTTCCTATTTTCATCAGTTCACGAAAAGAAAATAAAGTACAATAGGTAGTGACGATTAAAACACATCCAAAGAAAGGGCTGATTAAGCGTCATTAAAGGCACAAAAAGGTACGATGAAACGTACCATTACTAAATTCAGAGTTAAGATCGAAAAAGAATGCTCAGCCTCACACTAAACAAAAGTTGAATGCCGTCTGCAAATGCTTGAATCGTACTTTAAGCAAGCAAGTCACATCCAGACTCAAATTGAACGGCTGGACTCGTCTGATGAAGGACGCAATGACTTGGAAGCCCTTTTTGTTTCACGAAAAAGTTTCATGGTTAACCTTTTAAATAAAAAACGACGTTAGAGCGATGTCGACCAAAGCTTTATGAACACATCAACCAATTCGCACCAAAATCGTCTCTCGAAAAAAAAGTTTAACGAAAGATACGTAAAATACTCTCGATTTGTTGCCAGATTCAAAATGTTAGTTCGCAATGAAGCCTGCGTACTACTACTGCTGACAAATTTGATTACCTGTTAAATTGTCTTGAAGGCCAAGCCTTGGCTCTTGTAGAACCGCTGCAAGTTGTAGAAGAAAATTATCAAAGGGCTCTTAACCGTCTTAAAAATCGGTACGAAAACAAATCTTTAATCTTCACCGATCATATACACTCCTTATTTTCGATATCACCCATTTCCAAACCAAATTCTATCGCTTTGTGTACAACATTAAACAACATTGCTGCTCTTCGAAGTGCATTGCTCACATTGGGCTCTGAAAAAGATGCCTTCGATGTGTAGTGTATGTCCACTTATGCACATCGCTGTAATAAGATGGTAGTAGGAAATGCTAAGGCATATGCCGTTAATAATAATAAGATAACTATAAGCCAGGAAATTATCATAGTGCTTTTAATTGTTCTAATAGTAATAGGTTTATGGAAAATCATCAAAAATTACATAAAGAAACAAGTAATAAACAACAACGTCAATGCATAAAAATATTTATATGTATATATAAATGGAGGAAATAAAAAAAGAAATAGAAAAGATAGTAGTAAATGCAAAGAAATCACTAACTAGGAAATACACTCAGGAGAAAATAGTAGAAAAAGGTAAACTGATTGAAAAACTTAGCAACGATTTGGAAAAGAAGTAAGTCATTTACCAGGCAATCAAAGATATAAGAAAATTGAAGAATTTAAAGTTTTAAAAAAGACAGCAGTAGAAATTCTAAAAGAACATTCCAATTTAAACAGCTTACACATAACGAATTTTCGGATAAAATTCCGACATTTGACGGAAAAGCAAAACACATTGAAACATTTCTACCAATGGTTCAACTGGTCTATGACAAATTAAATGGGCAAGGGAAAGATCATTTAATAAAATACATAATAGCAGTGAAATTGCACAATAGGGTTAGATATATTCTAACAATAGAACAAACGCCAACAATATTGAACGAATTAAAAACCTCTTTGACTAAAAACTTCAAATCTACAGAAACAGCAATAGCATTCAGTTTGATCTAAAGAATACTAGGCAAAGGGATAACGTATTAAACTATAAAGAAAAAATTAAACTCACTTATCGCAGACTTAACATAAGCTAAAATCTCAGAACTACAAACAAAACATCTCGCTCTATAATAAAGAAAATTAATGCAAAATTAGCACTGAAAATTTTTCAGGAAGGTCCATATAAACATATAAGAATAGCAGTTAAAGCAGCCCAACCAAAGACTTTATCCCAAGCTTATGAAATTGCTAGCACTCAAGAAAGATCATTACACCTATCAGATACATTTAAAACCCTGCAAATAAATAGAAATAATAATAGAATTGTAGAAATCAGGAACAAAAATAATTTAAAGACAAATAATTTTCTTGTCAAAACAGTCGCAACAATAATAACAATAACAGATACTATTTTTGCGCCAGAAATTACAAGTTAACAACGGTGGCGATACTGTCGCCAAAAATTAGGTTTGCAACTCAATCATTTTTATATTTTTACATTTTAACTTCAACACGCGTATCCGATCCGATTTCGAAATTTCATTTTTGCTGAAACAATGGAAAAATAAATTTGCATGATCAGCGTCTACATACCTGCACATGTTGGTGCAACGTGATCATCAAATTCAACGAGCCAACAAAGTTGGCTAGGAACAGTGAGTCTTGGCTAAGGTGTATGTAATTTCATAATTTTATAAAGAACATTAAAGCATTTGAGTTGAAGTTTTTATTTTGAATAAAGGCGCAAGTTGGTGCGCCTTAAACTTAAATTTTGAAATTTGAAAGATTTAAAAAGATTTATTCGCGATTATGCAAAGGTGGCAAAACCCCTTAAAAATCTTACAAGAGGAGAACATGCCCAAATAAAAGCTGGTCAGTCTAAAGAGGTGCCGATTAATCTAAATAATGAATCCTTGAAGTCTGTTAATAGACTTAAATCCATGTTAACTACAGCTGAGCTCTTGGCTTTCCCAGACTTTGAGAAACCTTTTGAGAAACGATTGATGCCTCTAATACCGCGCTTGATCAGATCGGCAAAGATGAACCCTTTGCATATATTTCTCGATCGCTCAACAAAACTGAGGAGAATTACACCACCAACGAGAAAGAGATGTTGTGTTATAGTGTCTCCCACTATTCCCTTAGTTATAGTGTCTCCCACTATTCCCCTAACATTATTTTGGTCATACAAATATACATACATTTGTTGTTTTAACTTCTTAAGAATTTCAATAATTGTTTTAAACATTATGCAACGCAAAGAATTTTAATTCCAAAGAATTTTAATAAATATTTTATTTATAACTTTATTAATTGTATTTTTTCCAAAGAATTGTTACACCTTGTCTGGGTGCATTTCCGCTGACAAAAATGCAACTAGTATCAATATTGCCAAATATTAATTTCCAAAGAATTTTAATTAATTCTTTTCCAAAGAATTTTAACATTTTAGTTTTTAGTTTATTTGGGCTGCATTTTCACCAACGAAAATGCAACAATTAACAAAATGCACCAGACAAAGTTCTTAAGAATTATTATGTAAATTATTTATTTTAAACAATTAACTTGTATTTTTTATAGCTGCATTTCCAATAACAAAAATGCAGCAATAAACAAAATAATAGTATTTAAGAAAGTAGAAAATAAAGAATAAAGGCTTTTTGTTTACTGAACTTCAAACTGTTTGTTTTATTTTTTTCGTTGCTCCTCGTATCGGAGAAAAAAGTGGCGCAGTCGGTAGGATACCCGAGTATTCTCGTAAAGTGTTTTTATTTTAAGAAAAATAAAAAGAGTATATTTGATATTTTAATATCATTAACGGGTAAAAGGATATAAAGATATATCCTTGAAAAGACAACGAAAAAAAGGTGAAGGGAAAGGATAAAAAGATTTATCCTTACCAACATTAAAAATAGTGAAGAGAAAAGAAAAGAATATAAAGATATATTCATACAAAAGCCAGGATATAAAGATATATCCTTATAAACGCAAAAGTGAAAAAAAAAATATATAATTTTTATTGCTCACAAAAAAAAGGGGGATATAAAGAATTATTCCTATAGAAACATTACTTTTATGTAAAAACAATGACAATTTTTACTGTGAAGAAATTTTAAGCTACAAAATTTAAGTATACATCCTTGGCAATACATCTTAATCAGCTCCAAACTCAACACTCGCAACGCAAAATCAAACAGACAACCACTTATCAACTTTAACTCAACAGTGAAGAAATTTTCAACTAAGAATATTCATCTTTGGCAATACATCCCAATAAACTCTAAACTCAACAATTTTTACCTGTGGAAACGCAAAGCCAAGCGGACAACCAACTAATTTTTTTCCACCAGCCAGCAATCAACAATATCAGAAACTCCAAACTCAACACTCGCAACGCAAAATCAAACAGACAACTACTTATCAACTTTAACTCAACAGTGAAGAAATTTTCAACTAAGAATATTCATCTTTGGCAATACATCCCAATCAACTCTAAACTCAACAATTTTTACCTGTGGAAACGCAAAGCCAAGCGGACAACCAACTAATTTTTTTCCACCAGCCAGCAATCAACAATATCAGAAAGTAAGAATTTCATTTAATTAACTATATTTTATTATATTATATTTTATTTATTAAATGTATGGATATAAGCATAGAGTCAGAAATTGAAAGGAAATTATTGTATACGTCTAGAGAACAAGAAATTGAAAAGTTGCAAGAATTTCTAGATAAAATAACCTTGATAAAAATTAAAGCTAAGAAAAAGTATTTAAAGTCTAAATATAAGAGAGAAAAACGCATAAGGGTATAATAAAAAAAAAAAAAAAAAAAAGAAAAAAAAGCGCGAGAGCATTTTTTTTTCTCTTTCCTTGAAATTTTCCTTGAAATTTTTAAAAAAAAAAATCCACTTAAACGAATTGTAAAATGGCAGAACAGGCTGAAGGCCCTATGAACAGATTAACTATAGATCCTTTGAAATACCTAAACACCTTACCTGAATTCTGTGGCGACTCAAAGGACTTACAGACGTTTACCACACTTATTGACAGAATATACCCACACTTACGAACATATGACGAACTGTCTCAACTACTTTTTTCGGACGTAATAAAATCAAAACTCAAAGGAAAGGCGAGGCAGGCAATCGAAATAAACTGCCACGCGATTTCTTGGACAGATATAAAAAATACATTACAAAACAATTTTGGGGACAGATGTTCATGCGAGGAACTTTTCGACGAACTACGAAGCGTGACTTTTAGAACAACGACTTTAGATTTCTATAACGACGTGAAAAATAAGTTACATAGATTGAATAACAAACTAGTAGTTATTCTAGGAGAAACCGAAGCAACTAGACAGAGTGCAATGAACAACAAACGCACTGCCCTCAATATCTTTAAAAGCAAAATCCCTGAGCCGATGAAATCCATCTTATTCTGTAGGAACCCAGGAGATTTAGAACAAGCCATGGATATACTATTTCAAGCCGGGTACGCATATACTGGGAACAATAATGTGAATGGCCCAGAATTTAAAACCCATTCGAATGATAAGAATAGCAATCAATACAATAAAAAGGATAGTGGTCGAGATAGAAATAGAGCACAATACAGGGACCCCCAACAACCATTCCAAAATTACAGAAGGAATTTTCAACCAATGTTCAATAATAACGGAAGAGACTATCAACAACCATTCCAGAACAACAGAAGGAATTTTCAACCAATGTTCAATAATAACGGAAGAGACTATCAACAACCATTCCAGAACAACAGAGGGAATTTTCAACCAATGTTCAATAATAACGGAAGAGACTACCAACAACCATACCAACAGCCGCGCTCATATCAACAAGTAAACCCACAAAACCACAATCCTCAAAACTCTTCATTCAACAGACCAAATTTTAGAAACCAACCTGAACCAATGGACATAGGAAAAATAGAAGTGGCTGAAAATTTTCAGGAATCAGCCTCAGGAACAAATTACCATTTATAATGATAAGAACAGAGATAAATTTTATAAAACTTATAATAGATACAGGCGCAACAAACTCAATTTTAAATCCAGGGATTTGTGACCCAAACAGAATTCATTCAACAAACCCACTTTTAATTAAAACTCTTCAGCATCAAATTTACGTTAATGAAAAAGCAGTAGTACCTATTTTTGAAGAATTTAGCGACATTGAAACAGATAAGACACTTGAATTTTACATAATTAAATTTCATAATTTTTACGACGGACTAATAGGTAACGATATATTGAGACCACTAAATGCATGTATAGATTATAGGAAAAATGAAATAACCATCGGTAGCAAGAAACTACCAATGTACTTTGAAAATGAAAACTTAAATAAAAAGAGGATAATAGCACCAGCTAATTCCGATCTAATATATTATAAGGAAGAAAACGGCGGAAATATTTTAAGAGAAGGTATTGTAAATGTGGAAAATGGAGAAGTGGAAATAAACTTACTATCTGAAAATAACCGTTTGACTACGCAGAAGGTAGATCACGAAAATTTCAGTATTATCGAGGATAAAGAATTTAAACCATTGAGTGATCAAATTAGAATAAGTCACTTGAACCCTGAAGAAAGATCACAATTGTTACAAATAATAGATAGATATCAAAGTATTTTTTATCAGGAAAATGATAAACTTTCATTTACCTCCGCAATTAAACATAGAATCAGGACTACGAACAATATACCAATATTCTCAAAATCATACAGATACCCATATATACATAAGAAAGAAGTTGCCGATCAAATCCAAGAGATGTTGGAAAATAGGATAATTAGGAGTAGCAATTCTCCATATTCAGCTCCAATTTGGATCGTGCCAAAGAAGGCCGATGCTAGCGGAAAACCAAAGTGGAGACTCGTAATCGACTATCGTAAACTGAACGAAGTAACGATCGATGACAAGTTTCCCATCCCAAATATAGACGAGATACTTGAAAAATTAGGAAGAAGCCAATATTTCACCACACTCGATCTAGCAAAGGGTTTTCACCAAATTGAGATAGAGGAGGGGGATATTCATAAAACCGCGTTTAGTGTTGAAGGAGGACACTATGAATTTCTGCGAATGCCTTTCGGACTGAAAACAGCTCCTGCAACATTCCAGAGATTAATGAATAATATACTCCAAGATTACATCAACAAAATATGCTTAGTATACTTGGACGACATCATCATATTTTCAACATCTTTACAGGAACACATAAATTCACTCAAACTTATATTCGCAAGGTTACAGGAAGCAAACCTGAAAGTTCAACTGGATAAATCAGAATTTTTAAAAAAGGAAACAGAGTTCCTTGGGCATATAGTTACAACAGAAGGAGTCAAACCCAATCCTAAAAAGATAGAATGCGTTGTAAACTTTCCAATACCTAAAACAACAAAACAGATCAAACAATTTCTAGGACTTACAGGCTATTACAGAAAGTTTATAAAAGACTACTCATCTATCGCTAAGCCAATGACTAAATACCTAAAGAAAGATTCAAAAATAGACATAAATGATTCGGAGTACGGAAAAAGCTTTAACACGCTCAAGACTCTACTAACACACGATCCAATACTTTCATATCCGGACTTTTCTAGAACATTTACACTGACAACGGATGCAAGTAATTATGCATTGGGAGCAGTGCTTTCGCAAGATAATCACCCAATATGTTATGCAAGCCGTACCCTTAATACACACGAAATTAATTATAGCACAATACAAAAGGAATTATTAGCTATCGTATGGGCTACAAAATATTTTAGACCCTACCTTTTTGGTCGTAAATTCATAATAGAGACAGATCATAAGCCACTAACATGGCTCTTCTCTATAAAGGAACCCAATTCAAAACTTGTTAGGTGGAGATTAAAATTATCTGAATACGACTACGAAATTAGGTACAAAAAGGGAACAAAGAATAGCAATGCCGACGCTTTGTCAAGAATTGAAACCGAACCCAGCATAAATGTACTAGAATGTGATAATGAAACAATAAAAAGCACTACTTCACCAATTAATATGTTTAAAAATCAAGTAGTCATAATAAAAACAACCTCAGGATCATTGAAAATAAAAAATAAATCTGTTTTTAGGAATAAAAGGAAAGTTATTTATATGAAAGAAATGGACAGGGAAACAGCCATTACAATACTTAAGAACCATTTTAATCCAACACAGCTGAACGCTATTTTAATTGATGATGAATTTTATACAATGTTTAAAAATGTTTACGGGGAACTGTTTTCAAATAACACAAATTTTAAGGTAATTAGATGTACACTCATAACAGAAGACATAGAAGATGAAAATCGGTTAACTGAAATTATCAAAAGTGAACATCTTGACAAAAACCATAGAGGAATTCAGGCAGTATATAAGGAATTAATTACGCAAATTTACAATCCGAAATTGAAGCTAAGGATAACTCAATTCATAAATAACTGTGAAATTTGTAACCTAGAAAAATACGACAGGAGACCTCCAAAGATCCCTTATAAAATAACAGAAACCCCATCTAAACCTCTCGAAATATTACATATAGACGTATTTTATACTTTAGACAAGAAACTTTTTATGACAACAATTGATAAATTTTCAAAATTCGCTTTGGCATTTCAAATAAACGGTAGAAGTTGGACAGAATTTAAAACAAAGTTATTGCTAATAATGAACACTTATGGGAAAATGAATAAGATTATTGTGGATAATGAACTAGGATTTAAAGCCATTCCTATGCAGGAATTTTTGAAAAGGGAGAATATAGACATTCATTATACCTCAAATAGTAACCATACGTCTAACGCCGACATTGAAAGACTACATAACACAATCAATGAACATATAAGGTTGCTAAGGCATGATAAAGAAAACACAGACGAAAGCATGGAAGATAAGATGATAAGAATTATAGGGTTCTACAACAACACAACACACAGTACAACCGGCATCAAACCGATTGATTTTGTAAATGGAAAGGTACACGAAGATAGATATACAGAAATTCGTGATCTTATAAACGCAAAGAAGGAAAAATATATTCAGAAATTAAACGAAAACCGTAAAGATTTTGAAATAGAAGGCGGACCAAATTATATAAAAGAGATAAGAGGTGGGAAAAATCACAGAAAATATAGGAAGGTTAACGCGGAGAAAATAGATGACGACCACATACGGACGACAGGAACCGGACTTAAATATTATAAAGCTCACGTTAGACCTAAGAAAAAATACCAAGACAGGAATCATCCCCACAGATATTTTAACTCAAACCGAACTTGAACTTATCACAGACTTTGACAGTTATACCAATATTAAAGTAGCCATAGCACTTCACGAAGGTAACATAATAATAATTCTCTCTATACCACAATATTCGCAGGACCCACTATCTATGGTGACATTCGTACCAATTCCTGACAAAAATAATAGGTCCATAATGCTTAACCACTCTGATGTACTCTTAGATTTAGAAAACAATATTTATAGTACATATATTAAAGATAATCTAAAAGGAAATCTAATGAAAATTAATGATAATTGTTTAAATAATATACTAAACTTTGAAGAAGCTAATTGCAAAATGCAAACATTGAATACACGGGAAATAATCGAAATAATTCCTGGAATATTAGTTCTTAAGCACTTTAACAATACAATTTACCATAACTGCAACAAAGCTAAATTGAAAATTACAGGAAATTATTTAATCAAATTTGAAAATTGTGAAATAAACGTATTGAATAAAACTTTTACCAATGTTAAAATTAAATTGTACGATAAAATTATTTTACCTAATCTGATAACAAAAATTAAAGACACTAGTAATACAACACTAGCAGACGTAAAAATTGAATCTTTATATCTAAAACAAATAGAGTACGAAAAAACATTGCAACAAGTACTGTATACAGATAAAAATTCAAAAATAATTAGCTATAGCATAGATATCTCAATTATCATATCAATATGTATCCTAATTATTTTTATACATTTCTTTAAGAACAAACAAACAACATATATTCCAAACCTGGAATTAAGAAATGAAACCACTATAAATAACCCAATAAAAATAATATAATTTCGTCGGAGCCTCAAACTAACGGTGGGGGTGTTATAGTGTCTCCCACTATTCCCTTAGTTATAGTGTCTCCCACTATTCCCCTAACATTATTTTGGTCATACAAATATACATACATTTGTTGTTTTAACTTCTTAAGAATTTCAATAATTGTTTTAAACATTATGCAACGCAAAGAATTTTAATTCCAAAGAATTTTAATAAATATTTTATTTATAACTTTATTAATTGTATTTTTTCCAAAGAATTGTTACACCTTGTCTGGGTGCATTTCCGCTGACAAAAATGCAACTAGTATCAATATTGCCAAATATTAATTTCCAAAGAATTTTAATTAATTCTTTTCCAAAGAATTTTAACATTTTAGTTTTTAGTTTATTTGGGCTGCATTTTCACCAACGAAAATGCAACAATTAACAAAATGCACCAGACAAAGTTCTTAAGAATTATTATGTAAATTATTTATTTTAAACAATTAACTTGTATTTTTTATAGCTGCATTTCCAATAACAAAAATGCAGCAATAAACAAAATAATAGTATTTAAGAAAGTAGAAAATAAAGAATAAAGGCTTTTTGTTTACTGAACTTCAAACTGTTTGTTTTATTTTTTTCGTTGCTCCTCGTATCGGAGAAAAAAGTATGTTGGCGATTGTATGGGCTCATGACAATCTTCGAAACTACTTGTATGGTGCAAAAAAAATTAAGATCTTTACTGATCATCAACCTTTGACGTTTGCATTGGGAAACAGAAATTTTAATGCCAAACTAAAAAGATGGAAGGCACATATAGAGGATTTATAAGCCTGGTAAATCGAACCACCTGGCAGATGCCCTTTCGAGATTACTAATCGTTGCGAATCATTTATATCATTCGTCTACTCATACAGCGAGTAAAGGAATGGCTATTAATTCAGATGAAACATTAACTGCTTCAGAGGGTCAAGTAGACGATGACTTTTTATCAGCGGAAACAGTTCACAGTGCGGAACAAGATGCTTCTGACTTGATACTTCATGTAGAGGTTGTAGTGTACCACACAAGTATACACTGCATACCATTATACAACCCCACAATTGTACATACCATCATGAATTTTGTAGCACACCGCTAATAATAAACAATTAAAGAAAGTATAAGGTTACCCTTTACTTACAACGAGACTTAACTAAATGCATGCAAACAAAAAGAATGTTTGCAAATGCAAGTGACCCATTTTAATCAACGGCCACTGCATTAAAGGCAATTAAACCCTTCCGCTTAACTTAGCACAAAATTCATGACTACTCATGTAATATAGATTTACACATATTGAGTGATATTGAAGTCACTCAATACTAGACGATAAGTGTAATTTGTGAAATTAGTATATAAGAACCAAAAACTATTGAATAAAATCAGACTTGACATTTGAACAGAACAAAATAGCATTCACGCTTAATTTACCTTAAGTCTCAACATACAACATGGCGATCCTGCTAAGTCTTCTAGAAAAAGCATAACTTTGTGCTAACTCTACAAGACAGCGAATGCGCAACCAGGAATATCATAAGCCAGCTTACGCTAGAACTTGGTATCCTTGCATCAAAATATATTTTTTTTTAAATCCAGATGTCCTTCCAAATTGATGAGGTCAAGACGAAGAGTTACCGCCTGAAGGCCGATCAAGAAGCCAAGAGACAGTGGATAGCTTTGTTGAAGGAACCAACAGCAGGCCCTAAACCAAAAATTATAAACAAAAGCAGAGGAGGAGTAATAAACAGGACAAAGAAAAGATTGGCAATAGCAAAGCATCACTTAGAATTGGAAGTGAACCAAGAATTGAGACATAAAATTTTAGAAGAATAAAAAACGATGAAACAGAAGTTAAAAATTAGCTTAAAAAAACGCACAGAACTAGAGGAAATCCATAAATATATGGAAAATTAGTCAATATAGATCAGCTCTAAAGAGCAAATATATGAACTACTTGGACTACAAGCATACTACAATAATTCAAATATTATATTTAATATACAAATACCCAACATATTAAAAGAAAATTATGAACTATTCCACGTTATTCCACTTCCTATAAATAAGACAAAGAAAATTAAAATAAAACCATATACATATAACATACAATAAAAAACACATTCAATTTTTCGACGAGCCTTTCCCAAAAGTAGAAGACTTTTATTACTGTAAGAAATCAATTCATACCGAAATCACAACTAATTTCACCTGCAACGCAAAAATTATGAACAACACAGACGCTTTGTATGATCTAGAAGATATTGGCAACATAAACCTGATGAATGCAAATAAAACCGTTGTCACAACAAGTTGCAGCATCGATCCATACGAAGTTGATGGTATAACACTTCTCTACTTTAACAACTGAAAAGTCAACATCAACGGTGAAAACTACAGAGATATGCCCATGATATACAGAGACGAATCTGCCCTACCATGTACAACCTACTCCAAAATCAAGGCAAAAACAATAACTGACAAGCTAAGCCTCGACAAATTGAGAAGCTACCAAATAGAAAACCTTAAGTTAACATCAAGGAAAAGCAACAGTATACTCTTGGCAATCTGTTTTTTGACCATAATATTTACTACCATTATCATTTACATCATAAAAAAAATACAACAACAGATACATCCCAAAGTACTCTTTTGACGTTCCCTTGTGGCCGTCACTTTACTCTAAGGGGGGAGGAGTTACGGAAACCGCCGCAACCGTAACAACAACCATGCAACCACCCATCAAACCACAGAGACAGAATAGCTGTATCAACAAATAAGAAATTAGTAAAATAAGAAATATAAAAATATCTGGAAATTCAAATAACATAATTTAAAAGCAAATAAGAAATTAATAAAATAAAGAATATAGAATTAATAGGAAATTAATTTGACATAATTTAGATATACTAAACTAATAATATATTAATTCAGACTTCTGTAATTCAGTGAAAATATAATATTAAGCATTTTTGTATTTAAGCAATAAATTTTCATTACAAAAAGAATTATTAAATAAAGTCAGTAGTTATTCAGTGGTGCAAGAAATAATTTTTTTTTTTTAAGAAGGTTCTACAGTAATAACGTAAATCACGCGACGTTTTGTTGTTTGCAACACAAGCAAAAATAACAAAACACAAACTCATAATTTTTGCTGACATAAAATAAGTAACCATAAGTTAAGCAGTAAGTTTTTAGTTTAAGCACTAAAAGAGAGAACACCAGATTTAAAATAAAGCGAATAAACTTACTTAAACTAAACTTTAACTTGCACACATTTATGAATGTTTCAGCAAAAAATTCATTTATAATTTCGCACTTAAGAGAAGTATTCGAATTTGATGCTTTTTGATTCGTGAAAAGCAAAAATTATTTTTTGCTTTTACTTCTCACTTATGACTGGTTCAAAAAAATATTTTTTTCTCACTCGAGAGTAAGAAGGCAAAAAAATTTCCCTCATTATTGAAAAATTGCTACAACAAATCAAATACTTACACGTGCAATCATAAATAAGAAGTGAGTGGGCGCCTTTGAACTCTGCCTTATTCATTCATGTAGTGAACGAAGAAGGTTTTCCTGTACTAGACACACAACACGCGAAGATTAAGGATATGGATAGAAAAGTTCATAGTATTATAGCAGCAAGAAGTTACAGAAGACCCATCAGGCCTCACAATACAGGGCCTAATTTTCCCCAACCTGAGCGTATGTTTCCGAAATGTTTCCCCTCGCGGCCAGATTTTGACTAAAAGAGATAAAAACCGAAATTTTTAAAGTTCATGGAAGATTTTTCTCATCATGAATGCTGACCAAAAGGAGCTGGATGCATTGAGGCACTTTTCGAGCATGCTGAACAAGATAACAATAGGAATTGATCACAATGTGATTTGCCAATCAATTCAGGGTTGCCAATATGAAGATTCTACAATATAATTGCCAGTCATTAAAGGCCACCAACAACAACTCGATTGCTTAAAAATTAATTATTATGACGTTGTTGTTGCTTCAGTAAAGTCTTCTCTAGAAGGGTCGGGTGGCTGAACAAAACAAGTAACTTTACTCTAATTAAGAAACTAAGACCAAATGGGTTTGGGGGCGTAGCGATTTGTCTTAAGAAATATATCAAGTTAAAGAGAATGATTTTTGACACTGATCAAGATGTTTAAATTATCAAATCCTTTAATTTAAAAAGGAATTTCGCAATTTGTTATTTTTCATGTGCCGCCAACTTTAAATTTTGTACTTTTTTTTATCATGCCTTACCAACCTTTTTTTATTTTCTAAATACCATTAATGATGTTTCGATCCTTGGAAAATTTAATTGGTTGGCTAAAAACATCATTCTTTTTAACTTTAATGTTCTTAATAATGGCAGCAAAACCTTCACCAAATTCTTGATGAACAATAATGGATCTGTTCCTGATCTGTCCTTATCTAACTCCAACTAAAACTCTACCAGTGAAACTGGGCGGTAGTCATCAAAGTCCAATCTCTAGAATTTTCAGAAGTTGTCATAAGTCAAGGTAATTTTTGGCTACTTACAGCTATCGAAATAATCTAATGAAGATTTTAACAGCCACACGCTTTTACCGCGTAGACGCCTGTATTTGTTCAGCTGATCGTTTTTTATATTTAATTACATAAATTTTTACTTTTGTTCTAACTTGTTTTGTGCTTTTGTTCGAACTTGGTTTATTTTTTTTTAAGAATTATCAAAAAAAATGGTGTAATACTGAAGAATTAACTGAGTTTTAAACTGTTTGTGATTTGTTTTCTGCTTCCCTTTGGTAATATAGCGCCAGCAACTAAAACTAAGAAGTGTGGTGTCTGCAAAGACAATATAACTAAGACCCGGGCTTGTATTCAGTGTAAAAATTGTACTTTATGGTTTTATTGTAATGATGTTACGTGTAGTGTTATGATGTTGGTCTCCTATAGGATTCTTAATATTGGTGCCTTAAACGATTTAACTGATGCTTATACATACTTATTTAATCAAAAACTAATAGCGAACATAACAATATTAAGGAAACAATGGCTGACACGATGGCTTCTTTAAGGTCTGAGATTGCATCCTGTATAAAAGAAAGGAAGCCTGAAATAACTGACTGCAACATACACAACAATTACATTGATTCTTCTACATCTACTAAAATTACTGCTTTAAAAGATGAAAAAGAGTTTTGTATGAGAGACTGTACCGTTCTAATATTGTTATTAAAGACCTGTCCGCTGGTGTTACTGACTTAATTAATCTCGTTTTAAAAATAGAATCTTTTTTTGATATTCCTTTGGCTTGATAATGATATTCAGAATTTTTGTTACATTAACCAAAAGAAGACTTACACACATACTTATTTATACTCAATAGCTTTAATATACCTATACACACACAGAAACAATATTTTGTAAAAATTTTTAACTATACAAATAATGTGAAGTTAATAAGTTTTAATGAAAAAAGTATTACAACAATAACAGTGGAATTGAAAAGAAAGTTAAAAGTGGAACGATATTGAACTGAGGAAAAGATAATAAAGAAATTTAGAATTGGTGAAAAATTGTGAACACCAGCCAAAGGAAGTGAACATTAAGGACATACAAAATTTTAAGCATCAATACGACAAAACTACAAACCTCAACTCAACATCTGTATCAACACCCGCTGCCAAAAATTCAGAAGAATGCTGACAACATTTTTAGCGTAAGAATTATTTTCCTGTACTTTTAATCTTGTTTTATATATTTTTTTTTTGTTTTAAACAAAATTTTTATTTAGAATCTAAGCTCAGAAATTTATATTTTTATACTATTTTTATTAGACTTACTAACTATAAGAATTTTCCCCAAATTATTATTCGCATCGGTTTTTCTTTAGTTTCATATTAAAATCCAATACACTAAATTATATTTCTTTTATTCAGACTCAAAATTTGATATTAAATATATTTTTTTTAAAAAATGTTGGCCATTTGCGTCGTTTTTTTATTGAAATTTGGTTATTGTTAAATTACCCGTTCTCTGGTATTCGAGATCTGCTGAATAGGCCCTTAAGAGTTGATTTTTCCCATATTATTTACCATGCCGAACGAAACCGTTGATCAATTGACCGAAAGATTGAGCAGAACTCTCACGATGGCACAACCGAGTGGGGGGGCAGCTGCTATAGGGGGTTTGACCTCGACTCAGAGGGAACAAATAGCATCGATGATAAGTGAGGCCCTTAGGCCACCCCCCGACCTTTTACTGGAAGAGGGAGCTGATCAACCGATAGTCGCTGCTACGACCAGACTAGAGGAACTAGACAAAGTTCCTGATATTGTGAAATCTCTAAGAGAGTTTTCCGGCAAACAAGGGGATTTTAATTCCTGGAGAAAAGCTGTTGATAGTTTTAGGACTTTACGAAGGGAACTGGGCGGTACTATGCGATTTTGCATACCATTCGCACAAAGGTTACTGGGGAAGCAGATGCTGCTCTAGAGTCATACAGGACTCCTCTGGATCGACCCAGACCAGACAAGTTAACTACATGAATAAACCACCAATTAACCAATTTATCAAAAGACCAGCTGGAGGTTCTTTCCAAGGCCCAGTTAACAAATTACAAAGAAACTTTCACATGAGTGCTGATTATGTACCAGAGGATATGCAAAATGAATGGGCGTACTCTACCCGCCCGAAATAAATGATCCCGATATGTACGCGCGAAATGCAGAAGCCGGATACTACAGGCGCTTTATTAAAGGCTATGCCGATATAGCCAAACCCTTAACGATCTTACTAAGAGGAGAAGAAGGACGTATATCAAAATCAGCATCTAGCCAGATTAAGGTAGACTTGAACGACGAAGCAAAGGGAGCTTTCGACGCACTTAAGAATGCGTTAGTATCAAGAGAAGTAATTCTATCATACCCTCAGTTTGAAAAGGAGTTTCAACTAACAACCGATGCTTCAAACGTCGCCATTGGAGCTGTACTTAGCCAGGACGACAAACCGATCACATTTATTTCTAGAACACTCAATAAAACCGAAGAAAGCTATGCAACCAACGAAAAAGAGATGCTTGCCATCATATGGTCATTAGTCTCTTTAAGAAATTACCTTTATGGATCAAGGAAAGTAATTATTTATACTGATCATCAGCCACTCACCTACGCTCTTAGCAACAAGAATAATAACTCTAAGATGAAAAGATGGAAATGCATTCTGGAAAAATACAACTACGAACTTAAATATAAACCTGGTAGAACAAATGTGGTAGCGGATGCCTTGTCAAGAAATAATTGTGGACTAAACGCTCTAGAGGAACAACCCAGTTCTTCTACTATGACTTAGCATAGTGCGGAAAGCTCATCTGAACATTTAATACCTAGTGTCGAAGCTCCTATCAATGTATTTAAGAATCAGTTGATAATCAATATTGGCAATTCGGCCTCATATCAGTTTAAGATAATCTTTCCGGGATTTCACCGCCACCTTATAACAGAAACCGACTACGACGAAGAGAAACTAATAAATATTCTTAAGAAATACCTTAACCCATCCGTAATAAATGCCATCAAAACACCTGAACCAATAATGGGAAAAGTCCAGAAAATATACCCAAACCATTTTTCGAGCTACAAATGTAGATTTACTCAACTCCTGGTTGAAGACATAACATCTGAAAATGATCAAGAAAACATTATAATTGAGGAACACAATAGAGCTCATCGTAACGATAGGGAAAACAAAGTACAGATTTTAGGAAAATATTACTTTCCAGGAATGAATGGAAAAATTAAGAGAATCATAAAATTATGTTCCACATGTAAGAAAAGCAAGTACGAACGACATCCAAATGATCCAGTACTTAAATAGACGCCAGTTCCAACGTATCCAGGCCATACTATTCATATCGACATTTTTTCTACGGACAAGAAACTAATTTTAACGTCAATCGATAAATTTTCGAAATATGTTCAAGTCAAACAGCTACAAGGCAGATCTATTGAGAACATTAGGAGGCCTCTAAGGGAACTCCTGTTTTTTTATGGAGTACCAAAGAACGTGGTTATGGACAATGAACCCTCATTAAACTCTGCATCAATCATGTTTATGATGAAAGACGACTTAAAAATTAATGTTTTTACCACACCTTCCTATAGGAGCGAATCAAACGGGCAGATAGAACGATTTCACTCCACATTAGCGGAATTAATGAGATGTCTGAAAGAAGATGGAACGTCTAGGAACTTTGAAGAATTGCTGGAAAGATCGGTAAATGAATATAACCAATCAATTCATTCTACCACTAAAAGAAGACCTGTAGATTTGTATTTTGGACGCACAATCGAATTTTCCCCACAGGACTACGAAAAAACAAGACTGTCAAACATCGAAAGGCTAAAACGGAAACAGGAACAAGATATTGCTTACCATAATAAAAAAAAACACCTATTAAGAATTATGTGCCTGGCCAGCTAGTATATGTAAAGAACAACAAAAGATTGGGCACGAAATTGAGTAGTCGCTTTAAAAGCGAGATAGTAAAGGAGAACAGAGATACAACAATTGTCACGAATAGTGGCCGTGTGATCCATAAGAGTCACATCAGAAATTAGAAACCTTTTCCCTATCCTCAGACTACCGTACACCTTGGGACGAATTGAACTTAAACGCTAATATTTTTTTTTACAGGATACTACTAACCTTCGAGTCTATTATGGGTGAATTCCAGATAATGGATTACTCCAATTCGAGATTGGTCGTTGTAAACACCGGCCCGGCGAAAATCCAAACAGGCGTTTTTAGATTGATTCACACGATTGATTTAGGACAATACGAGGAATTGGTGCAGAAACTTGAAGATGGAGTTCGCATGTATAACGAAACTGACAATTCGATGCTACCTTACCTATCGTACACCATATCCCAGATGAAATCCAGTCTAACCAGACTTAGATCGAGGGCAAGGACAAAGAGATCACTTGACTTTATTGGAAGTGCTTGAAAGTGGTTGGCCGGAAGTCCCGATCATTTTGATTTCGAAATTATAGAGAACAAAATTAATAATGTTTTGCAAAATAATAATAACCAAGTTGTAATAAATCAAATGGCACTGGATAAAGTGAACAAATTATCCATCATGACGAACAACATTTCAAATAATTTTGAGAATAAACTTCAAGAAAAGCCTTTATAAGTATAAGTTAGAGATTGTTAAAGAAGAATTATCCAATATTGAATACGCAGTTCATTGAGCCAAATCAAATACAGTAAATTCATTTATTTTTTCTAACTCTGAAATAGAAATTCTAAGAAATATCTTTAATAATGATAATATTCCATTTGGTAACATAGACGAATTGTTAAATTTTTCCAAAATTAAAGTAGCTTCGAATGACAGGGAAATAATTTATATCGTAAATATCCCAACAACGAATAAGCAGAATTGTGAAAATCTCTTAATTAGACCTGTAAAAAATAAAAACTTAGTGATTAAGACAAATTTTAAAAATATATTAAATTGTTATGGTAAAATATATGGAATTAAAGATGAATGTAAAAATTACAATAGTTTAAGTATTTGTGGAAAAGAAAATACCATAGACTTAAGCGAATCAGAATGTATCCCTAATTTGATAAAGAGTAAGCCATCACGATGCATAACAACAAACGATGAACATGTGGCGCTTATAGAAAAAATTGACGAAAGTATGATACTACTGAACCAATTTGCAGGATATATATCTATCGATAGCTCAACAATCGTCTTAAATGGCACTTTTTTAAATCACCATCTTAATTCTACAGTATGGATAGGCAACCAAACATATTCAACAACTCAGGTTACCTTTTCTAAGCCATTACCTGCATTGTTCCAGCCACTTAACGTGAATTTTCAAGAAGAAGTTATAACTTTGGAAAGAATGGAAGCTTTAAATGTTAACAATTCTCACATTATACAACAACTACAAGTCGAAAACAAAGTTAATTTGTCTATTAATATTGTGCTAATATTAGCTCTGTTACTACTGATCATTATTATCTCGGCCATAAGGCGAAATCGCAATAAGATAATTAAGGAACATAAAGTTTCGGAAACCGACAAGAGAATGCAACCGCCAGAAGAAGAAGCAAAAACAACAGAGGGCACTAATGTTTGCCTAAGCCGGAAGAAATCCTTATCATTGTCAACGGAAGGTTTAGGAAGAAGCAAGATTCACAATTTCCAATTTTTTTAAAAAAAAAAAAAGAAAGTTATCATACGAGGACGTACGATCTTAGAGGGGGAGGAGTTAACACAGAAAACATTCAAACTCCAAAAATATAATTCACACGCTAACAAAGCCTACGTTGCATCTCCAATTACAACATGTTTCAACAGCAACGTAGCTTTGTTCCCATTAATATTACTGACTGTGCTGTTCCCACCAAAATTGCTGAGTATGCGTCTGGCCAACATGAAGGAGTGGCGTGATCGGCTGAATGCTAGGGTAGCTTAAGTAAAGTGTATTTAAAAATAATTACTTGTATTTTTACCTTGAATCAATAAAGTCGTGTTGTGCGGCTAAAGAACGCACAACTCAAAAAATATTTTTTTATATATAAAAATTCTCAACGCGAATTTAATTTACACACCCTACAAAATAATGAACTTTCAACAACGGTTTCGGTCCACAAAACTAAAAATAAGTATCCGTCAAGGAACGGAGAAAAAAAATATTAAACCAAAATTGAAATGTGAGAAATAAGTAGCGTTTAAGAACGAGTAAAAAACATGAAAAACTGACCCTTATAGTTAACAAAACAATCATGACTCACGTGTCAAATGTCATAGTCTGCAAGGAATTGAATAAGAAAAACAGGCAATATGCCTTGAGAGTATTTATAACAGGACTAAATCCTCCGCTTGCAAATTTATTATGTTCACCATCACCTTGCGATCTTTCGAATGCCCTTGCCAAAGCGCAAGAGCTCCAATCAAATCAAATTAGGGCAACATTTACGTATCAGTTCGATGAAAGAAACGAAAATCAAAATCATAGGAATCAAAACATACTGAGATTTCCACCAAGAGAGACAAGGAACAATCATCAGGCAGTAGGGAATATTTCAAAATCAGAACCTATGGACATTAACGCATCAGTTAACGTCACCAATAGGCCTCCACAAAGAAACAGAAATCATTATAATTTTCAAAAACCCTTTAACAACTACCCCCAACGAACACCATTCAACAATCCTTCAACCCAAGTCAATGGAAATCATTTCGATTTCCCAAGACCCTTTAACAATCACCCCCAACAGGCACCCTTTAATAATCCTGCACCCCAAGCAGTAAAAAGACAACTTTCACCAAGTGGTAAAGTCAGCAACCAACCGCAACATAAGGCACAGCGGATAAACAACCAAAATTAAAATTCTTTTTTAGAATTCACACCGGATTGCCCTACATTACAAAAAGGGGAACATTCGGACGAATGTATAGAATATTAATTGACTGTGGTGCTAGAAATAGGCAGGAATTAGTTACAAGAAAAAAAGTGAAAACAATAAATCGGGTGTTCATTATTAATCATTTAAGCGAAGCAACACTTTTTGGAATAAGAGAGAGGTTTTATGAGATTTCAAATCTCTAAGCCGATTTTATATGGTACAACTTTTTTAAAAAGGTAAATATTGTACTAGATTTTGAAAGAGGAACTTTGTCAAGTGGAAAGCACTGTGAAAAGTTCCTGAACTTTAATGAAGCAGAAATAGAAGAAGAGGACGACTATAAGGAAACCACCTCCGAAGACGGAGAACAAATTGGGAATATTAATTATATAAAACAACCTGAAAAAAATGAATCTTTAAGGCGTAAAACTAATGAGGAAATTAGGAAGCTCCATTGCAGGATAAACATGAGACTGTAGCCCAAACGTTTTTAGAAACAGGCAGGAATTAGTTACAAGAAAAAAAGTGAAAACAATAAATGGGGTGTTCATTATTAATCATTTAAGCGAAGCAACACTTTTTGGAATAAGAGAGATGTTTTATGAGATTTCAAATCTCTAAGCCGATATTTTTATATGGTACAACTTTTTTAAAAAGGTAAATATTGTACTAGATTTTGAAAGAGGAACTTTGTCAAGTGGAAAGCACTGTGAAAAGTTCCTGAACTTTAATGAAGCAGAAATAGAAGAAGAGGACGACTATAAGGAAACCACCTCCGAAGACGGAGAACAAATTGGGAATATTAATTATATAAAACAACCTGAAAAAATTGAATCTTTAAGGCGTAAAATTAATGAGGAAATTAGGAAGCTCCATTGCAGGATAAACATGAGACTGCCATTTAGAACAGACGTAAGAGAAGAAATTAACACAATTGCTGAAACTCCTATATGGAGTAAGCAATATCCATATCCTGTGTCTGTTAACACATTTGGTAATAGGGAAATACAAAACTTATTAGACGACGGGATTATACGTCTGAGTAGAAGTCCGTACAATTCGCCAATCTGAATTGTACCAAAAAAAGGAACTAATGAAGATGGTTCCTCAAAGTTGAGAATGGTCATTGATTATAAAAATCTGACATTTATTATTATTGAAAATAAATTCTTTCCCACCAAATATGCTAAATATGAACGGTGTAGGGTCCCTACACGTTGAATGAATGCTTGCAGCATTTGTAATAATATTTTCAAATACGCAAATATAAATAAAAAAATAAAATGATACTTTTTTCTGTTAAGCTAGTTAGATTTAGGAAACACGTTTTGTAAAATAAAGCTAATTTTGGTTTGACGTGTTCACGAGGATTGTCGACATGAAAAAAAATTTTTTAATAAAATTAATGCCACCGAATTTTAATTTACATACATACGCATATGAAGTAGCAGGTTAATTTATAGTTTTTATGTAAAGGAAACAATTGCAAATTATTTTCTGGCAGTCGAATTAAGATGGTTTGCATAAATTAACTGTTGCTTAGGGTAAAATATGACTGACTTTAACTTTTTCTTAACTTTTTTGTTTTACAGTTATTACAATTGCGTTTTGTAAATTCTGAAAAAATTCTTCAAACAACATTATTTGAATACATAATTATTAAATAAGAATTTTTATTTTTTCAGCAAAAGGCAAGAAGAAATACTCAGCAAGATATACATTTTCGGAGTACGCTTTTGTACAACTAATATTTTGGAAAAAGCAAAGGTGAGTATAGTTCAAATTTGCAGAAAAGTGTTTGTTGTTGAACTACACAGAAAAAACTGAGTTGTAGAATCAGTAACAAATTTCAGAGAATCAGTAAATATTTTGTCTGGCTGAGGACCTACAACGAAAGTTGTAAATTTAGACAAACAATTTTGCAAGAATTTTAGTTTCTGTTAAAAAATTTTGCTGAACTGGTTAAATATTTTATTTGTCTAGGCGAAAATTTTGTTTGATTTAAAAATCAAATAAAAATATTATTAAAGACTATGAAATAAATTGACTAAAAAAATAAATTATTTTAAACAAGTTTTTGTTTGAAAAATTATTTTTGTAGTTTTTTGTGTGTAGTATAAATAACTTAACCTTTCTCTAGTTTTCTGTTAATTGAACAAATTTTATTGACATTAGTGATAATAAATTTAGCAACTCAGAATTCTTTAGTTTTTTTTAAAAGGTGATTTAAGTTATGAACTATTTTTGTGACATATATTAAAAACTTTAGAGCCGTAGCGTGGCACAATTTTTATAAGACAGCTTCTAGCATCACTTTTATGCAAATGTTGCGAAACATGAAATAAAATTAAGTACAATGTTTCATGAAATCTTAATTAATATAAAAGAAATGCAGGGAGGGTTTCACTTACCGCTATCTTTTTTAATTTCTTTCTTGATTTGTAATAAGTTACTTAATTATATTTTATTTAGATAATAAGTCGTACCTTTTAAATCTTAAAAGAGAAAAAGAACTCAACATTTTAGAAGTACAAAAAAAAAAATTAAGAAGAAAATTCTCCTTCAGCCGTTCAGTAATCCTCATTCGTCTTCTTATTTAACTGATAAAAAAAGACTCAAGCTCAAAACAAAGTCCCATTTAACACACCGAAACCAAAAAAAAGTAATTTTGAATCTTCCGAAATTAAATTCTTGCTACGAAATTTTTGATACACAGAAATCAACAATTTTGACCTTCAAGTGCCACGTAAAAAGAGTTTAAGTATTCTCGAATGTAATGCCACAGACATACTTTCAACTTGCCCAAATACTTTAAATAGTCAGCTAAAATTAATAATTAAGGTCTAACACGTCAGCGTGAGGAGGATTATTTTGTTCCTGATTTTATGCCACTTGATTCAAAAGTTAAAAAGCACAACAGCAGCAGTGTATCTGAAATTACTTCACAACCAGAACCTCTACAAGATTCAAATTCATTAAGTGTAGACGAGAGTGCAGTTTTATCGCAACCAAAAAAAGTATTTTTAAATCATCTCCGTGAAGATAACAAAGTAGACCAACAAACTAATTTTTTGTTCACTCAATTCACAGACTATTTGCAGACAAAATAATGAGTATATTTTATTTTCAGAAGTAGTACCAAGTTAAAATATATTGTGCCCATATAATTTTAAGTAACTTTTGCTAACACTTCAGAGTGAATGATATTTACTTCTTCTTTTTAACCTATGGGAGAGGATTTTTAAAGTTAACAAACTACTCAATAGTTAACAAAGTATGTTAGTAATATAAAAATCCATTTTGAATATTGTTGATAAAGAAACATTAACAAAATCTTTATTTTAAAAAGAAATATATACATTCAAAATACTTGATGCAACTATAGCTTATTAATCATGTTTTAATGTTTCTTACTTTAGTACTCAACACAGTATTAAAATTTAATCATACTACGTACTAGAATCTGGTTCAAAATTAGGAAATTCTGACAAACTTTTGAAACCTGCCCGTGATAGCAGGATAGGTGGGCTACATTTTACCAAATTATCCGCAATAGTTTTTTGTCAAACAAAGTTGACAAAAAAACTGTTTTCAAAATTATTCACTCAAACTATGTCTGAGGCTTTAGCCTGAAATTGGGAAATTCTGACAAACTTTTAAAACTTGCCCGTGATAGCAGAGCAGGTGGGCTACATTTTGGCATACACTAAATTATCCGCAATAGTTTTTTGTAGAACAAAGTTGACAAAAAACTGTTTTCAAAAATATTCACTCAAACTATGTCTAGGGCTCTAGCCCGAAATTGGGAAATTCTGACAAACTTTTGAAACTTGCCTGTGATAGCAGGATAGGTGGGCTACTTTTTGGCATACACCAAATTATCCGCTATAGTTTTTTGTAGAACAAAGTTGACAAAAAAACAGTTTTCAAAATTATTCACTCAAACTATGTCTGAGGATCTAGCCTGAAATTGGGAAATTCTGACAAACTTTTGAAACTTGCCCGTGATAGCAGAGTAGGTGGGCTACATTTTGGCATACATCAAATTATCCGCTATAGTTTTTTGTAGAACAAAGTTGACAAAAAACAGTTTTCAAAATTATTCACTCAAACTATGTCTGAGGCTCTAGCCTGAAATTGGGAAATTCTGACAAACTTTTGAAACTTGCCCGTGATAGCAGAGTAGGTGGGCTACATTTTGGCATACATCAAATTATCCGCTATAGTTTTTTGTAGAACAAAGTTGACAAAAAACTGTTTTCAAATATATTCACTCAAACTATGTCTGAGGCTCTAGCACGAAATTGGGAAATTCTGACAAACTTTTGAAACTTGCCCATGGTAGCAGAATAGGTGGCCTACATTTTGGCATACACCAAATTATCCGCTATAGTTTTTTGTAGAACAAAGTTTACAATAGACTGTTTTCAAAAATATTCACTCAAACTATGTCTGAGGCTCTAGCCCGAAATTGGGAAATTCTGACAAACTTTTGAAACTTGCCTGTGATAGCAGGATAGGTGGGCTACTTTTTGGCATACACCGATATAGTTTTTTGTAGAACATACTTTGTTAACTTTTGAGTAGTTTGTTAACGTTAAAAATCCTCTTCCATAGGTTAAAAAGAAGAAGAAATTAGCATTCACTGTAATGTTTTTTTAAAAAAAGCGTTGCCACATTTGTCACCTAAAAATATTATATTAGAGTGAGCGCAGGTTACGTGGTATAGCCTTCGAAATAATGTTTTACTGTTTGTTTGTTTTTGTATTTAGTTGTCAATGGCGAAAAATGTTTGAAAAAAATTAAGGTGCGTATAATAATTTATATAAAATACATAATTTAAAAAAATTTAGAGTTTGATTTTTTTAGGAAATGCATAAGCAATTCATATAGATAATTTAAAAAGTAAGTAATCTAACAAATTTGTTGCACCTCGAGGTTTCTTATCAAGAAAACTGTTTTCGGGAGCCAGCAATGCAATAATATATAATGCAGTAATGTACTAAGAGCAAGTTTTGATCCCCAAAATTCAGACCTTTTTCCGCCGCTTCCGCAAATAGAGAATTCAAGATTTTCTTTGGAATGCGGACATGGCAATGTAGTTTGCTATCGTTGCTAGCTTAGTCAAGTTTGTAAGTTACTTTGACTTATTATTTAGTTGATTCTTCCAACATGGAAACCAACTTAAACTATAGGTATGTATATTACCTTAAGAACATAGTTAATGCCATTCTACCCTTTTTTTTAGTTGAATTTATAGAATATTTTGTGTGTGATAATTTGGTGTAGTAAGTATTCTCTTAAGCTAATAATATAAAAACAGCAACAGGCTAAATATATTGCGGTGTAGTGTACCTCAAAGTTGCCACCGCATACCCTTAAACAACTCTGATATGTATACACACCAACCAAATCAGAGTAGGGTATTGTGCACTATCAAATGACAGCAGAACTGACTTACGACAAATATTAGAATCAATCAGAATGTAAGTGAATGAAACAAATTGAGTGGAAATGCAAATTGAGTGCATTCCAATATTAAAATATTCTGATTGGTCATGACAATAGTAAAGGGAGTTAGTCATTGACAAATATTGATATCCTCACATCTGTCGATGATTAGAATAAGTAAGAACGGCTAGAGTAAAATCTCAGCAATAGTATATAAGTCCATATATTTGCAACAACAATATTGGCAACAACCTGCCTTGTGTTTAATTGAAAGACTCTCCAATAATTCGGCAGTTCTTTTGGACGCCTTAATTAACAGCTGAAACCCTGACAGCTATTTAAAATAACCAAGGGCTATAGGGATTAAAGAACACATTACAGCGGCTCTAAGAATATTAAGAAAGCAACCCTTTGATTAATATATAAACAAGCGAAGAATTCATGGTACGGCTTTTTTTTTTCCCTGTGTTATCTAAATTTGTTTTAGAATTAAATTATTTATAAATAAGTCTATTTTTTAAAGCTTTAGGTCTATATTTATTTTTTGTACAATTTTTTCAATAGTTCGCCACTCCTGATGATGCCACACAACGGAGTGGCGAAGTATTGAAAAAATTGTACAAAAAAAAATAAATATAAAAATAGACCTAAAGCTTAAAAATATAGACTTATTTATTATTATTAAAAAGGTCAAAAACTAGAACAAATAGATAATTAAATTATTTACATTACTTTTTCTTATTACAGAATTTTTGCAAGTGTCCCCACTGCGGCGGGAGCCTAAAAATAAATG
This sequence comes from Melanophora roralis, assembly GCA_963583895.1. Taxonomy (NCBI): domain Eukaryota; kingdom Metazoa; phylum Arthropoda; class Insecta; order Diptera; family Rhinophoridae; genus Melanophora; species Melanophora roralis. The sequence continues at coordinate 73,154,268 of OY757189.1, read as the reverse complement.
TAAAGAAAGGTATTGCGAAGCCGGTGCAATACCACCAGCAAGTGGTGTACCAGCAGGGGTACCCACAACCCTATTCACAACCTTATCCACAACCATATGTGGTGTACCAACCACCACCCACTCCACCCGTAGTGCATGCGGGAAATGCGCCTGCAGGTCCAGCAGCAATTAATACACCACACGGCAGCGAACTTCAAAGGGAATAAAACATTAAAAATATGTACTTTGAAGATAAAATTTTATATTAAAGAAATAAACTTTGTTAAAATACAAATGTTTTCTTTTGTTAAAATAAAAAATCAGGGTGTTGTTTTTTAATCAGTATTTAAATAACACTTACTACACCATTTCCAATTGTATTTCAGAACTTTCTAACTGAATTTCAGAAATTTCTAATTCAATTTCAGGAATTTCTAATTCAATTTCAGAAATTTCTATTTGTATTTCAGAATTTTCAATTTAAAATTCAAATAGAAATTTCTGAAATACAAATGGACAATTCTGAAATACAATTAGAAAATTCTGAAATACAAATAGAAAATTCTGAAATACAAATAGAAAATTTTGAAATACAAATAGAATTTTCTGAAATCGAATTAGAATTTTCTGAAATAGAAATTTCTGAAATTGAATTAGAAATTTCTGAAATTGAAATATAAATTTCTGAAATTGAATTAGAAATTTCTAAAAACAAAGATTACGATAATGCAAAAAAAATCTGGTAAATTTTACTTTTTTGCGCTTATAGTACTATTTTGCATTAAATAGGTTGTTTTAGATATTATTTAAAACTTTGGTGACGAAGTAGTGGGTTAATTTTTTATCTTATTACAGACTATCTTTAAGTGATTCCAGTGTATCATAAACAGAGAAGAAGTAGATGCATTATCAACATGGTGCATAGTTGGGGAAATGCGCTGCACAGCAATAAAGTTCCAGGACATGTTTTTATAATTATTAATCATGAATAATTTGTAAACAATTAATTATTTAAGGCTAAAATCTTTTATTCTTTTAAGTAATTAATAATGCAGAATATGTAATGTACATATGTATGCATATATCGTTACTTGACTATTTTCGTAAATTATATTATATATGTTATATTTTTGTTTAATTCTTCCTATATTTAATTTCGAAGTTAAAAACCTTTGTGGGTACAAACTGGGAGACCAGAACTAGGAGACGAGAACTTGGAGCTAAAATTTGAGCTGATTTAAAGGAAAAGATTTAAAGTCCATACTAGAAAATTGTATATTAATTTGTTTGAAAAAATTATATCTTCTTTAAACTTTATTAAAAAAAAGAAGTAAATATAATAAAATAAAAAATAATTTAAAAAATAGAAAAAAAATTTCTATTATGACAAAGTACTTGCTTAAAAATCGCAAGTTAAATAAAAGTGCGTTAGATACGCCCAAGGGTAAAATCGCCCAAAATATGATATTAAAAAAAATATCCGATTGCCATTTGTTGTCAGCACCCATGTCAAATATTGAACTTAAATCGTTTCCAATGGAACAAGATTATTTGTGTGCATTATTAGATGATAACGATGAAATGGACATTGACAACAGAATTGCGTTAAGCAAAAGTTCAGGTGAAGTTAACAATTCTTTAATTTTTTTTAACAATGGCAACTTAGCTAAAGATTTCGATATTATTATTTTGTTAACAAATGATAAAAAAGAAAATCAACATGTTAACCTTCAAAATTTAAATGAAGAAATAAAAATAGTTTTAGAATCATCATTAAAAAATGTTGCTGTAGACATTTTCAAAAGTATTAAATCTGTTGTCAGCGATTCATTTAATTCTGACTTTAAAGAAATTAAGGAAACTTTATATGAAATACTTAATAAAATTATGTCTAAAACTAGTAATGAAATAAATAATGTTATTCATTCTGACGACAAAAATGACAGTCAAAATATTTTCAGTAATACCCACAACTCTGATGAAAAATCTGAAACTAAAAAAAAATCGTGATCATACCTTAGGTCCTTTTGAAGTCACAGATGATTCATTAAATGTTTCAAACTTTCTGAAGTACAGAAAGATGCCTTATCCTAATGAAAAATGTAATAGAGTTGTATTTCGTGGAGAATCTATATGCAAAAAACCCAAAAGAACATTTAAAAAAAAAATATTAGATTGCACATTTTCAATAAAAATTGATATTTTAAAAAACCAAAACGAAAAAATTACAAAGAAAAAAATTATTGAAGTCCTAATCAGAGAAGAATATGCAAAATATAACAATGTTTGCATTTTATATTTTTATAATATAATGTTTGGTAAAACCAGTACTTTTGTTTAGGCATACTATACTGTAACTTCAATGACTGTACCACGTTTCGGTTTGAAATTACTTCTTTTGGTAAAACAACTGTTTATAGAACCAAAGAGATACACCATGCCAAAAATGAAATGCATGTTGGCCAAATCAGAGGTGTTAAAAGAAATGTTTTGAAAAATAAGCTTAAGGAAAATAAAGCATATTTATATAGAAAGCGCCAAATTTTAGTTGCCGCCGATGATATTGCCAAAGAAGGAAATCTTCAAAATATTCATAACTTGGCAACATTAAGAAAAGTAAAGTCGGAATACAACTATGATAGATATTATCATAAAGATCCAATTTTTTCCCTTATTTTGATGAAAAGGGGTCCATATAAAAACTATATACATTTAGTTTCTTCCCCATTAACAGTTTATACATGGGAAAAGCACACATTTGAAACTATTTCAAGTAATGTTAATATTCTAGAAGACTCTAAATTTACACTTCATTTAGATGCTTCTGGTGAAAGCGTTAAACATGTTGAATGTGCTGAAAAAAGAAATCTAAGTTACAAATTAGTTTTGCGAAATTGTAAATTAAAAAAGATTCTTCCGATTGCAGAAGCAATTCTTTCTAGGCACACCTTAACTGAGATATGTGCATTTTTAGACAAATTAAAATTATTTATGAAAGAAAATAAAATTAAGTATCAATTTAGGTGGCCGCACTGTAGAAGAGTTTGTACAGATGTAAGTGCTGCATTATATGGTGCTGTCCTAAAAAGTTTTAATAATCAAACTCTGTCCCAGTACCTTACAGCTTGTGCCACATTTTTAAATAATTTTAAAAAAAATTCAATTGCAAAGCTTGATTTTGTCATATTGCAGTGGTGCAAATGCCATTACATTCATATAATTTGCAAAGATTTAAATTCAAAATTGGGTAAAAACCATATTTTAAGACCTTTACTTAAGTATTCCTTAGTAGCGGCATTTAATCATAAAACAGTAGAAGAATGTCAACGATGGTTTAAACATATATTAACTGTTTTACTATCCCCATATAAGTCTTCTGTTTTTGAAGTCAGTTTCGAAATATTACAACAGTTTGTAATAAAAATTGACGATGACAATATAAACAAGGAGTACATGCTGCCCAGTAATGAAAAATTTGATTTGTTAGAGTCCGTGGCAATTAAAAGTCCATTTAGAAAAATGTTTCTTGAAGTTTTTGATGAAATCAGTAATATCTTAAAACATGTAACAACTGGTAAAGCCTTAAACCCATATCGTTATAAAGACATTTGCATGTTTTTATTAAATAAATATTGTCCATTTATTGTTATGTGGACAAATATTATGGGTATTCACGTTGATCCATCAGGAGAGCACGTAAGTAACGCACCCGTAGAGTTTGCATATTATTTGCAAAAACATATAATAATGCCACAGAAATTTGTAAGGCCAGATATTTTTGTGAGCATCATGAGAATGGATTATCTCAGTACTTTAAAAGAAATTCGTTATAATTATGAAATGTTTGGAAAAATCGATGAGGAAATTGAAGATATCCTTGTTTTAAGCTTAAATGATTTCAGTGAAATCGATAACGGTATTCGAATAAACAAAGAGCACAGTTATGTGACCTCAACTCCTAATAATAAAAATCTGGAGAGTTTTATTGAAAAAAGTGTGGAAATAATAGAGGCTGAACATAGTTATAGCTTAAAAGAAACACAATCCCAGGTATATCAAAGTAATCCCTTAACTAACACTAAAACCGAACCAGAGGAAGAATGGGGGAAAATAGACGAAATAAAACAAAAAATGATTCGTCCAAAAATAATGTTTGCGGCAAAGCAAGCAAAAAAATTGCTTATATATATAGTAATGCTATACCAAGTGAAGTTGACGTAAAAGACGAAAATTATTTCCTTTTTAAATTTGATGTATTATATTCTAAAATTAATAATATATCAAATTTGGTAGATATAGGTTTTTACGACTACGTAGATTCCACTGATTGGAATTCCTTAAACAATGGTCAATGGTTAACTAACTCTATATTAAATGTTTCTTTGCTAACAATTATCAAAGAGAGTGGATCTGTCGATTGTTACAGTATGCCTTGTCAGTCTGACACTATACAGATCGATAAGTTTAACTTATTAGCAAAAAATCAACCAAGTTTGCTTTTTATTCCAATGTTAAATTGTGGCTACTTTACATTATGCATCCTAAATTTCAATACCCATGAATTTATGCACATTAATTCTTTTTCTTATCAAAAGGTTGGAAAAGCTATGTATGACAGTTTTGTAACCAACTTAAATGAAAAACTTGCGTCTTGGAAATACAAAGAAATTTCTGACAGAGATGAGAGTTCAAGACAAAACGATAGCTCTAGTTGTGGAGTATTTGCTTTGATGTATGCTCAAAATGTTCTTAAGAACAAGCCCATAAAACAGTTATGTAACCCAAATATTTTCAGAAAGGAAATAAAAGGGTTGCTGTTAAAACATCAAGGAGACAAGACAAGATTTTGTTGCCATTACGGTTGCCTGAAAAAGGCAAATGCTGAAATATGCATTTGTAAAAACTGTGATTACTATATTTGCGCTAATTGCACATATAAACATTAAACAAAAGATTCCAAAGTATGCAAAATTTTTAAACAAAATATTTTATCGGTATAATTTATTTGGACTTTCATTACAAAAACCAAAAATATTTTATAAAATAACTGTGATATTTTTTTCTATTATAGTTTTAGTACATGGTATGTATTCTTCCTGGGGATGCCAGCCATATAAAATAATTGGCAAAGCACAGTGCATAGTACCACCTGGGTTGTGTGTAAAACTATGTAAAACATTATATATGAAATAAATTACAATTTTATTTAGTCATCATTAACAAAACTTCCTATTACAGTAAGGTATCCAACATTACTATACCAGATAATTTTATGTAAAAATTAAAATAAACGTAAAGATATTAAGAGATTTTTGTGAAATAATTAATTTTTTTCTGTCTATGTAGTTCTTTGGTTTATACATTAAAATTAATAATAACGGCGATTCTGCCAAAATTAAAAGATTTTTTTGAAATAATAAATTTTTATTCTGACTTACTATCACGGCATTTAGACTATGTTACTTGTAACACGGTACTGTTACATATTACAAATTTTTGAGGGCGAAGAAGGCAAAGACGTTACAAAAGTAACACGATTTCTGTTTTTCATGTTACTTTTTAACGTTTCTCTTTTGACTTTTCCTTTTTTTATGTTTCTTTACTCTCTTTCGTATATGCCATGGTATAATTACCTTTAGGGTAATTGTACATTACAATTAAGGTACATAATTGTACCATGGTCAAAACGTTCAAGAAGAAGAATAAACAACGAAACCAAAACAAAAAAAAAACAAGTTTGTAGTAAAATAATGTAAATTCTTAAAGTTTTTGAAAGTTACTTTAAAACGAAAGAAGAAAAGAGTCATGTTACAAGAAACATAGTATGAATGCCGTGTATTTATTTCTTTGGTTGATACATTAAATTAATAAGAATGGCAGCTCTGCCTTTGTAAAATACAAAATGAATTGGTATTACTTTTTTAAAGACAAAATATTAAGTCTGGCAGCATGTTAAAAAAGAGAAAAAAAATCTGCAAAGAAACATAAAATACTCATTTTTCTGCACAATGAGTAATTTTCTCTCTCTCTTGAGTGCGTGAAAAATTTAGTTTGCCAGCTCTACTTTGTTATTTTCTCGCGCGCTTTTAAATCAATAACCACAAGCAAAAACGTATTGTCTGGCGGAATTAAATTCTTGCCACAAAATTCTATAGACACAGAAGGCAACAATTTTGACCTTCAAGTGGCACGTAAAATGAGTTAAGGAGTTACAGTAACCCCTATCAATAAAAGTATATTTTAATTGCAACATAATTCATATTTTAATAAGTCAGCATTTTATTTTTCTTTAACTTTTGTAACAAAATCGCGTTTTCGTTCTTAAAACGAAAATGCAAACATTGTAAAAAACAATCGTTGTGCAAATAAATAATGCAGACGTTTTTCTCAGAAGTGTTTGCGAAAAATATATTTTTGTTTATTTAATAAGCTAGAATTAAGAGTATAAAAAAGCAGTTGTAAAACAGAACTTGAATATGACACAATTTTAAATATAGAAATAAATAAAATTAAATAAAATAAAAAAAGAATCCTATTTTTTATTTTTAAATAAGTAAAAAACAAAACTTTCAAGTATTCTCGAGTGTAATATCAACTAAAACAAAAATAATCAACTAAAACAAAATAATACCACCGACATGAAAAGGGTAACTTTGTTTTTGATTTTTTGCCACTCGATTCAAATGCTGGAAAGCACAACAGTGTAGTGAATGTGTTACAAACATGCACACACAAACGCAAAAAGAAATACAAGAAAACAAACCTAAACGAAAACAGTCATAAACAAAAGAAAAGTATGATTTGCATTGCAAGTGACTAGTGTCAGTTGATATGGGTCATTAATAAATAATATTTTGTACAGTGCATAACCACACTCAACAAATGTATTAATGTTATAAGCTGACTCACTAAGAATACCGGCACAAACAAAGAAATGTAAACTTTGCAGTTTCAAGTGGCTCGCGCCAAGTGACGTGGGTCGTTGGAAATGCATATGATATAATTGTCAATGAAATGGGTCACTTACATAAGTATTTTTGTTTATTAAGTAATAAATTAAGTAGATCATTAAAGTAGCATAACATAGAATTAGGGGTAATAGTTACATAGAATAAGGAGAAGTAGATTAAGAAAACATAGACTAAAAATAGTATATAAGACTTGATATTTTGTAAATAAAATCAGAAATAATCTAGAACTTCTTCTTTTTATTTCTCGAAAACTTCGGCAATTGAATTTGCCATTGGATAGAGCCGACTAAGATTCTAAGGCTCTTAAATAAATCAAGGATCCGAAAGGGAACATAGTTGTACACACAACCCCACCATACACGAACTTTATTACAACAGCACCAGTGTATCTGAAATTACTTCAAAACTAGAAACTTTACAAGATTTAAGCTCATTATATGTAAACGAGAGTGAATTTTCTGAATACATACCAGACTCTACTGTTGTTAAAAATGAAAAAGAATAAGAAATTTCTAACACGAGTAACATGCCAGAGAAAAACAAAAAAGTAAATGTTATTGAAAATCCAATTATTGTGACAAACTTTTACGTTCTATACTTTTGTGTCCCGCCAATAGCAAAACAGGACTAAAAATTTAACTGATGATTATGTATGTTGTAGTCAACATGAGGAGGATAACTTTGTTTCTGATTTTGTGCTACTCGATTCAAACGCTGAGAAGCACAACAGCACCAGTGTATCTGCAATTACTTCACAACTAGAAACTTTACAAGATTTAAGCTCATCAAATGTAAACGAGAGTGCAATATCTGAATACATACCAGACTCTACTGTTGATAAAAATGAAAAAGAATTAGAAATTTTTAACACGAGTAACGTGTCAGAGAAAAACAAAAGTGTAAATGTTATTGAAAATCCCATTATTGTGACATGTTCCAAATTCAAAATATAAGTCACAAAAACACATTTGTTTATTTTGTAGAACACTACAGTCCAAAATATGTAGACACTTCTTCCTAAAATATAAAAAGAAAACGAGGTAAAGAAAGCACTAAGCCTGCCTGTAAAAAGCAAAGAAGATTTAGATATTCATAGTTAATGCTTTTCGAAAAAAGGCGATTTACTACCCAAGACGTCTATAGAATACAATACAGGTTAAATTAATTGTGTCCCGCCAACAGCAAAACAGGACTAAAAATTAAACTGATGATTATGTATGTTGTAGTCAACATGAGGAGGATAACTTTGTTCCTGATTTTGTGTCACTCGATTCAAATGCTGAAAAGCGCAACAGCACCAGTGTTTTTGAAATTACTTCACAACTAGGAACTTTACAAGATTAAAGCTTATTAAATCTCATTATTGTAACAAACTTTTACGTTCTATACTCCCGCCATGATTATGTGTGTTGTGGTCAACATAAGGAGGATTACCTTGTTTCTGATTTTGTGCTACTCGATTCAAACAACAGCACCAGTGTATCTGAAATTACTTCACAACTAGAAACTTTACAAGATTTAAGCTCATTAAATGTAAACGAGAGTGCAATATCTAACTACATACCAGACTCTACTGTTGATAAAAATGAAAAAGAATTAGCCATTTTCAACACGAGTAACGTGTCAGAGAAAAACAAAAGTGTAAATGTTATTGAAAATCCCATTATTGTGACAAACTTTTACGTTCTATACTCTTGTGTCCCGCCAACAGCAAAACAGGACTAAAAATTAAACTGATGATTATGTAAGTTAACACAAACATGCATGCATGAGCCAAATGCATGTGCAATAAATTCCGCTGACGTTGCACACGCGCCGTCTGGGGGAAATTCAACACCGGATCATATTTCGTCTGGATAAGCGCAACGTGGGAATGGAATGTGAATGACTTAGGAATAAAATTAATTATAAAGAATTGTATAGGGAATAATTAAGTTAGTCTGATTTGGGTGGCGAGGCGAACTAAACGTTAAATAAAACTTATAAAAAAATATTTGTGTGTTTGTTTAATAAAGTGGACAGTGGCAGTCCACTATAAAATAATTTTTTTGGTGAAAAGCAAAAGGAAGAATTTAACTGGCGCCCGAGCAGGGACCGGGCTGTTTAAATAAAAAAAAAAGGAAAGAAAAAAACCCTTGTGAATTTTGAAACAAAAATTTTAAACAAAAAACAGTGCATTTTTTTTTTTTTTTTTTTTTGACAAATTTTCTAAATAAAAAAAATGGAAAAGAAAAAAACCCTTGTGAATTTTAAACAAAAAACAGTGAATTTTTTTGACAAATTTTCTAAATAAAAAAAAAAGGAAAAGAAAAAAACCCTTGTGAATTTTAAACAAAAAACAGTGAATTTTTTTGACAAATTTTCTAAATAAAAAAAAGGAAAAAAACCCTTGTGAATTTTTAAACAAAAAACAGTGAATTTTTTTGACAAATTTTTTAAATAAAAAAAAAAAGAAAAAGGAAAAACCCCTGTGAATTATTAGATAAAAAGCTCCTGCCAATTTTTGAATTAAAATACTGTGACAAAATATTCTGTGAGCTATTCCAAGAAAAGCTAAAGATAAAATAGAAAACAAAATACTGTGAAAAGAATAATAAAATTGAGATCAACCCAAATTCCTAAGGGTATACCAAAAGTGTGACTACATATAAAAATTTTTTTTGTTGTTTAACCGCGTTAAACCGGTCGCGCAAAAAAATTAAAGGGAACTTTTATCCGCTCCCCACATAGTTAAATCTTCTATGCACCTCTTCAGATCCTCTATAATACCACTGTAAGTATGGAAACCTTGCAAAGTAAAGTAACTGAATTAACAGGCGCTCTAAATGCGGTCCTTACCCAATTAAAGACCCTTGATCAAAGAACCCAAAGATTGGAAAATAGGCCTAAAATTTCTCCAACTGTCAGGGAAGAGGGACCCGCATCTTGTCCCCCTCCACTGCGCGCCCCGGCAACAGAGGCGGAATTTAATGAAATCGGAAAGTTGCCCGACTGTGTAAAAGATCTTCAGCCTTTCGAAGGCGATCCTACGCAATATGTATCCTGGATACATAGCGTAGAAAGTATTCTAAAGGATTCCGAAATTGTGCGACATAAGCCTATATATAGAGCCATAATTCAGGCGATACGCCGAAAATGTAGAGGAAGTGCCGACGCAGCTCTTACCTCCTACAACATTTTTGACGACGACTGGTCGCTAATCAAAAATTGCCTCTCTCTGCATTATGCAGACAAGCGCGATGTTCGAACTCTCGAGCATCAACTGACTCAATTGGCCCAAAGATCAATGACTGTAGATGAGTTTTATGCCAAGGTGAACCACCAATTCTCTCTAATTATTAACAAGTTAAAAACGGAAAGCTATTCCGCGGAGACCACTGACGTCCTGATTGAAACATACAGGAATAGGGTCTTAGAGGTTTTCGTTAGGGGACTAAATGGCGAACTTTCAAAAATGATCATGCTCATGAAGCCGAAAACCCTCCCAGAAGCGTATTCGCAATGCATAGAATTAAGAAATACCAACTATAGAAGCCAGGTTAACCTACACCCGACTAATTTTCAAAATAGAATTCAGGTCCCAATTGGTTTTGCTTCCTCTGACCCAAATAAGACTCAACAAAACAAGAATTCTTTCGGAAAATTTGTACAAAGAAACCGCTACCAACCCCACATTAATCCTTTTGTCAATAGACAATATGGTCCACAGCGACCTACACAGCAGTCCGGTCCCGATAAACCAGAACCCATGGACATAGATCGCAGCACACAATTCAGGAGTAAGGCTAACCATGCATGGAATAACAAAAGGCGGGCCTTTTCAGAACAAGTGCGCTCTGGATCAGCCCAACGTCCCATTAAGCAACAGAGGATGTTCCACATAACGCAAGAGCCGGAGGCAGACGATAATAGAAATATTCAAGCAGTCGATGAAGAAGTAAATTTTATGACTCAGGCCTCTCCGGCATACCATACATAAACTACAAGTTACAGGATGGCTCGACCTTAAAATTTCTCATAGATACCGGGGCCACAAAAAACTTCGTCGAGCCAGCCCTATGCCCCATCTCAACTAAGTTAGAGAAACCATTCTCTGTCCGCACTGCAGCGGGAAGTATACAAATTAATAAAAAAATAAATGGAAAATTTTTTGCACCATTTGGCAATAATACGACAGTTACTTTCTATGTATTACCGGGTTTCACAGCTTTTAACGGTATAATAGGTGATGATACCCTGCGTGAGCTCAAAGCTATAATCGACCACAAAAATAACCTTCTAACAATCAGTCCGGGAATCAGCATTCCCTTCAAAATTCAGGAAGTAAATGGATTGAATAGAGTTTCCTTAGTAAAGAATTCTTTAAATAAACTGATCACCGAATTTAAGCACATATTTGGCCCAATAGACCACGAACAGGCGATAAAGACCTCAATTAGGGCTGAGATTCGGTGCACCACCGACGAGCCGATATACTCGAAACAATATCCTTACCCGGCTTGTATGCGCTTAGAGGTAGATAGGCAGATAGAGGAACTTTTAGAAAATCATATAATCCAACCATCCAGGAGTTCTTACAATTCCCCCATCTGGGTGGTTCCGAAAAAACCAAAACCCAATGGGGAAAAGCAATATAGGATGGTGGTAGACTTCAAGAGACTAAATGCTGTCACCATACCTGATACTTATCCTATCCCCGACATTAACTCAACACTAGCAAGCCTCGGAAAGGCAAAATATTTTACAACCCTCGATCTCACTTCAGGATTTCACCAAATTCCCATGCACCCCAAAGACGTTCCAAAAACAGCTTTCTCGACAATGAACGGCAAGTACGAATTTCTGAGGCTACCATTCGGCCTACGTAATGCACCTGCCATATTTCAGCGAATGGTCGATGACGTTCTGCGTGGCTGTATAGAAAGAATATGCTACGTATATATAGATGACATAATCGTCTATGGAAGCACTCCTGAAGAGCACTTGGATAATCTGAAAAGGGTATTCCAGTGCCTACAAGAATCTCACCTCAGAGTGAATTTGAAAAAAAAAAAGCGTTTATGAGGACCGAGGTCGAATTTCTCGGATATGTAGTGACAGAAAGAGGTATCTTGCCCGATAGAAAAAAGGTAAAAGCAATCCTTGACATTAAACCCCCCACAACTCTGAAGGAGCTTAAAAGTTTCCTCGGGTTAACCTCATATTACAGAAGGTTTATCAGGGATTTTGCGAAAGTAGCCAAACCACTAACCAACCTTACTCGCGGCGAGATGGCACAAGTGAAAGCCAATCAGTCCAAAAAAGTTGAAATTATTCTCGGGGAAGATGAATTACAAGCATTCAGTGACCTTAAGGAATTACTAACATCATCGGAGGTATTAGCTTTTCCAGACTTCGACAGGCCATTTAATTTAACGACAGATGCATCTAACAGTGCACTAGGTGCCGTACTTTCCCAGGGGGAGATGGGAAAAGACAAACCCATAACCTTTATTTCCCGATCCCTCAACAAAACAGAAGAGTCGTATGCCACAAACGAGAAGGAAATGTTGGCGATAGTCTGGGCGCTGGACAACCTACGTTCCTACCTATACGGCGCTAAGAAAATACGCATTTTCACTGATCACCAACCCCTGACCTTCGCCCTTAGTAACAGGAATTGTAATGCGAAGCTGAAAAGATGGAAGGCCAGGATAGAGGAATATAACTTTGAACTGGTTTACAAACCTGGAAAATCGAACGTAGTAGCGGACGCCTTATCACGTCTAAAGGTAGACTCAACTGACTCAGTGGAAGCTGAGCAGGGCTCAAGAGCTACATCTATTGATTTTTGTGCCCACATAGCGAATGAATCTTCTACGGACACAGCTAGCGAGGGTAGGATTGAACATGAAGATTCGGATACAATTATAGCTAGTGAAGGTAGAATAGAAACCGGGGACTCAAATACGGTAACGGCTAGCGAAGGCACCGTACACAGTGCCGAACAGGATAGCACAGATTTAATTCCGCACATCGAAGCCCCAATTAATGTTTTTCGCAACCAGATTATAATTCGACCATTTAAATCGGATATGGTGGCACATCTCAATCCCCATCCTGGCTATGAACGTCACGTGGTATCATTGGAAGAGATCAACAAAGAAAATCTAACTCGAGTTCTTAGGGAAAAACTCAGGCCTGATGTCCTCAATGGAATTAAAATCCCTGAAGAATATTTATGGCTACTACAGCAGGTTTATTTAGAACATTTTTCGCGCTATAAGCTACGAGTCACTCAAAGATTCGTGGAAGATGTGACCTGCCCAAATAGAGTATGTTTCTTGATAGAGGAGGAGCATAAAAGGGCACATAGAAATGGAAACGAAAATAAGTTACAACTCTTGGAAAAATACTATTTTCCTAAAATGAATAACCTTGTTAGAAGGTATACGAAGAATTGTGAAATCTGCAAAGCTAACAAGTACGATCGACACCCCCCAGTGCCTAAGCTCCAGGAAACACCGATTCCTTCTTATCCTTGTGAAATATTGCATATGGACATGTTTGTACTCCAAAATGAGTATTTTATAAGCGTTTTAGACAAATTTTCAAAATTCGGCCCTCTTAGGAACCGATCAGCCTTGCAAGTAAGGGAAAGAATAGTCGAAGTCCTTAGTTATTTTTCAACACCACGTATTCTTGTGACTGACAATGAACGTGGTTTCATAAGTCCAATCGTGATGAATGTAATTCGGCAATTCGGTGTCAGGGTATATTTAACTCCAGTAGGCCGTAGCGAGGTAAATGGGCAAGTGGAACGATTCCACTCAACCTTGTTAGAAATTTATCGATGTTTAAAGGCTGAATATAAGGACTTCGGAGTTCGGGAATTGATAGTAATTGCGACCGATCGATATAACAATACCGTACACTCAGTCACTAACAGAAAACCGGTTGACATTTTTTTTAACAGGTCCCAGAGAATTAATTACCAAAATGTACAGAATTTTCGTAGGAAGTTAAACAGGGAAGTCAAAAAATCTATAAGGGAGAAACAAAGGGCCACCCTGGAGCGGCACAATACTAGGCGCCGGGTGACACCGAAGGAATATAAGGCGGGCGACATCGTTCATGTTAGGAACAAGCAGATTAAAGCGAAACATCGACCACTTAATAAAAAAGCGGTCGTTAATAAGAACAATCGGGTCACAGTGCAAATGAGCACTGGAAGAAAGATTCACAAGACCCACATTAGAAATTGATAGCTTCCCTAGTGCGATTTCTCTTCTTTGGGACAACGGTCTGTTTCAGTGATGTCCTCACAGTTACGGGTCGTAGTAGATCTTCGTACCATGAGTAGGTTTCTTTCAATTAAACCATCAACGATTGAGACTAAAAGGGATCAATACGGAATCTACAGTCCATACAAAGAATGTAACAAATGGGCCCAGAATTTCAGTGGAAACCGCATATTCGCGGAGGGGTTCAATTCTCCATGGGTACCATGAGAGTAAAGAAATCGTATTGGTGGAAAAGCTTCAGAATATTTAAAAATGAAAAAGGCATAAACGGGAAACTGTTAAATATTAAGTATAAATATGCCATAAAAAAGAAAAATTTATTGCAAAATTTTAAAATGCCAATAAAAAAATAAATAATTTATAAAATTCCTTTATTTTTTTAAGAAAAGAAGGAAAAATATGGCCTTCAGCCACAAAATTGTGCAAAAAGAAAAAATTATAAAAAAAAAATGAGAAAAATTAGGTACCTAACATAAGAATAATAAAGCATAAAACCTGGCCAGGACTAACTAATAATAAGAAGAAAAATGGTTAAAATAAAAGAGAAATTAAATCCGTAGAAATACAAAGAATCATGTAGAAAAAAACACTAACTTAGAATAAGGAATTTCTGTAACAAAAATTAGCCACGCTAACCTACAAAGTAGAAGTAACATTTATTGTAGATTAAGGCATGAACATAACTAACATACTAATAAGCCACTAAAACACTAACGATAGAATTAGGAAAAACAAAATTTTATCATTTCAGTCTCACGTGGGTCGCTGTCGTGGCCGGTTTGCGGATATTCGAGTACCACTCCCCTCTGGTTACATTTAGGTATGGCAAAGCTTGGCTAGTGGATGGACACTTCAACCTGGTACACATCATCAACCTACAAGAGTACGAACGCTTGTTGGGCCAAACACTGGAAATGTTGAACAAAACCATTGTCGATGATAAAGAAAGGATGGTAATTGATTTTCACGTTAACACAATTTCATCTCAGCTGGAAATGCTCACGAGTAATCATAGAAAACGTAAACGTTCCATCAACTGGATTGGTTCCGCCTGGAAATGGCTAGCGGGAAGTCCAGATGCGGCTGATTGGGATAAGGTGCTTAAGTCCGAGCAAAGCATTGTCGAAAATAATAACCATCAATTCATAATAAACGAACGGCTATTCAAAACCTCACAAGAAGCAATATCCAAGGTGAATAAAATGTTGGCAGGGTTCTCCAATGAAATTAAGGCAACGAATTCTGAGAAAGTCACAACCCAAATCTTACGTCAGATAACGATTATAAAAGAGGAAGTAAATGAGATCGTAAGGGCGTGCCAAATGGCCAAAGGCGGCTTAGTGAATTCTAATGTGCTCGACAGAGGCGAAATCCATCGTATAGTTGACGAAATCACCACGCTTCCTTATGCCAACGAGTTGGAGGCAGCTGAGTATGCAAAACCTAAGGTTCTTTCAAACGGGACAACACTTCTCTATGTCCTGTCCTTGCCTAAGGTAAGAAAGGTTGAGTACAACTACTTAATCGTCAAGCCAGCAGTACGAAATGGAAAGAAAATCAACTTGCCCTATAACACGCTAATGGTCAACGAGCATGAAACCTTCGGGGTACTTCAGCCATGTCTTCGAATTAACGACAACACAGTATGCGAAGGAAAAAGCCTGAAGAGACTTTCAGAACAAGACTGTGTTCCAACATTGATTAAAGGCGGTGAAGCAACATGCACCTACGAATCCTGCGATGACGAGATCATCGAACTCGTGATGGAAGATACAATCTTCATCTCCAATTTTGAGGGTAATTTATACGGTAATAATTTCACTAAATTGCTTTCAGAAACTTATGTTATACGCCTAAACAACGAAGAGGTACGAATAAAAAATGACACCTACTCCAGTCATAGCGAGACCAAGGTACAGATTTTGCCACAGGTAGTAACAACTATTGCCAAGGAAAAACGGCTTTTGGATCTTGGTTACCTACACAACATCAGCTTGCATAATATAGAGAGATTGGAGAATCTGGCCATTGGGCATCGTTTCTCTTTGGCAGCCGATACCACAATTTTTCTGGTATTGTCATTATTAGGATATATTTGTTGGAAGGCCCTATACTCTAAGCGAACGTTTCCCCCCATTCGAAGTGTCACAAATCCAACCCAAGAAACTGCAATCTGCGGGACGCAGATTTTTGGCGAGGGAGGAGTTAACACAAACATACATGCATGAGCCAAATGCATGTGCAATAAATTCCGCTGACGTTGCACACGCGCCGTCTGGGGGAAATTCAACACCGGATCATATTTCGTCTGGATAAGCGCAACGTGGGAATGGAATGTGAATGACTTAGGAATAAAATTAATTATAAAGAATTGTATAGGGAATAATTAAGTTAGTCTTATTTGGGTGGCGAGGCGAACTAAACGTTAAATAAAACTTATAAAAAAATATTTGTGTGTTTGTTTAATAAAGTGGACAGTGGCAGTCCACTATAAAATAATTTTTTTGGTGAAAAGCAAAAGGAAGAATTTAACTTGTATGTTGTAGTCAACATGAGGAGGATTACTTTGTTTCTGATTTTGTGCTACTCGATTCAAACAACAGCACCAGTGTATCTGAAATTACTTCACAACTAGAAACTTTACAAGATTTAAGCTCATTAAATGTAAACGAGAGTGCAATATCTAACTACATACCAGACTCTACTGTTGATAAAAATGAAAAAGAATTAGACATTTTCAACACGAGTAACGTGTCAGAGAAAAACAAAAGTGTAAATGTTATTGAAAATCCCATTATTGTGACAAATTTTTACGTTCTATACTCTTGTGTCCCGCCAACAGCAAAACAGGACCAAAAATTAAACTGATGATTATGTATGTTGTAGTCAACATGAGGAGGATAACTTTGTTCCTGATTTTGTGTCACTCGATTCAAATGCTGAAAAGCACAACAGCACCAGTGTTTTTGAAATTACTTCACAACTAGAAACTTTACAAGATTTAAGCTTATTAAATCCCATTATTGTAACAAACTTTTACATTCTATACTCCCGCCAACAGCAAAACAGGACTAAAAATTAAACTGATGATTATGTATGTTGTAGTCAACATGAGGAGGATAACTTTGTTTCTGATTTTGTGCTACTCGATTCAAACAACAGCACCAGTGTATCTGAAATTACTTCACAACTAGAAACTTTACAAGATTTAAGCTCATTAAATGTAAACGAGAGTGCAATATCTAACTACATACCAGACTCTACTGTTGATAAAAATGAAAAAGAATTAGACATTTTCAACACGAGTAACGTGTCAGAGAAAAACAAAAGTGTAAATGTGATTGAAAATCCCATTATTGTGACAAATTTTTACGTTCTATACTCTTGTGTCCCGCCAACAGCAAAACAGGACCAAAAATTAAACTGATGATTATGTATGTTGTAGTCAACATGAGGAGGATAACTTTGTTTCTGATTTTGTGCTAGTCGATTCAAACAACAGCACCAGTGTATCTGAAATTACTTCACAACTAGAAACTTTACAAGATTTAAGCTCATTAAATGTAAACGAGAGTGCAATATCTAACTACATACCAGACTCTACTGTTGATAAAAATGAAAAAGAATTAGACATTTTCAACACGAGTAACGTGTCAGAGAAAAACAAAAGTGTAAATGTTATTGAAAATCCCATTATTGTGACAAATTTTTACGTTCTATACTCTTGTGTCCCGCCAACAGCAAAACAGGACTTAAAATTAAACTGATGATTATGTATGTTGTAGTCAACATGAGGAGGATAACTTTGTTTCTGATTTTGTGCTACTCGATTCAAACAACAGCACCAGTGTATCTGAAATTACTTCACAACTAGAAACTTTACAAGATTTAAGCTCATTAAATGTAAACGAGAGTGCAATATCTAACTACATACCAGACTCTACTGTTGATAAAAATGAAAAAGAATTAGACATTTTCAACACGAGTAACGTGTCAGAGAAAAACAAAAGTGTAAATGTTATTGAAAATCCCATTATTGTGACAAATTTTTACGTTCTATACTCTTGTGTCCCGCCAACAGCAAAACAGGACCAAAAATTAAACTGATGATTATGTATGTTGTAGTCAACATGAGGAGGATAACTTTGTTCCTGATTTTGTGTCACTCGATTCAAATGCTGAAAAGCACAACAGCACCAGTGTTTTTGAAATTACTTCACAACTAGAAACTTTACAAGATTTAAGCTTATTAAATCCCATTATTGTAACAAACTTTTACATTCTATACTCCCGCCAACAGCAAAACAGGACTAAAAATTAAACTGATGATTATGTATGTTGTAGTCAACATGAGGAGGATAACTTTGTTTCCGATTTTGTGCTACTCGATTCAAACGCTGAGAAGCACAACAGCACCAGTGTATCTGCAATTACTTCACAACTAGAAACTTTACAAGATTTAAGCTCATCAAATGTAAACGAGAGTGCAATATCTGAATGCATACCAGACTCTACTGTTGATAAAAATGAAAAAGAATTAGACATTTTCAACACGAGTAACGTGTCAGAGAAAAACAAAAGTGTAAATGTTATTGAAAATCCCATTATTGTGACATGTTCCAAATTCAAAATATAAGTCACAAAAACACATTTGTTTATTTTGTAGAACACTACAGTCCAAAATATGAAGACACTTCTTCCTAAAATATAAAAAGAAAACGAGGTAAAGAAAGCACTAAGCCTGCCTGTAAAAAGCAAAGAAGATTTAGACATTCATAGTTAATGCTTTTCGAAAAAAGGTGATTTACGTCCCAAGACGTCTATAGAATACAATACAGGTAAATTAATTGTGTCCCGCCAACAGCAAAACAGGACTAAAAATTAAACTGATGATTAACTATGTTGTAGTCAACATGAGGAGGATAACTTTGTTCCTGATTTTGTGTCACTTGATTCAAATGCTGAAAAGCACAACAGCACCAGTGTATCTGGAATTACTTCACAACTAGAAACTTTACAAGATTTAAGCTCATTAAATGTAAACGAGAGTGCAAAATCTAACTACATACCAGACTCTACTGCTGATAAAAATGAAAAAGAATTAGACATTTTCAACACGAGTAACGTGTCAGAGAAAAACAAAAGTGTAAATGTTATTGAAAATCCCATTATTGTGACAAACTTTTACGTTCTATACTCTTGTGTCCCGCCAACAGCAAAACAGGACTAAAAATTAAACTGATGATTATGTATGTTGTAGTCGACATAAGGAGGATAACTTTGCTCCTGATTTTGTGCCACTCGATTCAAATGCTGAAAAGCACAACAGCACCAGTGTTTTTGAAATTACTTCACAACTAGAAACATTACAAGATTTAAGCTTATTAAATCCCATTATTGTAACAAACTTTTACATTCTATACTCCCGCCAACAGCAAAATTGGACTAAAAATTAAACTGATGATTATGTATGTTGTAGTCAACATGAGGAGGATTACTTTGTTTCTGATTTTGTGCTACTCGATTCAAACAACAGCACCAGTGTATCTGAAATTACCTCACAACTAGAAACTTTACAAGATTTAAGCTCATTAAATGTAAACGAGAGTGCAATATCTAACTACATACCAGACTCTACTGTTGATAAAAATGAAAAAGAATTAGACATTTTCAACACGAGTAACGTGTCAGAGAAAAACAAAAGTGTAAATGTTATTGAAAATCCCATTATTGTGACAAATTTTTACGTTCTATACTCTTGTATCCCGCCAACAGCAAAACAGGACTAAAAATTAAACTGATGATTATGTATGTTGTAGTCAACATGAGGAGGATAACTTTGTTCCTGATTTTGTGTCACTTGATTCAAACGCTGAAAAGCACAACAGCAGCAGTGTTTTTGAAATTACTTCACAACTAGAAACTTTACAGATTTAAGCTTATTAAATCCCATTATTGTAACAAACTTCTACGTTCTATACTCCCGCCAACAGCAAAACAGGACTAAAAATTAAACTGATGATTATGTATGTTGTAGTCAACATGAGGAGGATTACTTTGTTTCTGATTTTGTGCTACTCGATTCAAACGCTGAGAAGCACAACAGCACCAGCACAACTAGAAACTTTACAAGATTTAAGCTCATTAAATGTAAACGAGAGTGCAATATCTGAATACATACCAGACTCCACTGTTGATAAAAATAAAAAAGAATTAGACATTTTTAACACGAGTAACGTGTCAGAGAAAAACAAAAGTGTAAACGTTATTGAAAATCCCAATGTTGTGACAAAATTTGATGTTCCATATTCAAAATATAAGTCACAAAAACACATTTGTTTATTTTGTAGAACACTACTTCTTCCTAAAATATAAAAAGAAAACGAGGTAAAGGAAGCACTAAGCCTGCCTGTAAAAAGCAAAAAAGATTTAGATATTCATAGTTAATGCTTTTCGAAAAAAGGCGATTTACTACCCAAGACGTCTACAGAATACAATACAGGTAAATTAGTTGTGTCCCGCCAACAGCAAAACAGGACTAAAAATGAAACTGATGATTATGTTTGTTGTAGAAACTGTAAAGGGTATTTTTTTAAAAGAACTCATAGAAATCACACTGCAAAGTGTGTTGGTCTAAAAAAACGCTGTATTTTAACCGATAACCGAAACATGACTCAGTACATTCATTCGGTAGCCAATAGGGTTTAAAAAACTCAAATCTTCCCAATTTTACGAGACGATGATATTTTAAAAGCAATAAGGTATGATGAGATTATGATAAAATATGGAAACAAACTTACTGAGCAGGGAAAGGGGAAGCCCTCATTCAAATTAACAATTTTTATTTTTGATTCGCTATATCGGAAACTATTAACTTCAAATGTTCCACAAATGTAATTGGGCAATAAGACGTACATTAAAAAAAAAATATTATTGGAAGGAGCAGAGGAAGGGGTTGCTAGTTATGGTAGCCCTTAACATTAAGATCAACAGCAATGGGTACAATGAAAGGGGCCAATGCACCAGACGCTACGTTGCAAATTGCAACTTCAATTATTAGGAATTTATGTAGCTAAACATGAAAACATTGTATTTATTAAAATAACCGGAAATAAAGTTTATTGTTACACTTATGAAACTAATTTATTCCCTAAGTTGCAATTGTAAAACATAATAAGAAAATAGCTAAACTTGTAATTATAAAACTTAGTTTTAAAATATAATGTATTGAAAAAGAAAAAATAAAATTCGAAGTAAATTGGTGTGCAAACGAACCGTATTTTTTTAGCTGTTCATAAAAGGCTACACATATCTCGCGCAACCACCAAAATGCTGACCCAACAAAATATTGGCTAATCACCTGAATTTGCAACGTGACTACAGCGTAGGGAAAGAGGCTTAGTTTTAAGTTATTTTAATTGCAAAGTTCAGTTCAAACTTTATTGTGCTCAAATTAAGATTGGCTTCGGCCAGAAATAATTTTTTTAAGAAAAAGATTTTAAAATCTCTTAACTTATATCTAAGTTAAGGGGAGTAGTTTTGATCAGTAGAGTGCGGTACAAGTGTATTTTAAGTGAATAAAGAATTAACTAATAAAGTGAACTTATTTAAAAAAAAAAAAAGAAAATAAAGATCTTTTTACTGGCGCTGTCGGAAGGATACGCGTAGTCTTTTTGGAAAAAAAGTATAAAAAACACAATTGGTGGTTCCTTAATATTGAAACGCCTTTGGAGAAGATAGGTTTAAATATGGTCCGCCAAATTCCCCTAGATCCTAGGCATGTTATTGATTTAGGTGTTACTAGAAAAATGCTAAAAAAACTTATGCAAAATAAATTAATTGAACGTAGTTCGAATTTGGAAAAGGTAAACATATCAACTTTATTGGTTTCTCTCAAGAAAAATGTGACGAATGGTTTCACAAGATTACCTCGACGCTTAGACGAAGTTGCCAATTGAAAAGTCACCGAATTTCATCAATTCCTATTATACACCGGCATTTTAGTTTTAAAAAATAATGTTAGTGTTGATTTTTATTACATATTTCTCCAGTTACATTGTGCTGTAAGGCTATTGTCGTGCCCGAAAAATTTTACAAATAAAATCGAATCTGCAGAAAATTTATTAAGACTATTCGTTGAAAGTTTTAGTATCGTTTTTGGCCCCCAAGGTGTAACATACAATGTACACATTATGCTTCATATATGCGAATGCGTCAGGCAACACGGTTTGCTGTACAATTTCTCGGCATACGACTTTGAAAATCATTTGCAGATGATAAAAAAAAAATATGTTCGCAAGCCCACTTGCATCTTGGAGTAATTGTTTAAAAAAGAAATCATCATTTATCTATACTAAAAAAACAAAAAAATTGTGGATTAAAGGAGAAAAATGGTATCATTTCAACCGAGGAATATGACTCAAGTATAAAAGCTCCAAACAATGTATGCCTTTTACTTCCTTATGAGCATTTGGAAATCTCTTGCTTCAAAATTGGACAAAACAATTAAATTTTAGTGGTGGGAAACCGTTTTAAAAACATTCAGCCATTTTTGAGGAACCGATAAATTCACTGTCGGCATTAGGGATATGTTCTGCTGATAACTTGGTAGAAGAAGAAGAAATTATTTTTAGCATAAATACTATTCACTGCAAACTTTTGTCATCGCCCTTTAAAAATAAAACTCTTTTAATACCAATCTTACATAGCTGCATTTAATAATGTAGTGTGTTGAACACACTCATTAACAGTTGGTCACCTCATTCCAACTTAATTAAAAATAACAATTGATTCCTCCAAAATAAAAGTGCAAACTTGACATTTTATTTTTCTCACACTCAAGAACGTAGACTATCAATTGCACAGACATACACACATTGTATCGTCATGAAATTGGAAGGAATCAAATTACTCAAAATTGAATTTGTTGAATTGGAGTTTTTTGATTTTTAATAACAACAAATTATAAATATAGTGTAAGCAAAATTATGTATAAATTTTTAGTATAAATAGTGGTAAGAATTATTAAATAAAAATAGAATCTTTCTTGAATCCAACAAAGAAGCTTTCTCACTATTCTACCTTAGCACTTAACAGTGCTTCGAAGAATTAAAACGTGCTGCGGCTAAGCGCAGCATTCTAAAATACTTAGCAACCTGACTTCGCGAAAATACATACATTACATGGCGATCCTGCCGATCACGATCCTGCCAATTTAGATTTCTGACAGACATTTAGAACTCTACCAGAAAGGGAAGAGAAAAAATTTTTTTTTTAAATACTTTAACTTTTTTTTTTGATGTCGCTCGCGGAGATAGATGAAATTTTTTTAAAATACTGGTTGGAACATTAACCTAAGAAGCTTTAACAAACACTCATTATATATACCAAACATATAAAATATAAGACTTAAGCTTAAAACATATGCAATTTAATTAACTTTAAAGGACTAATAGAGAAAGCTATACCTCAAATGGGAAACCAGAAATCAAAAGCAGAAGAGGTCATCAACATAAACAACAATAGCCCAGAACGAAGTATGGACTTTGGAACGACAATAAAAATAGATGCCTTTTTCATATTATGTCTAGGTGTAGTAATATTTTTAATTTTCAAATTAAACAAATACTTTAAGAATTATAAACAAGTATAAATATAAATAACCAAAACAAAAATTTTTTTTTTTTTATCAAATATAAAAGGACTCAGTAATAAATAGGTTAGAAAAAATATTAATCAATTTTAAGAAATCAGGATCAAGGGGATATCAGGAGGCAACATTGATAAGTAAATTAGAAGAAATAGATTTGTTAAAAACAGAATTTTATAACTCTTTAGATGAAACGTTAAAAACAGAAGACACAGAAATAAAAACAGAAAAATTTGAGAAATACTACAATAGAGCGAAAACTCTTTTCGAACAAGCCCTAATAACACCCAATAATCAACAACAAAATTTATTAGATATGGCAACTTTTAATTTAGAGACCGCTATAAAAATTATTCCTGAATTTAAAGGAAATTATAAAGAATTACAATCGTTCCTAACAATAGTAGAACTAATAGACAAAACCTTAGATAATACAAATAAAGCAATACTTATATCTTTTGTTTATAATGTTAAACTAACAAACCTAGTACGCACTGCAATAGGAGTATCTGAACCGAGAACATTTCAAGAACTGAAAGAATCTTTGACCAGTAGATATAGGTCCAAAAAGACTGTTTCTCAGATCCAAACATTGTTAAGCACATTTACCCAGAAGACAATGACTGTGAATACTTATCATGAGAAAATACTAGAACTGGTAACTGAATTGAATGAATTGCAGATTAAGAACATAGAAAATTGCAGTGAAATTCAGGCTGCAACGGTAAAACAAATCAACAATGATTACTCCCTGAACGTATTTAAGAACGGTTTAAAAGGAGAACTTAAACCTACAGTATTTGCATCAAGACCTAAAAATCTAGATGAGGCATTACAATTAGCCTTAGAGCTGGAAAAAGAATTCACTACTAACACGGAACAAGTTTTGTATTTCTCTAATAATGGAAATCAGGGAAATAACCAAAGAAATTTGAACAATAGAAATAACAAGTTTTTTAATAACAATAACAGAAGAAATAATTTTGGTCCTAACAACAACAGAAATAATTACAGCAATAATAGAACAAATTACAACAACAATGGGTCAAATAATAATAACAATAACAATTTTTGTAATAATACTAATACTAGAAATAATAGACCAACAAACTATAGCAACAACCATGCTGGTAATAGTTATAATAATAACCGAAATGGTGTTAGATATAATAATGGTAACAATGATAATCGCAACGGAAATAATAGGAATAGAAATTTTCAAAATAGAAATGTGCACTACGTACAGGAAAACTACGAAGACCCGGAGGTGAATCAAGGAACTGTACAAACTCACTATCCGGAGGACCAATAATACGATTAAATAATGTTTTCCAAATATCGAATAACATTACAAATTTCATTGAATTAAACTTAGGCAAAAATTTAAAACTTACATTTTTAATAGACACTGGAGCAGACATCTCTTTGTGTAAAATCAATAAATTGAACGAAGATTCCATACATATCGACAAAGAAAGATCAATTAGCTTTACAGGTATCACTACAGAAAAAATTAAATCGATAGGAACATCAGAATTAAGTTTCACCATAAACGATTTCACCGAACAATATAAATTTCATATCGTTGACGAAGAATTTCCAATACCAACGGACGGAATTTTAGGAAGGGATTTCTTTTCAAGATTCTTATGCAAAATTGACTATGAAACTTTTACGCTTAATCTCACTTTAGAGAATGAAGAGATTACTGTACCTATGAAATCATGGATAAATAAAAATTATTGCATAAAGGTAGAAAAACGATCTGAAAGTATTCATCCTATTAATTTGGATATATGTGAGGACAGCATAATTCTTAATAAAGAAATTAAACCAGGTATATTTGTAAGCAATACAATAGTACCAGGAAAGGGAAATCACCATGTCAAAATCCTGAATACAACAGACAACGACATAATTTTAGAAAACATTAATTTTGAAATAGAACCTCTACGAAACTACACAATAATACAAAATACACATAGACTTAGAGAAACAAATTTCAGCGAAGACAGGTTCAGCAAATTAATAGACACCTTAAAAATTGACGTTAAGGATGAAAAGGCAAGAACAGAATTGATACAGATTTTCAAGGACTATGAAGACATCTTTCATTTGAAGGGAGAGACATTAACTTCTAATAATTTTTATACACAAAATTTAAAAACCTCAGACAATACACCAGTTTATATAAAGAATTATAGATTACCACATACACAATATGATGAAATTAATGATCAAGTGCAACAATTATTGGATGAAGACATCATTGAACCATCAACTAGTGCATATAATTCACCATTATTGGTAGTACCGAAAAAGAGCGATAGTGAAAAAAAATGGAGACTAGTCGTAGATTTCCGACAACTCAACAAAAAGATAGTAAATGATAAATTTCCATTAACAAGACTAGAGGATGTATTAGACCGTTTAGGAAGAGCAAAATATTTTTCAACTCTAGACATGACTAGCTCATTTTATCAAATAAATTTAGATGAAAATTCGAGACATCTAACGGCATTTTCAACTAGGGATGGTCATTATCAGTTTAAACGATTACCATTTGGCTTGAAGATTTCTTCCAATAGTTTTCAAAGGATGCTAACAATAGCATTAAGTGGCTTAGACTCCAAAGCATTTTTATACGTAGACGATATTATTGTATTTGGATTCAGTTTAAAACATCATAATGAAAACTTAATGAAAGTATTCGAACGTTTGTCAAAATATAACTTAAAATTAAATGCATCAAAATGTGTATTTTTGAAATCCGAAGTAATTTATTTAGGACACCAAATAACGAAAAACGGCATACGAACAGATCCTTCAAAACACAAGGTAATAGAACAATATCCAGTTCCAAAAGACAAGGATGAGGTTAAAAGGTTTGTAGCATTTTGTAACTATTATAGACGTTTCATAAAAGATTTTGCTGAAATCACAAAATGTCTAAACGACCAGACTAAAAAACGAAAAGAATTTGAATGGACTGAAGATTGTCAACAAGCTTTTAACCTATTAAAGACGAAATTAATTAGCGCACCAATATTAAGATATCCAGATTTTGAACAACCCTTTATATTGACTACCGACGCATCGAATTATGCATTAGGAGCTGTTTTATCACAGGGGAAAATTGGCGAAGATTTGCCGATCTCTTATGCAAGCAAAACCTTAGGAAAGCATGATTTAAATAAACCAGTCACTGAGAAAGAACTACTCGCGATCCACTGGGGTATACAATTCTTCAGACCATACTTGTATGGAAGAAAATTTATTGTGGTAACGGATCACAGACCACTTGTTTCACTTTTTTCACATAAAAATCCTTCATCTAAGTTGACTAGGATACGAATAGATCTATCGGACTATGATTTTGAAATTGTTTATAAAAGGGGAAAGATAATTACGAACGCAGACGCTCTGTCGAGGATAAAATTAGATTCTGAGATGTTGAAAAGTATGATACCTGTAGAAGAAGACAAAAGTAAACCATCAAAAATTTTAGTAACAACACGTGGAATGAAAGCAAAGGAAAATACTGAAAAGGTGGAAGTGAATAATATGAGTGACATATCCCAAGGCCAACATAAAAATCATATGTGGGAATGTACATCTCTACAAGATATAAAGAATATACGTGAATTAAAATTTAATATTATAAAAACCGGTATAAGAAATACGAAAAATGGACCCAAGGATGGCACCATAGAAACTGAAAATAATAGCTTTGTAATGAACGTTAATGAAGATCTAGCAAAATACGTTTTGTCACTAGAGAAGTTAATGATTTATATGCATAAGCAAAATATAAAAAATCTCGCTTTATCATGCGAAGATAATATTTTTGAGCTCATATCATATAGATATTTGAACAAAATTTATAAAGAGGTATACCAGAAATTATTAAAATCAAACAAATATAGAAACTTTAAATTGAATATTATAATATATAAACCTTTGCAACACATTACGGATAAAAAAACGCAAAAGAAAATTATAGAAGAATTCCACAATTCACCAATATCAGGACATTTTGGTATAAGAAAAACTGTCCTAAAATTAAAACAACGTTACATATGGAAAAATATGAGAAAGATGGTTAGAGATTATACTAACAAGTGCGATAAATGTCTAAGAAATAAACAAACAAAGCACATTAAAGAAAAAATGATCATAACAGAAAGTCCTAACACTAGTTTTGAGACAATACAAATAGACACTGTAGGACCTTTAAGAATATCTAATGGTTACAGATACATACTTACAATGCAATGTGAATTAACAAAATACGTAATAGCACATCCAATTGAGACAAAAGACGCTAAAAATATTGCTAAAACATTAGTTGAACAATTTATTCTAAGGTACGGATGTTTTAAAAATTTAAAATCTGATAGAGGTACTGAATTTAATAACGAGTTATTAAAGGAAGTTTGTAATTTGTTAAATTTGAACCAAAAATTTTCAGCGCCCTATCACCATCAGTCAATAGGTTCTATAGAACGAAACCATCGTGTATTAAATGAATATTTATTAAATTTTGTTGATGATCATGAATGGGACAAATGGGTACCATACTATACATTTGCATATAACACGACACCACATATAGACACTAACTATTCACCTTACGAGTTAATTTACGGTAAACTAGCAGCATTACCAACGGACAAAATACAGAACACAAGTAAATGTTATGATATGGAAAATTACGCAAATGAAATAAAAATTAGATTAAAAACATCATTAGAGAATGCTAAGAAATTAATAGACATATCTAAACGAAAATCAAAAGAAAATTACGACAAATATACGAACATTAGTAATTTTAATATAGGAGATTTGGTATTGATAAAACTAGAATCTCGAAAAAAGAACCAGAGCCCATACAAGGGACCATATAGAATAACAAAAAGATTAGGAGAAAATTCATTACTAAAGGTTGATAACTTGGAAAAAATTTACCATAATAATATCCTTAAATTGTATAGACCTAAGAATTAATGTAAGCAAATAAAAGACAATTTATAATAATTATTACAGCAATTAAAATATGATTTATACTAGCTATCTCAAATTTAAATATGGCTAAATGTAATATGGCATTTAGATAGAATTAATTCATTTATTATATTTTTAGATTTAATTCATTTCATTTCAATCATAAATTCAATCTTGAGGACGGAGGTGTAGTGTGTTGAACACACTCATTAACAGTTGGTCACCTCATTCCAACTTAATTAAAAATAACAATTGATTTCTCCAAAATAAAAGTGCAAACTCGACATTTTATTTTTCTCACACTCAAGAACGTAGACTATCAATTGCACAGACATACACACATTGTATCGTCATGAAATTGGAAGGAATCAAATTACTCAAAATTGAATTTGTTGAATTGGAGTTTTTTGATTTTTAATAACAACAAATTATAAATATAGTGTAAGCAAAATTATGTATAAATTTTTAGTATAAATAGTGGTAAGAATTATTAAATAAAAATAGAATCTTTCTTGAATCCAACAAAGAAGCTTTCTCACTATTCTACCTTAGCACTTAACAGTGCTTCGAAGAATTAAAACGTGCTGCGGCTAAGCGCAGCATTCTAAAATACTTAGCAACCTGACTTCGCGAAAATACATACATTACAATAACAACGAAAGTAATATTTACAATAAATTTAAAATAATAAAACAATGTAAGTTAACAACACCGCTGGCAACGCCAGCCAAATAAATTTGTCATAATCAGCAATTAATAATTTACCAACAATTCAATAATTTCTACACGCGTATCCGGTCTAATTTCAATTTGCCTGCTTGCACTTAATTCTTGGGAAAACAATTTTGCTGGATCAGCGTCTGCACATTGGCGCGTGTTGTTGCAACTCGATTGGACAAGCAATAAGCCAACAAGAATGACGAGAAATAGTTAGTCTTGGTTGCGAGCTGAATCGGTCCGGTTATTTAATTAATTAATTAAAAGTCAAATTGTAAATTATTGTGAGTTGTTGAAGTGTTAAATTTAATAAAAATTTATTGTTTGCTTAAATATTTAATGATATAAAACAAGTGAGTTTAATTTCAAACAGGCGCTGTTGGTTGCGCCTTAGTGATTTTTTTTATAGTATCCAAGTGGAGATCCTTTAACTGGCGCCCGAGCAGGGACCCTGACTAAAGGTCTCTAAATAACAAGTAAAAATTTCTGCGATCTCTACGGAGCACTCCAGAAATAAAATAAAAAAATAATAACACCCCTGCGATCTCCACGGAGCACTCCAGGACGTATAAAAATTAAAGCTTTATAAAAAATAAAACTCGTCCCTCCTTCGCCAACCGAATAAACCCGGTGATTCCAAACTATCTTAATCACAAAAGGTTTTTCGAGCGAAAGTGAAGCTAATCGTACCTAAGTAGGTATCCACGATCATAAAAGTGGATTTCCAAAAAGGAATCCTACGAAGCTTTCGTGAGGAAATAAAAGGGTTCTCCACTTGAGCGCGTCGCGGCTCGTAACCAAGGCTCGCTTGGTAAAAAAATATTCAAGGAAAAGAAAATTGTTGAAAAAGTTTTTTTTAAGAAAATTCAAATACAAAAAAGTGAAATAAAAACGGAGAAAAAAAGGAAAATTCTAAGTTCCAAAAAATTTTATAAAAAATATATCATAAGAAATATAAAATATAAAAAATTATTCCTATAAAAAAGGAGGAAAAATTTTAAGAAAAGAAAAAATTTTAAGTTGCAAAAAAATTTATAAAAAATATATTATAAAAAATAAAAAGTATAAAGAATTATTCCTATAAAAAAAAGGAGGAAAAATTTTAAGAAAGGAAAAAAATTTTTAAGTTGTAAAAAATTATAAAAAAGAAATTAAAAGAATACAGCTCAATAAAAAAATATATATAAATATAATAAAGTGGAAAAATAGAAGTGCAGTGCAGCGAAGAAAACTTATACAAGTCATTTTAATCCTCAGGTGAGTCCAAGTTTCCTTTTACCGCTTATACCTTATACGTTTTTCTTATTGTAACTATGGAAGATATCCAAGGGAACCTAACCACCCTAACGGGAGCAGTTAATCGTCTCTTGCAAGAGATGAAGGCATTAGAAGCTAGACTTAGAGCAATTGAGGGTAATAGGGATGTAGAAGAATTGAAAAGAAGGCTAGATTCAATAGTACCGACAGTAGGTGATCAGGGAGAAACTGTTGCAGCTTTACAGGCTCCGAGAACCGAGGAAGAGCTTAATTCGATATGTAGGCTTCCAGATAGTGTGAAAGAACTTAGAACATTTGACGGAAACCCACTAAATTACGTGTCCTGGGTTCATGCAGTAGAGATGGTCTTGAGGGACTTTGAAATAGTTAGGCATAAGCCTATTTATAGGTCTATCTTACAAAGTATACGCCAGAAAATAGTTGGGGGAGCTGATGCAGCTTTAGTGTCATACAATATTTTTGACAACGACTGGAAAGAAGTGAAAAAGGTTTTGTCACTCCACTATGCTGATAAAAGAGATGTGCAAACCCTCGAACACCAACTGAATCAACTGTCACAGGGCTCGTCGAAGGTGGATGAATTTTATTCAACAGTGAATCACCAACTGTCGCTCATCATAAATAAGCTAAAAACGGAGACTTATAGTGAGGAAACTATCGACGCATTGGTTACTACACATAGGAATAGGGCATTGGACATATTCATCCGCGGGCTAAACCCAGATTTATCAAGAATGGTCATTATACAACGACCAAGAACCTTGCCAGAAGCCTATTCAGCTTGCCTGGAACTACAGAACCTTACGATGAGGAACAATATACTACACTCGAAGTCGCAGCCACGAATGAACAACTCCCCAGCTGTAATTCCTGTCGTAAAATCATTTCCTAGACCCCCCAGACCTCAATTTAATTTTTCTAATAATGCTAGGTATAATTACCATCCTCATGGATACTCCAATACCAATAACCGACAGACCCCCCATCCAAGGTTCCAATATGTTAAGCCAGAGCCTATGGAAACGGATCATTTGACCCAAACGCGAAAAACAAACTATTTAAACCGGTACAATAACACGGAAAAAAGAAGAGGGAGCGAAATTTTTAGGACGGATAAACAGCCGCGCGTTTTCCATCTAAACACAGAGGTTCAAAATGAAGAATTTGTCCCCCAGGAAGAATTAGTAGTAGGTGATTTCGATTCTGCAGCAGAGGAGCAAAATTTTATGGAGGAGGGGCATCCAGCCTACCTTACATAGAATATATTACAGGTAACAACACCCGACTTGAATTTTTGATCGATACCGGCTCGAACAAAAATTTTTGCAGTCTAAATCTATCCGCCGGAAGTGTACCATTATTAAACTCAGTCGTTGTTAAAACAGCAGGCGGAGAAATTAAAATAACTAGGAAAATAGAGGGAAAATTTTTTGCAAGATATGGAGTATTTGATTTAATAACATTTTATTTGTTACCTGGTCTTACTACTTTTGATGGCATTATAGGTGATGATACCCTTAAGGAGCTTGAGGCTATTGTCGATAGAAAGGGGAATATGCTTGTGATTAGGGACATTATCAAAATACCTCTTGCGGCAAAAAAGTCAAATAGTATAAATTATGTTTTGAGCGAATCCATTCCAGGCGAAACTAGGGTAAAAATTAACAAAATAATGAGCAAATTTAAGTCATTATTTGGGCCACTGGATAACAATCAAGCAATCTCCACGAATGTTCGTGCAGAAATAAGGACAACAACCTCAGACCCCATTTATTCGAAAAGCTATCCATATCCGGCTGCAATGAGAGATGAAGTTGAAAGACAAATCGCGAAATTGTTATCTGAAGGAATAATACGTCCTTCAAAAAGCCCTTATAATTCCCCAATTTGGATTGTTTCAAAAAAGCCGAAACCAAACGGCGAGAAACAGTATAGGTTAGTGGTCGATTACAAACGGTTAAATGCCGTTACAATTCCCGATACGTATCCTATCCCGGATATTAACGCTACTCTTGCAAGCTTGGGTAATGCCAAATACTTCACTACAATCGACTTGACCTCAGGGTTCCACCAAATTCCTATGAAGGCGTCAGACATTCCAAAGACGGCGTTCTCAACTATGAACGGGAAGTTCGAATTCCTTCGTTTACCATTCGGACTGAGAAACGCACCAGCAATTTTCCAACGAATGATTGATGATGTCCTGAAGGAATACATAGGCAAAAAATGTTACGTCTACATTGACGATATTATAGTGTTCGGACGAAGCGAAGAGGAACTCCTTTCTAATGTGGAGACAGTTTTTGAAAAATTAGAAAACGCAAATTTAAAGGTCAACATTGAAAAAACCCATTTTATGCAAACAGAAGTAGAGTTTTTAGGGTACATTGTAAGTGCAGACGGAATTAAACCAGATCCAAAAAAAGTTACCGCAATCGAAAACTTGCTTCCCCCTAACAATCTTAAAGAACTTAAAGGCTTTTTGGGAATGACTTCATATTATAGGCGCTTTATAAAGGACTACGCGAAAGTAGCAAAACCACTTACTAATTTGACAAGAGGTGAGAATGCCCAGGTGAAAGCTAATCATTCCAAAAAGGTTCCAATAGATTTACAAGACGATGCGCTAATGGCCTTTAAAAAGTTGAAGATCCTTCTGACTACAGCAGAGGTCCTTGCATTCCCAGATTTTGACAAGCCGTTTAACCTTACGACTGATGCGTCCAACTATGCCATTGGAGCTGTCCTCTCCCAAGGTGAGTTTGGTAAGGATAAACCGATTGCGTACATATCCCGATCGCTGAACAAAACTGAAGAGGGCTACGCAACAAATGAAAAAGAGATGTTGGCGATTGTGTGGGCGCTGGACAACTTAAGGAATTATCTATACGGAGCAAAAAAGATCAGAATATACACCGACCATCAGCCCCTTACCTACGCGTTAGGTAACCGGAACTTCAATGCAAAATTAAAGCGATGGAAGGCTCGTATAGAGGAGTACAACCACGAGTTGATCTACAAACCCGGTAGATCTAACGTCGTGGCAGATGCACTCTCTAGGTTGAAAACCAGCGTTAACCACATAAGTGACGTTTCCACAGACACGGCCAGCGAAGGAGATTCACAAGCAACAAGGACAGCATCAGAAACTAGGGACGATGACACGGAATCAACAGGTTCAACCATTCACAGTGCACTCCAAGATGCATCTGACTTAATTCCTCACGTGGAAGTGCCCATTAATGTTTTCAAAAACCAGATAATTATCAAAATAGGTCCTGAATTGCAGTCCAGTGAAATACCACATGAGCACTTCGTACGTCACTATGTCTCCTCACCTGACTGGGATACTGAGAAGCTTTCGGATGTGCTAAAGAAGACATTGAATCCCAACATTATAAATGGCATTAAAGTGCCAGAGAATTACTTAGCGATTTTACAGGATCTGTATTTACAACATTTTTCAAGATATAAAATTAGAATTGCTCAAAAGGAAGTCAAAGACGTAAGATCAGAGAATATTCAATTCGAAATTATCCAGAAAGAACACCATAGAGCGCACAGGAACGCTAGAGAAAATAAAAAACAAATTTTAGATGAATACTATTTCCCACGTATGTACGCCCATATTAGAAAATTCGTTGAGCGTTGCGATATATGTAAAAGCAATAAATATGACAGAAATCCAGCTAGACCTTTACTGCAAGACACTCCTACACCAACCATGCCGTGCGAAATATTGCATATGGACATAATAGAGATACAAAATCAAAAATTCCTGTCCGTACTGGATAAATTCTCTAAGTTCGTTAAGCTGTTTCATATAAGCAATAGGTCTGTATTAAATGTTAGGGAAAAATTAGTTAAAATACTTCATTATTTCACAGCTCCAAAAATTTTAGTAACCGACAACGAAAGTAGTTTCCTAAGCCCCTTAGTAAAGGATTTTATCGAAAGACTAGGTATAGAAATTTATTTGACACCATCGCAACGAAGCGAAGTAAATGGACAAGTGGAACGTGTCCATTCAACCCTTATAGAAATTTACAGATGCCTAAGGGCAGAAAAGGAAGAACTCAGTGTGCAGGAGTTAATGTATGTAGCCGTAGATAGATATAATAATACTATTCACTCCGTCACGGGAAAAAGACCTAGTGATATTTTCTTTAACAGGGTAAAAACATCCGATATTAACAAACTGCTCGAAGCCCGCTCTAAAACTAACAAGGACCTTAGAGAACTAATTAGGAAAAAGGCCAAGGAAAGAAAAGACAAGCGCATGAACAGAAAGCGCACGTCTCCAAAGAAATACAGAAAAGGCGATACGATCTTTGTTAGGATTAAGAATGTTAAGGCCAAGAATAAGCCAGTTTTTAGAAAAGAAATTGTAGAAAAAGACAACAGAGTTACAGTACGCACGGTAAGCGGTAGAAGGATTCACAAGGCTCACATAAAAAATTTGAAACAAGCTCCATAAATAATTAAAACTTCTATTTTTTCACAAGATTTTTTTTTTTAATAGAAAATAATGCAATTAACAAAAAAATAAATAAAGCGCCCTGCAAAACTTGGTGAGTGCCTTAGGCACTGGGGTTCGACTCCCTGGCAGCGCTCATTCCCACAAAAAATGTAAAAAAAAAAAAAATTCAAAAAAGCAAATTTTTTTGTTTATAGGAAATCTTCTAGGAAAAAGCATAACAAAAAAAAAAAAAAAAAAAAAAAAAAAAAAAAAAAAAAAAAAAAACGGCTTTGCCAGAATTGCACTAACCATTAATGTAATTTAACATAAATAAGTATATTTTCAGGAAAAATGATTTCCAAACCAAGCATTATTTTTATGGCTTATATTTTTACCCTTCATGCTGAACAAATTTTTCGTTATGACGCCCCCATAGTCACTGTGAGAGCTGGCAACGCTTGGACCATTAATGGCAATCTAAAATTGGTTCACGTCATCAACCTGGATGAATACGCAACAATTGCGGATAATATAACAGCGCTGATCCACAAACACATGCCGCCCGGCAAGACTAAAGAAATAATTGTTTACCATCTGACGCAAGTGCAAGAGAGACTCACCGAGTTGGGAACCACACGGGGCAGAACTCGAAGATCAATTGACTGGATAGGCTCCGCATGGAAGTGGGTCGCTGGCAATCCTGA
The DNA here is from genome assembly GCA_963583895.1 of Melanophora roralis. Lineage (NCBI taxonomy): Eukaryota > Metazoa > Arthropoda > Insecta > Diptera > Rhinophoridae > Melanophora > Melanophora roralis. Next base: position 73,118,224 of record OY757189.1, on the reverse strand, counting down.
TGCAGCGGACTGGAATTCTATTTTGGAGACTCAAAACGCAATAGTTAGCAACAACAATGAGCAGTACAAGATCAACGCACAACTCTTCAATGCCACTAATGAAGTCGTCCATAAAACAAATGAACTTATTATCAAGATGAACGAAATTAACAATGGTAAGGAGGCCGAGAGAATTGGACAGAACACTATGAACCAAGTTCTCATTCTGAAAGATACTATTAATGAAATAGTAAGGGCTTGTCAATTGGCTAAAAGAGGAATTATCAACACAAACTTATTGAATAGAGCCGAAGTCGAGGATACTATTTCCGAAATGGAAACGCTTCCATATGCTAACGCCATTGAAGCTATCGAATACGGAAATCCGTCCATATTCACAAATGGGTCACTGTTGCTTTATGTCCTTTCCATCCCAAAGCTGAAAAAAGATTCTTATCACCGACTCATAGCGAGGGCCACAATAAGAATCGGCAGACAAATTGAACTACCATTTAATGAAATACTCATAAGTCAAAATGAAACGTTTGGTGTGAAAAACCCCTGTCTAAACATCAACAAAGTGACAGTCTGCCAACAAACATCTCTTATCAAACTGGCTGAAGAAACCTGTATACCACGCCTGCTCAAAGGAGGGATTGCGAACTGCCGTTACAAGATGACCAGGACTCATGTAATAGAAATGTTAACAACAGATATTATATTCCTAACAAACTTCGAGGGTGTCCTTAGAACCAGGGAGCATACAAAAACGCTCAATGGAAGTTACCTGATACAACTATATAACGAAACCTTGCTGATCAACAACGAAACATTCTCCAGCACATCTGTTTCGAGGCTACAACCACTTCCCCCTGTCCTTACCAACGTGTCTGAAGAAAAACTACTAGTGGACATCGACCAAGTTCACAATATAAGTTTGCACAACGTGGATGAACTAAAAAATCTTGGTTTAAAATTAAATTTGTCACTTGGAACACATATGGGTATCGCTATTGCAATGGGCATTTGCGTTGGAGTCTTGTGGCATAAGATAACTAGAAAAATTAACCTGCCAACGATTAAATTTCTACAGACTGCCGATTCTATCCTTCAATCAAAAAATGTGATCTGCGGGACGCAGATGTTTAAAGAGGGAGGAGTTAACAACACCGCTGGCAACGCCAGCCAAATTAATTTGTCATAATCAGCAATTAATAATTTACCAACAATTCAATAATTTCTACACGCGTATCCGGTCTAATTTCAATTTGCCTGCTTGCACTTAATTCTTGGGAAAACAATTTTGCTGGATCAGCGTCTGCACATTGGCGCGTGTTGTTGCAACTCGATTGGACAAGCAATAAGCCAACAAGAATGACGAGAAATAGTTAGTCTTGGTTGCGAGCTGAATCGGTCCGGTTATTTAATTAATTAATTAAAAGTCAAATTGTAAATTATTGTGAGTTGTTGAAGTGTTAAATTTAATAAAAATTTATTGTTTGCTTAAATATTTAATGATATAAAACAAGTGAGTTTAATTTCAAACAGGCGCTGTTGGTTGCGCCTTAGTGATTTTTTTTATAGTATCCAAGTGGAGATCCTTTAACTTGTACATACTGTCAATATGGAGAGAGAACACTCAAACCTGAAAAGACTTAATGCCTGCAACGAACTCTTAAATTGTAAGAATAAAATATCACCACTGTCGTATCTATTAAATAAAGAATATACTTTAATTCCTTTTTAGATTGTGCCAAAAAAAAACATGTTATGAGTGTATACAATTTAAAGGTACGTTTCTAACATGTTTTGCAGTTTTATATATCAACGGCATAACTCCAAATTCACACCTTTTGATCTAATAAAAAAAGAAACAAAATAAAAAACATTATTTCAGTCTTTAACTTAGTAAAATATGTTTCAGAAATGATAAACCAACAAAACAAAATTATTATGGAAATGAGAGACGATCACGAAAACTTAAGAGAACAGGTGTCAAAATTACAAGGTATTATTAGTTTACAAACTTACTTTTTTTATCTTAATAAGTTTGCCGTAATATTTGTAGCAATATGGTTTACCAGACCAAAATAATAATCGAAATGCTGACTGAGCAAAAACTGCAGCTACAAGGTCTACAAAAACTGCGCCAAAGTATAAGCACTCTAATCCAAAAATTTCCAGTTAAAACTGAAGATCTCCAGAAGATAGAAAAATATGTAACAAATACAAAATAATTATCTTGTAAAAAGGATAGCAAATACATATTGGCTAATTTTTACAAATTTATAGATATCAGCAATAAAAGATGTTTTAGGTAGAAGTGCTATCAAAAATCTCGAACGTATATTATCCCGAGAATTATGCGTAATGTATAATACTGCCGGAACATGTGGGAAAAAAGTTTACCCGATTATAAAAGCTTCTATAAAACTGTTATAGGTACATATGTATTTATTTTATAAAAAAGCATGGTATAATCTCAACAAATAAAAATGTTTTCAGATGCAATTAGTTCTACCAATGCAAAAAAAGAAATGAGAAATGCACTTCAAGTCGTTAAGAAATAACACTTCCGGTTCCTCTCCCAAGACAATCACCCAATCTGCTTTGCTAGTAGAACACTTAACGAACACGAAATAAATTACAGTACGATCGAAAAACATCTCCTGGCCATAATATGGGCAGTAGGGTATTTTCGCCTATACCTATTCAGAAGAAAATTCACTATCCAAACCGATCACCAACCACTACAATGGTTGTTCTCTATCAAAAATGTGGAGACTCAAATTGGAAAAACACGATTACGATATCGTCTATAAACGTGGAGTAATTATCTAATTTCCCATCTAATAACCCACAAATAAACACAATAGAGACTGTTAACGAAATTAGGGAAGTCACGACACCAATTAATTTTTATAAAAACCAGGAGGCCCTAACTGAGCGAACAGATAAACTTACATACTTTAATATTGTAATTTCATCTCAAATTCATAATATTACAAATCATATAAACAAGAAACAAATCTTAATAGAAACTTACATTAACGAATTTAAAAACTATATACAGAATAAAATAGCAACACTACAAGACGAAGTTACATTTATGGCACATATACATATAACAGATAAATAATGATATTTTACTCCTAATAATATCAGACAAATTACATTTTCCAGCAAACTTGGTATAATACCCTCAGACGTACTAACAAGAATAGAAGAATAGATTATTTTTACAGCTATGCTAACATAAAAATAACCGTAGGTGTATATGATTCCATGATTATGATAATTCTTCTTATACCACAATACTGGAAAGAACCTCTTTCAAAAACCATATTTGAACCAATCCCTAATAATCATAATAACTCTATAAGCTTAGAAAATACGGAAGTTCTTGTACATGCGAAAAATAATATTTTTAATACCAATGTAAAAGATAATTTGAAAAAGAGTCTTATTAAATTAAACAATTCATGTCTGAAAAAATTATACATTTAAAAAAAGCACAGTGTAATATGGAAAAATTAGAAAGAACTATTGCAATAGAAGTTTTACCTGGTATCCCAGCGTTTAATAATTTTTATGATAAAACCTAACAGAACTGCAATAAAAATAATATAAATATGCAAGAAAATTTTCTTTTAAAATTCAAAAACTGTGAAATAATAGCATTAAATAAAACATACTTAAATGTAAAAATTCAAATATATGATAAATTTGTTTTCCCCAACATAATTACTAAAATAGATTTAAAAAAAAAAACCAAATAATATAACCAATTTAAAGCTAGAATCTTTGTATTTTGCCCAAACAATACAAGAAGAAACTATTAAATTAATTATGTAAGTTACCACGCACTAATTTGTTTTCCTCTTGTTTGTTTTTGCTACTTTTTATTTAATTGTGTAATTCAATAACAATTTATTCCCAAAGTATGCCGGATATACAAAAAACAAAACAATAACCCGTAGATGCTAAATTAAGCAATTCTTTCCACAGAATAAAAAGTTGCAATGCTTGCATTAAAGTTGTAATAAAATTATTATAATTAATTATTATAATTAATAAAATTGTAAAATAAAATTTCAGTCTTAATCTTAAATCCAAATAAAGCGGAGCATTAGCTTTTACCTTTAAAATAAAAAAGAAAACAAATAAAATATTTGTATCTAAAACTCGCGCCTGAGCAGGGACCAGTCGCGAAAAAGTAAAAATACAAAAATCCCCAAAATAGTGGCAGTGTTTCGCGTTATCATAGAACAGTGGCTGTAAAAGGAAGAAACTATAATTGACTTCCCGACGGCATCAATCCTATTTTTCCGACTGGTCATACAGGATCCAAGAAGACTCAGGCTCTCTAGTGTCCGTCCGGAAACTGCCTCGAATTGAAGTGTTGTAGCAGGAGCCGTAGTAGGTTTAGCCGACCAAAAAGGAACTCATCCGTGCAGCCAGCGAGCGACGAGTAGTTCAATGCTACTCTTACTGTAAGTCATCGTAATTAACTAAATATATTAAGATAAATTAAACCCTTTTTAAGTAAATTAAAATTATAGAAATAATATTTGGAAAAAATAAATAAAAAGTGAGTTGTGCATCTAAAATACTTTAATTAATCTTTGAAACACGGAAATTCGCATATGTACGAAAAACGTGTAAATAAGTCCCACAAAGAAAAAACTAAAGTTTTAATTTTTAAATTAGATGAGATTCAAACTGAAAATAATTAAAGAAAAATATTTAATCAACAAAAAATAAAGTGTATTAAAAACAATTTGAAAAATAGAAAGAAAATAAACTTAAACAATTTTCGATATCAAGAGAATATTTAAACTTAAGTTTTAAACCGAAAATAATCGGAAATAACTTGAGGAAAAATAACTTGAACAATTTGAGGAAAATAATTTTGACATTTCCGTTATCTAAATTCTCCCGAATTATAAAGCGTAATTAATCGTATTTTATTTAAGTTAATAATCCAACTGCGAAAATGAGTATCCCAAATAATCTAGTAAGACCACCGGTTTTAGGTCGAAACCCTCAGAATACAAATCTCCAACATCCTCAAAGTGAAGAAAATAGGGACATATTTAGGCAAATAACAGATGTGGTCAATAGAATTTTGGATGACAGGCTAGCAACTAGGAACGTTGTCGAGGTAGACGAACCTGTTAACGTAGGGCCCCATGTATTGGTGAACTCGACAAAATTCCTGATGTTGGGCGTTCTTTGCGAGATTTTGCAGGGGATCCAGGTGAATTCGGATCCTGGAAGAAAAGTGTTGATGGAATTCTACAAGTGTATGAGCCAATACGAGGCTCACATAAATACTTTGGTATCTTAAACATTATACGAAACAAAATTACAGGCCAAGCAGACATTGTGTTGAAATCCTACAGCACACCCTTAAATTGGTACCGCATGGAAATGGCTCACAGGGAGCCCAGATCACGAAGATCTCGTTATGTTAGAAAACCATATAAATAACTTACTTGAAAATAACAATAACCAATTAATAATAAATAGAGCAATGAGCGAAAGAATAAATAATATAACGGAAGTGTCAAATAAAATATTTAAAATGTTAAAAGATAGGGAAGATGTTCAGCATGATATTGCTGTTAGCATTAAATTTAAGCTGCAATTAATAAAAGATGAAATCATAAAAATCAATTATGCAATACATTGGGCAAAAGTTGGCATTGTAAACTCATATATATTTTCTAATGTTGAAATAAACCTAATAAAAGAAATTATCGTGAAAAATAATATTTCGTTTACTAATATAGAAGAGGCATTTGAATTATGTAATGTTAAGATAGCTACTAGTAGTTCTAACAACAATTTATGTGAATCACTACTAATAAAAGCAATAAAGAAAAGAAACAGATTATATAAAATACCATTTGAAAAAATTATAAGATGTAAAAATAAAATCTTTAGAAAGAAAATCAAATGTAAAGAATAAAATCAAATTAAAATTTGTACCAAGCGAAATATTGTAGACACAACCAACAAATTCCCACTGTCCAAGAAGTCCTTCCAGGAATAATACTTTTAAATCAATTTACCGACACCGTTTGCATCGACAAAAAAAAAATTAGCCTAACTGGATCATTCGCAATCCAGTACCATAACTCCAAAATTACAATAAACAACCAAACATTTTTGTCTAATGAAATCTCTACGGGTTAAAACCTTCCTGCAGTTCTACAACCAAATGCAACTTTTACGGCCGAAGAAGAATTGCTAAGCCTGGAAACTATATCAAAAACTTAAAAGGTTAAGGGTTAACAGCATCAATACTTAAATTTGGGATATCTGGTATAACTTTAATCCTAACGGCAATGGGGGTAGTAAAACTAACTTCAACAAAAAGCCTAAAGCTAATGGTCAAACACGTCTCCAAGATTTCGAAAACGCCTCATTACAATAGGTAACAATTGAACAATCTCAACAACCCCAACCACCTCCTCGAGTGGACCAAAGATCTCTTTTCATCTTGCTCAGACGAACGAGGACGTTCGTTTTTAAATGTGGGGGAGTTAACACCCGCTACATTTATTTTATCTTTTTGCTTTTGCTACTTTTTATTTAATTGTAGACATTAGGTAATCAATTTATTCCCAAAGTATGCCGGAAATACAAATAACAGAACAATGACCCGTAGATACTAAATGAAGCAATTCTTTCCAAAGAAAGAATTGCAACGACGAGGAAGGAGGATTCAAAGCCTCTTTTCCCCGCCACTGTGAAGGCTATAACTGCGAATAAGCTAGAGGAAAGGTTAGCAATGGGCAAGATCGCTAAAGAGCGGTTACGCCATAATAGGCATGATTACGTTAGTATGAAGAGGAAAAGAAATGCTTTAACTATCCTTTATTGGATAGTCAAGATTATGTTGTTTTTGAACGCTATTGCCCAGATTTACGCTGGGCATAGCCTTAAGTTGAATTTTATGGTTTCGGAGGTTACTAATTCCTCGATATTATTATCAGGTAACAATAGAAATGTTACCCAATTCATTGGGTCTACGATAAATGGTTTGTGATAAACACAAACAAGTTAAATAAATTATATTTAACGTTTCCGGTTGCGTAGACAAAATTACTAACAATTTTGCCATAAGGTAAAAATACGGTAAACAATTCCACAGAATTGTTTACCAAAAAGACATTACCAAATTGAATGCATTTATTTGCGATCAACACAAACAAGTTCATTCATGCTTCCGGTTAACAATTCCTCAAAAAGTAAAGTAAAGTAAAATCTAACTTAAGGGGAGTAGTTTTGATAATTAGTAGAGTGCAGTTCAAGTGCTAGTTTTAAGTTAAATTTTAAGTGTATTTTAAAGGAATAAAGAATTAATTAATAGAATGAACTTATTAAAAAAAAGAAAATAAAGATCCTTTTACTTAAAAGCTCTATTTTTTTTTTTGTAAAAGCTCCTTATTTGGATTTTAAAAAGCGTGAAGTAAATAACAAACAATGCCTAAAACACAATTTAATTTTTAAAAATATGTGTTGTACGATGCACCTTAAAAAAAGTACTTTCTTAATAGAATCGTGCAAAAGGGAACTTAGTGGGAAAGTGAAGGGAAATATTAAAAGACGATGGTGACGACGCTTCTGTTTGTAAAAAAGGTAAAAAAATAATAAAGTTAAACACTACCATAAGCAAACAAGATTTTTTGAAATGTTGTTTAGGATGGGTCACTAAAAAAAATATACCTTCTAAAATATTTAACGATCAAGAGATTTTTAAGAAAATAATTGCACCGTACGAGCAAAAATTTAAACTAAATTTAAACTCAAGTAATATTGGAACAATTTCGGAAAAAGCAAGTAGCCTTATAAAAGCTAAGATAAGCGCTTTAGTTTAGCAAAAAACGATTTGCTTAAAAATTTATGTTGCCAGCCGAATGGAAAGAAATGTCTTAGGAATAAACATACAGTATATCAATGACTACAAAATTTGTATTCATACAATTGGTAAGGTCGTCAATTGTTTTAATAATGAAAATACAAACAGAACTTTGTGATAACATGACATTACTATCTCAGTTTTTAAATTAGTTTCAAAAATTATTTTGTTTTATAGGTATGGTGCAAACAACAAAACGGCATACCACTGCAAATTTAAAAGACGAAACTCTGAAATGCCTTGAAGAGTATAATATTAGTATGTACCAAATTTACCCAAATACTACTGACAATGGCGCTTATGTATTAAAAGTATCGAAATTACTGCAAGAATTGCAGAATGATAGCACAGATGATGACGTGGGCGACTCTGACGTTGCAGGATCCAATCAGATTGAGTCAAATTGTTATAGTGTCTCCCACTACCCCCTTAACATTATTTTGGTCATACAAATGCTGTTTCAACTTCTTAAGAAATTAAATAACCTTATTAATTGTATTTTTTTATATTAATTTTAGTATAATAATTGTATTTTTTCCAAGGAAATTAATATAGTTGTATTTTTTCCAAGGAATTACCAAACTTTGTTTAAGTGCATTTCCGCTGACAAAAGTGCAGCAGTTAACAAAATGCACCAAATATTTCTTCCAGAGAGTTTTTAAACTTTGTTTAAGTGCATTTCCGCTAACAAAAGTGCAAAAACGCACCAGACAAATTTTGTAGGAATTATTATTGTAAATATTTATTTTGAATTGATTAACATATTTTTATAATGCAGCAATGAACAAAATATGTAGTAGTATTTAAGAAAAGAGAAAATAAATAAATATCGCTTTTGTTTATTAAACTTCAACCCAAGTGTATTATTTTTTCGTTGCTCCTTGTATAGGAGAAATAATTTCAAATCTTTCTTCCGTGCTTTCCATTGTCCGTTGCGCAGCCCGTACAGTTCAGCTAGCAGCGCACGGTGTCATAAAAACACTTGAAAGTGATATCGAAGATTGTAAAAAGATAGCCCAAAAGCTTCGAGCTTCTATAAGGGGAGGAAATGAAGATATTAGTTTACCTTGTTTAGACGTCAGAACAAGATGAAATTTAACTTTTAATATAAGCAAAATTCTTTCTCTTAAAGAATTCATAACAAATTTTGAAAGTCTGAATCATACAAATTGGATTTTTATTCAAAACTTTGTTAGGGTATTTACACCTCTGGCCAGTGGCACACTAAAGCTTCAAAAGGAACAATATATATTAGGAGACTTTTTTCGCAATTCGATTGATGTGAGTTGGAATAAGAAGACTTAGCTTTACTAAATACATATGCTTCAGATCTCCTTAATGCAACGAGAAAAAGAAAGGAGAAACTTTAAAAGCATGATGCCTTTGCAGCTGCATTGTATGTAGATTTACGCTTTAATTTTAATAGTTCTCCTTTTCTCACCAAGGGTTGTAGGCAAAGTACAATGGCGAGAATCTCTTTATAGTTTACAGTTTTAACAAAATTAACACACAAGTTTTTAGTTTATTACGGTTATTAAAATGTTTGTTCATTCAGGTTATATAAAGTGGCGTATTCGGGCATATTCCTAATAAAACTAATTTATTTATTTGTAGAATCATTTTCTAAAGGTGTCTGAAAAGGTGAAGCGGTTGACCAATAATTTTAATCAACCGGACCTTTCAAACCACGTTAATTCACCACATTGCAGTTCGCGAGATGGAATTTCAGCTTTAACGGAAAACGAATATGACAAAGCTGGACCTTCACGTTCAAGCCCTTATTAACGCCCAAAACTTATCTCTAGAAAACAATGCAGGGGACATAAAAAACAAAATAATTAAACTTAGTGATGGACAAAGGGTGTCGTTTAATACTAATATTCTTGATCATTAGCGAAAATCTTGTGGTAAAGATATAGGCATGCTAAAACTTGTTGAGACTGTACTAGCAGTGCCAGCTACACAAGTTTCTGTAGAGCGCTCGTTTAGCGCACTTTCTATCATTCTTACAAAATTAAGTTCAAAACTGTCCAAAATATCATTATCAAATTTACTCATCGTAAAACTAAGCTATGAACTTCTTAACTTAGAAGATTTTGAAGTAGATTATTGCATATTAGAAAATAGTTTTCAATAAAGCTTAATGTACAATTTCATTCTTATCTTAAAATTATGTTAAAATCCTGTGCCTATGTTCTGTAACTTTGGTGAGAGCTTCTCGCATCGAAAAGTCATGAAACAAAATTTCCAATCGTTTCTCGACATGTGAAAAAAAGTGTTTCTGTAACTATTGGCGAGAAATACCTAAAGTGTTTACGTCATTACGTTAGAAATGTCAAAAAGGTGAGAAAAAGTAAACAACACCATGAAAAAAGAAGAAGAAAACCATATATAAATTGTGCCCCAGAAATAATAAAAAGTAAAGACAATTAAAGAAATTTACAATTTTAAACCAAAAAATATAAATAAAAAAAAAAACTTGTTGAAAAAATTACAAAAAATGTATAGTGAAGCTTTAGTGACGGCGGAGTTGACATACACTCCACTAATTTTTCTTCTTGCTGCTTCAAAACTCTCATGTTTTCCTAAAACTCACAAAATTTAAATAATTTTTGAATAACAGAAAACATTTACACTTACCCTTTCTATATTTTTATTACTCATTTTATATATTTTAATACCTTTTTCTTAAAAATGTTGTTATCTCGCGGTCTTTTTATATGTCAGTATTTTTGACAGTTTAAAGTGAAAAATTCTCGCTTTAAAACTTTACAGAAACACTATTTCTTGTGTTTAGCGAGTAATTTCCTTACGTGACAGATAGTTCTCGCATGAAAAGTTACAGAAACAGTCTGATAAGAAAAGTTAGCTGTTTGTGTCGATTTGTAGGGATTTTGTTTTATTTTGCATGTTTCAAGTCAAAAGTTTCTCGGGGTGAGAGTTACAGAACAAGGGCAATGGACTTCAAAATATTTTGTTTTTATTTAACTATTGATAAGTGAAACACACATATGTATATGAGTTAATTCATCGAACTCATTTCTGTTCATTCACCTTTTCTTTTTCAATTCCCCTAATTTAAAAATTAAGTTTTGCTGACACTCTGTCGCAATAAACAAATAATTTTATTTAAATTAAGTTAAATAAAATTAGAATAAAGAAACAATTCTAAAGAAACTTAATCTTTTTGCTAAAATTAAATTAAACTAAATAAATAAATTAAAATAAATAAATAAAAGCTGTAATAAAAAGAAAATCAATTCAATTGTAAATTAAAACTTAAAGTGAAAACAATTGTAATTTTAATAAAAAATAAACTAAAGAAATAATGAAAATTATTTCAAATTGATTTCAATAAATCTAAAGAAATAATGTAGTATATTTCAGCTGGCGCCCGAGCTAAAAGGATACTTTATAAGCTGAAAAATTGTTCTATGTACCAAACACGACCTTAAGTAGCTCATCGTTGAACATATTAAATAACAAATTGTAAGCTATTCCAGCCCGACCTTAAGTAGCTCACTGCTGGACACTTCATCGTTGGATTAATCAAGACAGCGATTACTACAATTGGTATAGCGGAAAACCACGAGTAGTCAACCAAGACAAAAAGGACTAATTCAAAGCTATCGGTAGTAAGGATGTGGGGTATCACCATATTAATTTAAGTTATTTAAGAATATTTTAAGTGAAAAAACAAAACTTTAAAGTGATCTAGTATTTACTAATGAGTTAAAAATAATCAGAAAATAAATTCAAGTCAGAAAATAAATTAAAATTAACAAAAATTTTTTACGAAAGTTAAATAATTCTAAAAATTTTTTTTTACTTCATTAAAATAATCTCATAAAACAAAAATTAGTTCAAAAAAAATAATACAAAAAAATTTTTATAAATATTATACTGGAACAAAAATATTGATCAAAAGCAGTCAAAAATAAGGAAAAATTAATAAAACTTAAAAGCAAAGTAAAAAGATTATTAAAAACGGTGTGTTCTCTATAAATACTTATCTTATTTAATTAAACAATTTTTGAATTAAAAATAGTGCGTTTTTAAATATTAATTTGATCTATATAGAAATTTAATTTAATTTCAGAACAGGTTAGGACAGAAATTCAAGCTCTTCAAAATTTAAACAATGAATTACCTATTGTAGCAGACGTAGTAATGAAAGGGAGGCATAGAAATAATCTCAGTGAATTAGATAAAATTCCCGACATTGTTAGATGTTTAAGGGAATTTTCAGGCAATCTGGCAGAATTTAACTCTTGGCGGAAAAGCGTAGAAAGAGTGCTAGAAATATATGACGACACTTTAGGGTCCGCAAAATTCTTCGGTATATTGAGTGTAATCCGTAACAAAATTTATAGGTAACGCAGATTTAGCCTTGGAGTCATATAGTACTCCACTGAATTGGAAAAGTATTGTCAAATGCTTAACACTTCATTATGGCGACAAAAGAGATTTGGGTACATTGGAATACCAAATGACTTCGATAATTCAGGGTAAAGACACAATTCAAGTTTTTTATCAAGATGCATGGATATAAGCAGGGAGTCAGCGACATTGCTTACACAAACATATCGCGATAGAGCTCTAGACACGTTTGTAAGGGGTCTCAATGGAGACTTACCTAAACTATTAGCAATCCGTGAACCATCTGATTTACCAGAAGCATTACACTTATGTTTAAAATTACAAAATAAAAATTATAGAACAGAATACGCGTATAACTACAATAATATGAGACAACGAAAGGAACCGCAACCATCTATACTGTCGCTGGCTGCGACGGTCGCTTGTGAGGGGCGAATTTAACAACGCCAAATTAATCCAAATGAAACACGATTATTTTAATTATTAACTTAGCACTAATATTTATTTGTGCAATAACAAGTATGTGCGTGTGAGCGCGCGTTTATTTATATCAAAAATACATTAAATTACAAAAAGAACCACTTAAATATTTTACTTGTTCTTACCGCAGTGTTTTCCCTCACAAAACTGACTTAACAAAAACTTTAAAAAATCTAAGAACTAGATATTCTTGCTTTGTATAACACATTAAAAGCAACGGTTCTTTTGAATAAAAAACTTACCAAATCATAATTTAAAATTTTACATTTTACCTTCTTTAAAATCTTTTCATGGTATCTTAGGCCATGATAGCTTAGAAAAACTCAATGCGGTGATTTATGTGAAAAGGCAGTACATGTCAATAAATAACATGAAAAAAATCAAAATCTATCAGCACATTTCTCAATCGGTAAATAAAATTGAATTTAGAACAAATCATCTAAGCAAACCCCAAATACTAAAACTAGAAAAAGTAATTCACGCCCACCCGAATTTGTTTTCAGAACCAAATCACAAATTAACTTATACATCTCGTGTTCAAGGTGAGATTAGAACAACCAATGATTCACCGGTCTATTCGAAATCTTACCCTTACCCTATGGCGCTAAAAAATGGAATAGGAAGACAAATAGTTGAACTTTTTAACGATGGTATAACTCGACCATCAAAATCGCCATACAATGCGCCTGTTTGGATCGTTCCAAAGAAGATGGATGTATCTGGGGGAAAAAAGTATAGGATGGTGATAGACTATCGGGTGTAGTGAAATAAATGAGTAATGTTTCTGTGACCCATATATCAATGTTCTGAAATATGATCATACAGTGTAGTCACTAGAGGTCTGCTTGACTACACCCAAATGCCGTTTAAATACATTCGTTTGTTTTTCAACAACATAGTGTTTTTCATTCAATGTTAAACAAACTAAATGAATGAACCCACAAGCAAAAGCAAATAAAAAACAACTTCAGCCGAAAACAAAATATTACCCATACATTCATATAAATAAATACTGAATAGAATGTGTGAATATTGCTGTATGATTGGTGTAAAAAATTATTATTGAGCGCATTCATTTGTGCTTGCAAATTTGTCGTTATTGTTGTTGTTAAACATTCATTAACTCGAAAAAACACCTGAATGTTTTTATAAAAACTCTAACTGTAATGAGACTTTGCTATGTTTTTGTATTTTCAAGTGTGTTTTATATACATTCAAAATGAAAACTGTAAAATGAATGTGTTCTGCTTGTATCATTGAGTGTAACACACAATACATTCTTTCTTGTGTTGTTACTGGCTTAACTTTATTTATCTCCCATAGAATGAAAAATGTTTGAATGAATATTGTTTTTGTTGTGTATAGGCAATTAAATGAATATAGTCATGCAGATGTCTAGTAGTCACTACAAGAAACATTTAGACACACTTTGAGTCCGAATGAATAATGTTTCTGTGACCTACTTAAAATATAATTGTCTGAAATATGATCATACAACTTAGTCACTGTGGGAAACATTCAAACAAAGAATAACACACTTTAAGTTCAAAGACTTAAAGTTAATAATTATTTGAGCCTTTTCATTTACCCCAATTCTTTTGTAATATTATTGTAATAGTTATTTTATGTTAGTATATAATAAGTAAAAGTAATTAATAAAACGATTCATTGTTTAAGCAGTAACTGGTGGCTATGCCACGTCTTTTTATTAAATATATTACATGGCGACCGTGACAGTTTTTGTGTTGTATGTAATTCTTTTAAATTTCGGCTTTATAAATACAAAGACAAAAAATATTAATAAGATAAAAAGTGAGAAAAACTTAATAGTGCTATAAGTTAAAAAAAAAAAAAAAAATTTAAATGACCTGGTGGAAAAAAATATTGTCCACCATACCACTATTCGTAGCAGGTTATGAAGTGGGAAAGTCCACAGAAGAAAATGAAAATAAAGAACTGGTGCAGATACTACGCCAAAATATACAACAACCTGTTACAAGTGAAACAATGAAAAACAATAGCATGAGTTACGTGGAAATTTTCTCAATAGTGATTGTGGTAATATTAGGTGTTATCTATGTGATAAAAATAATATGTAATGCCTTAAAAAACAATAGTCGCAACGCCCCACAACAACAGATATAAAACATAAGAAGGCATATCCTTAAAGAACAATAGTAACAACGTCATACAACAACAGATATAAGAATATATCAGAAGACAACAAAGGAAAGCCAGAAGAATGGGAAGCAGTAAATCAACCAAATCCGATAAAATTTGCCAAGTGTATTGTGGCTATATCACACCTTATCATGAAATCCTGATGTTAGGGAGCTGCAAACATATTTTTCCCCTTGTGTGCATCGACACTTTCTATGACATGTATAGGGAATATCCTGAATGCTGGATGATAAATAAATTTGATAAGTATTAATATAATAATAAACAAACGTATTATTTATAAGGTATGTAGTGAGAAACCATTAGTAGTAATAAATATTAATATAATAAACAAACGTATTATTTTTAAGTTATGCAATGGGAAGCCATTATTAGTAGTATAGAACCCTTAGAAATCAAGTTTAGACCATATTATAAATGCCTTAACCAAAATAGACCGATACAATCAGAAACCTTGAACAAGCATATTACTATTTTAATAGAGTCATTTAACAATATTAGAGGAATCTTAAACAGACAATACGATAGATATTCCACACAACACAAGGAACAGGCTGACAAGATATTTTTCAAATTAAGGGATAAATTATTAAAAATTTTTCATAAGTATAATATTCATATTAAAGTTCCTCTTACCCTAAGTTGCGAGGTAGATAAGAAAATCAGTGAATCGGACGATAGCGAGCAAGAAGATTTTGAGGAAGACAAAGAAATGCAACCAAACACAATGACACGTTCAGAGGACGACGTAATAGATAAGACAACGAAGATTGTCCCTACGTTTGACGGAAATGTAGACGAACTCCAAAGTTTTTTGGATGCGTTAACAATAGTTGAGAAAATAAAGGATACGCATGAGGAAATAGTGATAGGAGTAATTAAGACTAAACTTAAAGGACAAGCTAGGAACTTGATTACAAATGAGAATTCGATAGTGGCTATAAGCAATAAATTAGCATCTAATA
The DNA here is from genome assembly GCA_963583895.1 of Melanophora roralis. Classification (NCBI taxonomy): domain Eukaryota; kingdom Metazoa; phylum Arthropoda; class Insecta; order Diptera; family Rhinophoridae; genus Melanophora; species Melanophora roralis. The sequence goes on along the minus strand of OY757189.1, from coordinate 73,102,309 downwards.
TTCAGGGTGAATCGTCTGAGGTTTTATGTTCAAAATTAATGAATATAAAACAACAGTCGAAGTCATCAACTTTATACGCTGAGGAAATACAGCAAATTACAAAAAAAAAAAGAAATTAATAAAACAAAATGTCACTAAAGCGATTTCTAAAAATGCAGCAAATGAGGAAGTTAAATTGATAATGAAAACAGGAAACTTTGCTTCGTTGAATGAAGTTTTTTCGAAATTTATAGAAGCTAGCACTGAAGCGGTTACCTCAAATTCATCAGTGTTTTACTTTAAACGCCCTGGGTCTTTAAGGCAAAATCATGAAAACCGATTTAATAACTACCGGGGAAATGGTCACTCCTGGCGTAGAAATAATCATTTTATTGGTTCTAATAATAACAATAATTTTAACAATAATAATAGTTGGCGACGCGGAAATAACCATAATAGAAATCAGGCACACCATTCACGAAACGGGGGACGTGTGAGAGTAACTCAAGGAGTCTCGGGAAACGAGATTCCCCCTCAGGATATGGGGGGCCAAAGTTAAAAGGACAGATAATGAAGTATAAATCAATATTTCATTTAAATCTCAATTTAAGTAGCTTTATTGAACTTCCAATTTCAACTAATTCCGATTTAAATACATTTCTAGTGGACACCGGAGCGGATGTCTCACTAATCAAACTGAATGCAATAAAATCTTTGAGAATCCACTCCCAAAATATTATTCAGATAACAGGCATAGGAGAAGGAAATATAAAATCTATAGGTACAATACAGATTGACCTTGGAGTCAAAAACTTTTTAATTCCACACAAATTTCATGTTGTTTCAGATACATTTCCAATACCATTTCAGGGTATATTGGGTTAAGACTTTTTTAAAAAATACAATGTCACTATACAATATGGACAGGAAATAAATTCAAATTTAATTTCTTTGAGACCACATAATTTAAATTATTCCATAAATATACCACTGCTGGAAAGTATAAATGATGATTCAATTACATTACCAGCTCGATCAGAGGTGTTTAGACCTATAAAATTCAATAGCGAAGCAACTGATTTAGTAATTCCGAATCAAACTATACAAGACGGAGTGTATGTCGCTGGAGGCATTATATCTAAAAACTTCCCGTATGTGAGAATTGTTAACACAAGCTCAGAAAACAAGTTTTTAAATAATGTATCAATAAAACATGAAGAATTATCTGATTATGAAATTATTGGTACCCACAACACTGACAAAAATAGAGAGCAAATCATTTTAGAAAAATTAAGGAAAAATTGTCCTGAACTGGTTAAATCCGAATTATCACTATTATTTTTGAAATATATTGATATTTTTGCGTTAGAAAGTGACAAAATAACTACAAATAAATTTTACACACAAAAATTAAGATTGTCTGACGAAAATGGTGTATACATGAAGAATTATCGTACACCACATTCACAAAAGTCTGAGATAATTAGGCAGGTTGAAAAACTGCAACAAGATGGAATTGTGGAACCGTCAGCGTCTAATTATAATAGTCCAATTATGCTTGTACCGAAGAAATCATTACCAAGTAATCCTGAAAAACGTTGGCGTTTAGTGGTGGATTATCGGCAAATAAATAAAAAAATAATAGCGGATAAGTTTCCTTTACCCAGAATTGAAGATATTCTAGATCAACTGGGTAGAGAAAAATTTTTTTGCTGTCTGGATTTGACATCTGGGTTTCATCAAATAGGGTTGGATGAAAGATCACGAGATATCACGTCATTCTCAACCGAAAATGGTTCATTTCGCTTCACGCGCCTACCATATGGCTTAAAAGTAGCCCCAAATTCATTCCAGAGAATGATGAATTTAGCATTTACAGGTTTAGCTCAATCTGGAACTTTTATATATATGGATGACGTTATCGTCACAGGTTGTTCCGTAAAGCACATGCTTAAAAACTTAGAAACGGTTTTCCGAAGATGCAGGGAATGTAATTTAAAACTGCATCCAGATAAATGCATTTTTTTTCGATCTGAAGTTACATATTTAGGACATAGGTGTACTGATAGGGGAATTCTGCCGAAAAGTAGCAAATATGATGCAATAAAAAAACTATCCCAGACCATCGAATTCTGATGAAGTACGTCGATTTGTAGCTTTCTGTAATTATTACAGACGCTTCATAAAAAATTTTGCATTTTATTCAGTACATTTGTCTAAACTAACTAGAAAAAAAGAACAGTTTATATGGTCTAATGATTGTGAACATGCATTTCAACACCTGAAGGCAGCACTGTTATCACCACAAATTCTGCAATACCCAGATTTGGAAAAAACTTTTTATATAACTACTGATGCCAGTAAAACTGCTTGTGGCGCAATATTATCACAAGAAAAAGATGGTATACAACTTCCAGTTGCATACGCATCACGAGCATTCACCAAGGGTGAATCAAATAAAGCAACCATAGAACAGGAGTTAATGGCTGTTTAATGGGCAATTAACCATTTTCGACCATATGTATATGGAAATAAATTTATAATACGTAGTGATCATAAACCATTAACATATCTATATTCTTTAAGAAATCCATCTAGTAGATTAACCAGAATTCGACTGGAATTGGAGGAATATGATTTTATCATAGAACACATTCAAGGAAAAGACAATTCAGGAGCGGACGCGCTATCTCGAATTGACTTCAGTGATATAAAATCAATCCCTTTAATTAACAATGTTAAACTGGTAATCACTCGTGCACAAAGGAAAAAGGAAATACAACGGAAAATTCAAAGCGAGGATAGTCAAGTAATTTAAGAAAAGCCTAGAGTTTTCAAAACTATTGGCTTCGAACGTGTGAAAAAGTGGCCCAAACTTAAAATGGATACCTTTAGAGGTATTCCTACACTCTGTTTTAAACGAGGTAAACAGGTGATAGCACAGAAAATAAATATACAAAGTACATTTGCTAATGGAAACATCGATCTAGATCAATTTTTTCCAATTCTTGAAAAAGAAGCAAATTGTAGAAATTTTAATAAAATACAAATAAATTTGAACGATAATTTATTTAATCACGTACACGTTGAACATTTTAAGGAAAAAGCTAATGAACTTATAAGAGGATTGCAAATAGCGTTAACACCTAGAATACGCATAATTACAGATATAAAGGAAAAGGAAAATTTATTAAGAAAATTTCATGACAGTCTTCTCTTTGGAGGACATCCTGGAACGACTAGACTACTTAAAAAGATACGGCAATTTTATTATTGGAAAAATATAACTAAGGATGTTTGCCGATACGTAAAGAAATGTGTTCAATGTCAAACTAATAAAACCACAAAGAATATGAAACCAAATATGATTTTAACCGAAACACCCCATAAACCTTTCCAAACAGTAGTAATAGATACTGTAGGTCCACTTCCAATATCAGAAGCAGGAAATCAATATATAGTAACTTTAATATGTGACCTGACAAAGTATCTGATAGCAATACCAGTAACTGATAAGAGCGCAATTACTGTACCAGATCGTTATCCAATTCCGGAAATAAATGAAATGTTAGCGAATCTGGGTGAAAATAAATATTTTTCTGTCATAGATTTGAAAAGCGGGTTCCGTCAGATTCCTCTAAGGGAATGTGACATTGAGAAAACTGCATTTTCGCTTAATAACGGAAAATTTGAATTTGTGAGACTCCCATTTGGTCTAAAAAATTCTCCTTCAATTTTCCAAAGAACCTTAGATGATGTGTTAAGGGACCATATAGGTAAAATATGTTCTGTCTATATAGACGACATAATTATATTTGGCAAGAATGAGAATGAACACTTCCAAAATTTAGATAAAGTTTTCCAAACACTAGAAGCAACAAATTTTAAAGTTCAGCTTTATAAATGTGAATTCGCAAAACAAGAAGTTGAGTTTTTAGAATTCATTGTAGGCATAGATGGCATCAAAGCTAATCCCGAAAAGGTAAAAGCCATAAATAATATATCCCCACCCAAAACCTTAAAAGATTTAAAAAGTTTTCTTGATATGTCGGGTTACTATCGCCGTTTCATTCAGGACTACGCGAAACTGGCCAAACCCCTGACATCCCTTTTGAGAGGGGAGGATGAACGCGTTTCGAAGAACGCATCCAGAAATAAAAAATTTTTTTTAAGTCAGGACGCAATGGACTCCTTTCAAAAGATAAAAAATTCACTTATCTCAGAAGAAATTATTCTTAGTCACCCAGACTTTGAAAAAGATTTTACTTTGACAACAGATGCCTCAGAATATGCAATTGGTGCAGTCTTGGCACAAGATGGTAAACCTCTGACATTTCTGTCAAGAACTCTAAATAAATCAGAAGAAAATTACGCCACAAATGAAAAAGAAATGTTGGCGATAATTTGGGCTCTTACCACACTAAGAAACTATTTGTATGGGTCAAGGAAAGTGAATATTTTTACAGACCATCAACCCTTAACGTTTGCTCTTAGTAACAAAAATACGAACAGCAAAATGAAAAGGTGAAAGGCCATATTAGAAGAATATAATTCATAATAATAATTCGCAGACGCGTTGTCCAGACCACCACAAATAAATTCAATGACAGCAACTCAACATAGTTCTGAAAGCTCTTCACATAATTTGATACCAGCCATAGAATGTCCCATAAATGCATTTAAGAATCAAATTTACATAATAGTAAATGACAAAAGCAATTATAAATTTAAAATACGCTATGCCCGAGTAAACGTTTTCATTGTTCAGCTAATCGTTTTTTATATTAAAATACCTAAATTTTTACTCTTTTATAAATTAAAAACTTGTTTCGTGCTTTTGTTTGAACTTGATTTGTTATGTTCAAGAAATATCCGAAAAAGTGGTGTAATACTAAAGTATTTACGGAGTTTAGAATAATTTTTCAGTGACTTGTTGTCTGCTCCCCTTTTGTAATATGGCGCCAACAACTAAAACTTACAAGTGTGGTGTCTGCAAGGATAATATTACTAAGACTCAGGCTTGCATTCAACGTAAAAATTGCGCTTCATGGTTCCATATTACTTGTGTAGGAATTTCTGAGAAAACGCTATCCATTTTGAAAGATGATAGGTTGTCTTTCTCATGTACAGCTTATTGCAGTGATCCTCGTTCTGGCTTTGAGTGTTTGCTTAAAAATGAAATTGGTGTCTTGAATGATAAAATTGATGTTTATATTAAACAAATTGATAGTGAGCAGAGCAGTATTAAGGAAACAATGGCTAACATAATGGCTTCCTTTAAATCTGAGATTGCGTCTTGCATGAAAGAAATGAAGTCGGAAATAATTGACTGTAACAGACACATTAATTACATTGATGCTTCAACTTCTGCTAAAATTGCTTCTTTAGAAGATGAAAACAACATTTTGCATAAAAGACTGAACCGTGCTGACATTATTATAAATGGTTTGCCTGCTGGTGTGACAGATTTGATTGATCTGATTTTAAAAATAGGAACTTTTTATGGTATTTAAATTTTGTCATCCTCCTCAGTCATGTACTTCTCATAAATGTTTAGGGTCAATAAAAGCTGATCGTCCTCCTCAGTCATGTACTGTTCATACATGTTTAACTGGTCACCATTTGGTTGTATTGTTGTGTTCATTACTTCATCTTCTACATTGCTCTCTTCATTTTTGGCATTCATCCATCCGCCCATCCATGCTTCGATATTTCTTTGAAGTGGATGGAAGAATTTTTTGACGAATTGAAAAATGAAACTCTTGACATACTTTATGACGCTATAAAAAGGCACCGCACATAAATATAAAATATAATATGTAGCTAGAATGCGAGTACAATAAAATTGAAGATGATGATATACGCTTGCTCTTTGACACATAGGTCAAAAATGACGTTTTTGACTATAATTGATGGAATTGAAGAGTCACTTCAAACTCATTTTTCATATATATATATATAAAAACATGTCCGAAGTTGGTCCTTAATTAAAATAAAGCTCCTTAATACTAACATCAATAAGGCTGCATTTATAAGAGGATCGAGGTATATATCACTGCCACAATGAATTGTTAAAAAAGCAGGCATGTGTAAACATTCCAAACCAGGATGAAACCTGTTTTAAGTGGAGTGTAATAACTTCATTTATCACACATCTAGAGGATATCAATATTACTGACGATAAAATTATAGTAAATAACCAACTGCTTAATTTTGAAAGCCTAGAATTTCCAGTTAAGCTAAAAAACATCAAGACTTTTGAAGAAAGCAACAGCAATATTAGCATAAATGTATTTGGATGTAAGGGTCAGTACATTGTGGGACCATATTACCTTACAAGTCAAGTAAGGGAACATCATATAAATCTGCTTCTTCTCTCAGATGAAGAACATTTTCACTACGTGTTTATTAAAGACATTTCAAGGTAAATAGAAGAGATCTGGTTCTACTGTTCAAAAATTTAACCACTTTCTCTTAGATTAATAAGGAGTAGTCTTACATCCAATAAGAGGAAGATTTACTTCTGCAATGCCTGTCTCCACTATTCCCAAACAGAAAGTCTAATAAGAGATCATGAGACCAGCTGCAAGAAGGTGGTGTCAAAATTGCCAAAACAAGAGGATTCGGTACTCAGCTTTAAGAACTACCAAAAGCAGCTTGACGTACCATTTGTGGTGTATGCAGATTTTGAGGCCTACCTGGACAAAAAACGAAAATGCCGAAAGCGACGGTAGTATACAAAAACATATAGCGTACAGTTTTAGCTATTATATTAAGTGTAGTTTGGATGATAGTTTAGATAAGTTTAACATATATTTTGGTAAAGATTCACCCTTAATTTTTTCGGATAATTTGATTAGAGACTGTAAAGAAATTTATACAAACTTTTTAGACAGAGACGTACCTATGAGACCACTTTTAAATGATAAACAAACATCTTACAATATTTCTTTAATATGCCATATTTGTAAGGAAGACTTAGAAAATGATAAAGTTAGAGTACACTGTCATTTTACTGGTAATTACAGGGGAGCAGCCCATAGCTCATGTAATATCCTTTATAGAACTGATAAATTTATACCAGTATTCTTTCACAATTTTTTCTTCCTACGATTGCCACCTCTTAATAAAAGAACTTTCAAAATTTGAAGGTAATATAAAACATATAAACAAAGAATTATATATATCACTTTCAAAGTTAATACCAGTCGGACAAAATAAAACTTTTGAAATTCGCTTTCTAGATTCATTTCGAATTATGGCCTCCAGCTTAGAATCACTGGCAAATAATTTAAATACTGAAGATTTTTATGTTTTAAAAAAAAGTTTTTAGAGAAAAACAAGAGTTTGACCTGCTAAGAAGAAAAGGTGTATTTCCATATACCTATATTGACATTGGAGCGCTTTGAAGAAACTGCCCTTCCTAATAGAGAAAATTTTTACAATATTTTAAATAATACTATGTTAAGAACGATTAAAATAAAATTGGAGTTGCTTAGTGATATTAACATGTATAATTTCATACAAGATGGTATCAGAGGAGGACAAGTGCAATGCTCCAAAAGGTACTCTAAAGCTAATAACAAATATTTAGAAGACTTCGACAGGTCGAAGCCTTCAGATTATTTGATGTATTTAGATGCCAATAACTTGTATGGATGGGCAATGTCTGAATATCTTCCATACGGAGAATTTGAGTGGGTTTTGTGATGAGAATATTTTGAAAATGCTGGAGGTAACTAATATTTCAGATAATGCACATATTGGCTACTTTTTGGAGGTAGATGTAGGCTATCCCGAAAATTTACATGAAACCCATAATGATTTTCCATTTTGTCCAGAAAACAAGATTGTGGGTAATTCAAAATATAGGAAGCTAATTGCAGACCTAACTTCAAAAACGAGATATAAATTCCATTACAGAGTTCTTAAACAATGTCTAAGTAATGGATTAGTATTAAAAAAATACATAGAGCAATAAAATTTAAACAATCTCCATGGTTAAAGGAGTATATAGATTTAAATACATATCATAGAACATTGGCTAAAAATTCTTTTGAGAGGGATTTTTTCAAATTGCTTAAAAATTCAGTTTATGGAAAAACCATGGAAAATGTTTATAAGCGAAAAGATGTTAAAATTGTAAGGGATTGGAAAACGACTAGGCAAAATCTTTTAGGAGTTAGAGCACTTATTTTAAAACACAAATTTTTCGAGTATTATTCAATTTTCTGAAAATATGTTTGCAGTTCAACTTAAGGTTATGCATATAACTTGCAATAAACCAATTTACTTAGGATTCGCTGTATTAGAACTATCTAAATGGAAAATGTATGAATTCCATTATCAGTATATGAAACCAAAATTTCAATCTAATTTGGCACTTAACTATATGGATACCGACTCTTTCATATATTTTAACGCAAGAAACGTTGAATACCCCTAATACAAACTGTTTCACAATAATTAAATTGCTGACATAAATGCAGACAGTTAAATAAACTTCCAAGTAATCAATATTGCAAAATAACCAAAAGCGTCATTTTGATTACCATGCAAATTAATATTTGGGTTAAGTTATTGCTTACCCAGCTAAAAGCACTGGACCAGAGAATGAAATCTCTCGAGGAGAGGCCTTCGGCAACTGGAGCTTTAAGTGCGTTTTTATCCCAACTGAAATGATTAGAACAGAGAACGAAAACTCTGGAGGAAAGGCCTCTGGATTCAGCCGCTGTCCAAGGTGAACTCTCAACAGATCCCACTCTGCTGCAAGCTCCAGCAACGGAGGAAGATTTGAATGCAATAGGGAAGCTACCCGATTGTATAAAAGAACTCCAGCCTTTTGAAGGCAATCCCGTCCACTATGTATCCTGTGTACATAGTGTTGAAAGCATTCTTTTAGATTATCAAATTGTGAAAGATAAACCAATATATAGAGCAATCATTCAGGCTATTCGCCGTAAGTGTAGGGGTAGCGCAGACGCTGCGCTCACTTCATATAATATCTTTGATGAGGACTGGCAGGCCATAAAAAATTGTCTTTCACTGCATTATGCAGATAAACGCGATGTTCAGACACTAGAACATCAGTTGAACCAATTTCGCAAAAGGGCGATAAGTATTGAAGAATTTTATTCTAAGGTCAATCACCAGTTTTCTCTCATCATAAATAAGATAAAAACTGAAAGCTATTCGGCCGAAACAGTAAATGTATTGATAGAAACATATAGAAATAGGGCATTAGGTGTTTTCGTATGAGGGATAAGCGGCGAGCTGCCAAAAATGTTAATGATTATGAAGCCGAAGACGCTTCCCGAGGCATATTTACAATGCATAGAGATGCAAAACACGACATACAGAAGTCAAGCCTCTCTACATCCTGCAGGACCCCAAAATAAAATTCAATAACCGACTGGATTCCAACAATCTAACTCGACAGGCCCTAACCATAATAATTCCTTAAGAAGAAAACCACAAAAATTCTTCTCACAACAGCAGTACCGACCTCACATAAATCCCTTTGTGGGTTGGCGGCACGGCCAACATAGAACCGCACAACAACCTGGTTCTGATAAACCTGAACCGATGGATATTGACCATAGTACGCAAACGAGGAGATCTTTTAAGCCCTCTAATCACCCCTGGCAAAACAAGAAACGGGCATTATCTGAACAATTGCGTTCAGGATCGAGCCAACGACCAATAAAACAACAAAAACTATTTCATATTACAGAAGAAGCAGACCCTTACAAAAACGAGGATATTCGATTGCCCGATGAGGGACTAAATGTTATGACGTATGCCTCTCCGGCATACAATACCTAAACTACAAATCGCAGGATGGCTCGACCCTACGCTTCCTTATAGACACTGGGGCTACCAAAAATTTTGTTGAGCCAGCTTTATGCCCCAAACCGACCAAATTAGAGACACCATTTTCTGTTCGACCGCGGCAGGAAAAATACAAATTAGTGAAAAAGTTAGTGGCAAATTTTTTGCTCCTAATGGAAACGACACAAGTATCACCTTTTACGTTCTACCAGGACTCAAGCTCTTAATGCCGTTATCGACCATAGAAACAGTGTACTAAAGATTGACCCAGAGATCGTTATACCATTCGAAATAAGAGATTTTAATGCATTGAATAAGCTCTTAACGCAGCTAGAGGGAGCGTTAAGAGATCTAGTTGACAAATTTAGGGATATATTCGGACCCATAGATAATAATCAACCCGTAAAAACTTCCATTAAGGCTGAAATCCGGTGTACAACCGATGTCCCTATATATTCCAAAAGCTACCCTTATCCAGCTTGTATGCGAGGAGAGGTTGATAGACAAATAGAAGAATTATTGCAAAATAATATAATTCGACCATCCAATAGCCCATACAATTCACCTATTTCGGTAGTACCCCAAAAGCCGAAGCCAAACGGGGAAAAACAATATAGGATGGTCATCGATTTTAAAAGGCTAAACGCCGTTACAATTCCCGACACATATCCTATACCCGACATAAATTCAACTTTGGCAAGCCTCGGAAAGGCCAAATATTTCACAACGCTTGACCTTACATCGGGTTTCCACCAAATTCCCATGAGCCCTAGAGATATTTCGAAAACTGCCTTCTCTACAATGAACGGAAAGTACGAGTTCTTGCGACTACCCTTCGGGCTGCGAAATGCACCGGCATATTTCAGCGCATGGTAGACGACACCCTTCGGGGCTGCATAGGGAAGATCTGCTACGTGTATATAGATGACATCATCGTCTACGGAAGCACACTCGAAATAATTTTCCAGCGTTTTAGGGAGGCTAATTTTAGAGTTAATCTAGAAAAGACATCTTTTATGAAGACGGAAGTTGAATTCCTTGGGTACGTAGTCTCTGAAAGAGGCATCTTGCCAGACACCAAGAAGGTGCAGGCCATCCTGAAAATTAAGCCTCCCGAAACACTCAAGGAACTTAAAAGCTTTTTAGGCCTTACCTCGTATTATAGGAAATTCATCAGGGATTTTGCTAAAATAGCGAAACCTCTCACAACTCTCACCCGAGGTTAAATGTCACAGATAAAAGCCAACCAATCCAAGAAGGTGAAAATAACCCTTGGAAACGAAATGCTACAAGCATTTAACGATTTAAAGGAGCTACTAACTTCAGCGGAAGTATTAGCCTTTCCTGATTTTGATAAACCATTTAACTTAACAACCGACGCTTCAAATAGTGATATTGATGCTGTCCTCTCCCAGGGTGAAATGGGTAAGGATGGACCTATTGCTTATATTTCACGTTCTCTAAACAAAACAGAGGAGGCATATGCGACCAATAAGAAAGAGATGCTCGCGATAGTCTGGGCATTAGATAATCTGCGATCATATTTGTATGGGGCCAAGAAAATACGTATCTTTACAGACCACCAGCCTTTGACCTTTGCTTTTAGCAATAGAAATTACAACTTAAAACTAAAGAGGTGGAAATCGAGAATAGAGGAGTACAATTTTGAACTTGTATACAAACCAGGGAAATCCAATGTGGTGGCTGATGCCCTGTCACGTTTGAAAACCGACTTAACTGACTCACTCTAAGCTGAGCCAGACCTAAGTGTGGAAACTAATGACTTTTGTGCTCACATTGAGGAAGGATCTTCAACAGATACCGCTGGTGAAGGTGAAGTGGAGGACGGAAACTCAGCAACGATAACCGCTAGCGAAGGCGGAATGGAAAATGCGACTTCAGTAACCGAAACCGCTGGTGAAGGTACTGTTCACAGTGCTGAACAGGACGCCATGGATTTGATCCCTCATGTAGAAGCGCTAATTAATGTGTTCCGTAACCAAATTATTATTAGACAAAATAATTTGGAGATGACGGCACATATTAATCCTCACCCTGGCTACGACCGTCATGTTGTCTCCATCAGCGAAATTAATGAGCGGAGTCTTACAAAAATATTAAAAGAGAAACTTAGACCCAATCTACTTAATGGTATAAAGATTTCGGAACAATATCTATCCATGCTGCAAAAAATCTACTTAGAAAATTTCTCACACTATAAGATACGCTTGACACAAAGGATAGTTGAAGACGTTACGTGTCTCAATAGGGTGTGCACTCTGATAGAGAATGAACATCAAAGAGCACACAGAAATGTTAGAGAAAATGTACTAAAACTCCTAGAAAAATATTATTTCCCTAAAATGGACAGCCTGTTTAAAAAATACACTGACAAATGTGAAGTCTGCAAAGCTAACAAATACGATCGACACCCGCCTCTGCCACAACTCCAAGCTACTCCTATTCCATCATACCCATGCCAAATTCTTTATATGGACATATTTTTCCTCAAAAACTAATGTTTTATTAGCGTTTTAGATAAATTTTCCAAATTCGGTAAACTTTTTCCTCTTAGGAATCGTTCCGCTTTACAAATTAGAGAAAAAGTAATAGAAGTGTAGCATGAGATGACTTCGACAATGCCAACACAATGTGCAGTTCCATTTATTTTTAAACAAAAGAATATTAAATATCAATATCGTTGATCGTCACTAGACAACACATTGCATGGTAAGCATATTATGCACACCACAAGCTGTTGTAGAGTTTGCAAAATATTTACAAAGTACTGTATGTTGTTGTTATTCTGGCACACTTATGTTTATGCCGACTCAAGTACGGAAGTTGCATTTAATGAATATAGATCAATAACAACCAAATTGTTTTGAACTAATTAACACACACACACACTAGTATTAAGAAATGTTGTAACATAGATTTAAGTGGGTGATTCGATAATTGTCGAATTATCTAAAAACTATTATAAAAAGAACGTAAAATATAGAAGAAAACACAGACTACTTTCGCAGATCAAGAGCTTCACTAGTTGCTCTAAAAGTATTCACAAATAAAGAATTTAAATTGAATAAACAATAAAGACCATTCGTTTTTAATTTACATTTCGTTACATGGCGATCCTGCCAAATTCTTGGAGTGCATAAAATATTTTGCACCTAAGAAGAAAATAAATTTGAGATCCTGACGGACCAGCCAAAATACGCTCCGTCAGAGGACCTGTCTAAGCCAAAGACAGTGTGGGAAGGTCCGCTATGAAGCCAGGACCTCAGCCGTTGAGCGTAGAAGAATACTTAAGAAGGACGCAGCCCAACAAACAGAAGGAGGAAGTGGCGTGCGTTATTAAAAAGGTAACAAAAAAGCCAAGAAGAGGGGGCAGAACTCAGAAGCTAAAAAGAGAAAAAGCCATCTTGTATCGGCTCATAAACAGTTCACCACCACCGAGCTGGGCGGCTAGCTCGCAAATGTGGAACCGGATCGACGAAATTAATCGTCAAATATCCAATATCTTGGATAACAAGAATAATTAAAAAAAAATATTAATTTGTTTAATTAATTTTGTATAAAAAAAAAAAGAAGTTAGAAGCTTAATAAGCAAGGTGCGAATTATAATCTGCACTTGTAGGGCCTATAAGCGAACATATCGCTCGAGGCAACTAGTTTTTTTTTTAATACATATATATATTTAGTGACAAGAACCCTTCAAATATTAAAATATTTAAACGTAATTAATTTACATACACATAGTTTTAAGAAAATATTGTAATAATTTTTATGGAGCCTATTGATAGGAGAAGCATTAGGTCTAGGAATTCCGTTAGGGGAGAATCAGATTTAGTAAGAAGAAACAATTAGGATGGTAAGAAAATATGGGAAATAAAGATCTTGAACTTTAAGTTTGGAAAAAAATTAAAAAAAAAAAACTTTTAACTCTTATTACGGTTTGAAAAATTTTCTTAGAAGCATGGGTAAACAACAATCAAAAGTGGAAAAACCCAACGCAAATGTAGTAAATGAAGTGGAAGTTACCCAGGAACCGATTAACTTGCACCTGATTGAGTGCTGTTTAATAATAATTACTGTTTTGATTGCCTTAAATTTTGCGTTACATATTTATGCTTTGCATAACAAAAGGCTAAAGAAGAAATACTTGAGCAGAGCCAATGACATGGACGAGATTTAAATAAAAAAAAAAAAAAATAGAGAAATTTTCTGCCCTATGGACTGGCAAGAAATTATTCAAAAGGTACGACTGATAAAAGAAGACTTTGACAAATCATATAAATGTTTAAATATAGACAGAAACACAAAGGAAGAAACAACTATTAAACACATTAAAATTTTATGCGACAAGCTAGAACAAGTAAGAGTGGTGCTCAACGTTAATTATAGTAGACTTACGGCACCACACAAAGCGGCAGCCGATAATTTTTTCACAGATATAAGGAACAAAATTATTAATATATCATCAAAAAAGGGTATTGAAATAAATCTACCTGATACACTTCATAAGGAAGTAAATTACAATATAGAAATAGCAAAATCAACCGTGGTAAAGACTAAAGAGGCGAAGATGAGTCAAACAATTGTTGAGTTTTTGAACACAGCTTCTAATCTGATCATTGAGTTTGACGGTAGGTCTGAGAATTTGCGTGCATTTTTAGACTCGTTGCAATTATTGAATACAATAAAGGGCGACCATGAGGTAACAGCGGTATCCTTGATAAAAACTAAACTTAAGGGAACGGCTAGAAATTTAATTAGTAATGAACAGACGATTACAGAAATAATAAATAAATTACAAAACGTAGTTAAGGGTGAGTCGGTTGAGGTACTGACAGCCAAAATAATGAATGTCAAGCAAAATAACAAAACTGCGAACAATTACTGTAATGAAATCGAAAATTTAACTAAGGCATTAGAGAATGCTTACATATCTGATGGTCTGCCTTGCGAATTAGCATTAAAGTACTCGACACAAGTCGCAGTCAAGGCTTTGACTAAAAACTGTACTCTTGATAGGGTAAAACTTGTCATGGAGGCAGGGCAGTTTAACAATATGAACGACGTTATCAGTAAATTTGTAAACAGTTGCACGGAAGCAACTGGGGAACAAAACGCGGTGTTGTACTACAGACGAAAATTCAATCATAGCTCTGGTTATGGAAATAGAAAGCAGTTCCGTGGAAAATATAATTTCCCGCGGAGTTCTGGCAATAATTACGGTAACAGATCTCAACAGGAGGTAATAAATACTCGTAGAAATCAACCAAGACAAAACAACAATCATAGAAATGGACGCTATGTGAGAGTCACAGACTCAAATGCCTCGGAAAACTCCGAAGCTTGAAGCTTTTAATGAAAAGGTCACATCCGTTTTGAGAGTCACGACAAGATCGAAGACGAATGAAAGGAAAAGTAGTAATCCAGTAGATAAACAGCAGAATAAAAATAACGAGCCCAAGGTATTTGTACCTTTAAATAATGTAGACGTCAGAAAATATTATCAATTAAAGATTTTACCCAATAAATGCTACATCAAGAAGGGAAAATCTATTTGTGCACAAATAAGAATAGATGATTTGTTTATTAAAGGGAAAGTTGATTTAGGACAATTTTTCCCTAGGCTTGAACAAATAGCCTGTAAACTAAATATAGATAAAATGCAAGTGGCACCTGCTGAGAAAATTTTCGAATTTGTCTCGATAAATGATTTTAAACAAATGGGCAATAAGATATTAAATAAAATTAAGATAGCGCTATTAAATAAGGTGACCCAAATTAATAACGAGATTGCCAAGGCAATTCTTGAGATAATGCTGAAATACCATGATGATCCAATCGAAGGAGGACATTGTGGAAAATATAGAACTACTGAGAAGATCAGAAGATACTACTACTGGAAAAATATGACAAAAGATATAGCAAGGTATGTCAAAACATGTCATAAATGCCAATTAGCCAAAACGGAAAAGCGTATTAAAAGTCCAATGACAATAACTGAAACACCGAATAGAGCTTTTGATACGGTGTACGTAGATACAATTGGACCATTTTCAAAATCAATTTATGGTAATGAATATGCAGTCACATTAATATGTGATTTGACCAAATATTTAGTAACAATACCAATACAGAACAAAGCTGCCAAAACGATCGCCAAGGCGATATTTGAAAATTTTGTGCTTATATACGGTCCGATGAAGACGTTCATTTCGGATATGGGCACGGAATACAAAAACTCAATAATGACAGAACTTTGCAACCTATTGAAAATAGAAAAACTGACTTCGACAGCTCATCATCACCAGACATTAGGTACAGTAGAAAGAAGTCACCGAACTTTTAATGAATACGTACGAAATTACACATCAGTAGACAAAAATGACTGGGACGAATGGCTGAAGTATTTCACATACTGTTTTAACACGACACCATCAACAGTACATAATTACTGTCCATACGAATTGGTTTTTGGGAAAATTCCCAACAATTTTAAACAGTTTAATGAAGTAGATAGAGTTGCACCACTTTATAATGTAGATAATTATGCTAAGGAAACTAAATTTAGACTAGAAGTAGCAATAAATAGAGCTAAAAAACTTTTAAATGAAAACAAAATAAAACAAAAAATTAATTATGATAAGACAGTATTAGATTATAAATTTAAAATAGGAGATTTAGTCTTGCTTAGAAATGATACAGGACATAAGCTAGAAACAGCATATAAAGGCCATTTCAAATTAAGAAAATAGATTTAAGAAGTAATGTAACAATAGTTGATAAGAAAACCAATAAAGAACAAATAGTACATAAAAATAGGCTTAAGTTGTACAACAGTAAATAATATAAAATTATATATGCGCGCGCACACAGAAAATAATATAACAAATAAATTTATAATTATACAACATATATATTATAAGTATTACTAATTTTTTATTTTTTTTTAGTATGTAATTATGAAATAAATACAAAATTGTAAAATGCAATATGTGTGCTTGATTAACCTAATCATTTATAAAAGAATGTCCATAAAACAAAAAGTTATATGAACATTCTTGTGAAAAGGGGAGGTGTAGCATGAGATGACTTCGACAATGCCAACACAATGTGCAGTTCCATTTATTTGTAAACAAAAGAATATTAAATATCAATATCGTTGATCGTCACTAGACAACACATTGCATGGTAAGCATATTATGCACACCACAAGCTGTTGTAGAGTTTGCAAAATATTTACAAAGTACTGTATGTTGTTGTTATTCTGGCACACTTATGTTTATGCCGACTCAAGTACGGAAGTTGCATTTAATGAATATAGATCAATAACAACCAAATTGTTTTGAACTAATTAACACACACACACACACTAGTATTAAGAAATGTTGTAACATAGATTTAAGTGGGTGATTCGATAATTGTCGAATTAGCTAAAAACTATTATAAAAAGAACGTAAAATATAGAAGAAAACACAGACTACTTTCGCAGATCAAGAGCTTCACTAGTTGCTCTGAAAGTATTCACAAATAAAGAATTTAAATTGAATAAACAATAAAGACCATTCGTTTTTAATTTACATTTCGTTACAGAAGTCCTCAACTATTTTTCTGCCCCGCGCATTCTAGTAACTTACAATGAACGCGGGTTCATTAGTCCAATTGTGACGGATGTTATTCAAAGATTCGGTGTTGAGTTATACTTAACACCAGTTGGTAGGAGTGAAGTCAATGGTCAGGTCGAAAGATTTCACTCGACTCTACTTGAAATTTATAGATGCTTAAAGGCGCAAAATAACGACTTACGCCTAAAAGAACTAATAGCATTATCTGTCGATCGTTACAACAACTCAATACACTCTGTTACTAATAAAAAACCAGTAGATATCTTTTTTAATAGAGCTGAAAGAATTAACTATAATAACTTAAGGAATTTAATGGAAGCTCTGAATAGGAATGTAAAAAATCTATAGAAAGGAGACAAAACGCAACCTTGGCGCGGCACAACGCTAAGCGTAGTGCCAAACCAAAGGAAAATAAATCAGGTGATGTTGTTCACATAAAGAATAATCAGATTAAATCAAAAAGTAAGCCACTCTACAAAAAAGCCATCATAAGTAAAAATAGTCGAGTAACAGTGCAGATAAACGCTGGAAAAAAAATATCATAAAGCTCATGTAAAAAATTAGTAGTATTTGTTTTTGTCTGTTAAAAATGGCTTAATTGTAGAGAGAAAAAGTAAAAATGGCCAACACCAAAGTTGGAAAAAGCGAAGGTTGAGGACGGAGATTCATGAAGATAATACACCTTATCGTCATAAATCACGGTAGGTTCCGTGCCATGAGTAGGTCTCTTGCAATCAAACCATTAACGTTTGAGACTAAAAGGGAACAGCATGTATCCTCCGCTGTCCACTATACAACCGAAGCTCAATAAATATGTTAAAGATAAAAAGCAAAAATAATTGCATGAGAAATACAAGAAAATTAAGAAATGAGATCAAAAACAAGCATGCATAAAAATGTCATACGTATTTAAATTTGGCAAAATTTAAAATAGAAATATGAAATCACAATAATACGAAAATATTATAAAGCAAGGGTGAAATATGCTAGTTGTAAAGATGCAAATGATGTCCATTGCTCAAGAGACTTTTATTTGTCATTTACTTGGAAGCATGTTAACACCGCTTATTTTAATAATTAGTATAAAGGCGATACACAAAAAAAAAAAAAAAACAAAAAAGAAGAATGTGGCCTTTGGCCTTTGAAAGAAATTATAACTAATTAATTCATATATGAAAATTTTAATAAAAAAATTGTACAAAAATGTAAACGAAAAAACCTGGTCCCTACTAACCTAAGATAAGAATATATCACTAGTTTAAATGAAGTAGAAGTAACATTTATTGTAGATTAAGACATAAACATAACTAACGTAAAGATAACCAACTAATATACTAATAAGCCACTAAAACACTAACAGTAGAATTAGGAAAAACAAAATTTTATCATTCCAGTCTCACATGGGTCGCTGTCGTGGCCGGTTTGCAGATATTCGAGTACCACTCCCCTCTGGTTACATTCAAGTATGGCAAAGCTTGGCTAGTGGATGGACACTTTAACCTGGTACACATCATCAACCTACAAGAGTACGAACGCTTGTTGGGTCAAACACTAGATTTAACAAAACCATTGTCGATGATAAAGAAAGGATGGTCATTGATTTTCATGTTAACACGATTTCATCTCAGCTAGAAATGCTCACGAATAATCACAAAAACGTAAACGTTCCATCAAGTGGATTGGTTCTGCCTGGAAATGGCTAGCGGGAAGTCCAGATGCGGCTGATTGGGATAATATGCTTAAGTCCGAGCAAAGCATTGTCGAAAATAATAACCATCAATTCATAATAAACGAACGGCTATTCAAAACCTCACAAGAAGCAATTGTAGAGTGTGCACATATAATTATGCGCCGCACTATACACTATTAAATACTTTGTTAATTTCATTTCATTTTTACTTTTATTATCGTCAGCAAAATTATGCCAAAACATTTCTTTAAGCAATTGAGCATAATTACGTCAATGAACTTGGCACAATTCTGTATACAAATGTAACATGAGCACATACTTGAGAATATTTATCTGCAAACATGCTTTTAGAGTTATTTTTGAAGCTCACTATCGTATATAATGACAATATTGTAAAAATGCTTAGATTGCTACACGTTTTATATATTTTAAGGCAAATGAACTTAGGCTTATACAAAATCAATACAAAATTGATTTTAATAGAATTATGCTGTATAAACATAAGATTAGTATATAAGCGCAAGTTTGTATTTATTAAAATCAGAATTAATTTGACAGGCATCTAAAAAACTTTCTCTTTAATTCTCAACTGAATCGGCGTGTAAACGCTGGAACTATAAGCGGCAAGAGTGCTTAGTAATACTCGAAGTTCCCTTTTTAACTCATCCTATTTTTCTTAGATAAACACTACTTGATCACAACGTGATCACTACATGGCGATCCTGCGGATAAAATCTTAGATCCTGCGAACAAGATTTAAATCCTACGAAACAAATATCCTGCGAGTTTTAAAAATTAAAATTAAATTTGGATTTTAATATTTTCCGGAAAGTTTAAAAACAAAATTATTCTCCCGAAAAATTAACACCATTCAATGACTTCCAAGGAAGAAATTGACCAAATATTCAAGAAGTGGGAAGACCAGATAGAAGAATACCATCCGGAGCCTGTGACAAAGAACATCCAGCCAATACCAAGGTACACAGCTACACCTTAAGAAGTCGGTCCTAAGCCAATCACTATACAACAATATAAGGAAAGGCAAGAAAAATATAAAAATTATTTAAAAGGATTCTACGATAATCAAAAAACTGAGAAAACAAAGAAAAAGAGAGGGAGCAAGAAAAGACGTTTTGAGAGAAGTTGTAAGGAACTTCAAAACGTTATAAACATATCAATAAGTCTCCAAAAGAAAAAACTCATAGCTAACTTACAGGAACTAAAGGAGATCGGGTGGAAAAACATCGAATGTTGAAGATCGCAAACATCACCAAAGGAACTCTAGCACAATTATTTCTAGAAAATATCAAAGCAATGGGTATAGCTGACACAAATCTACAACAGCAAAACAGCAGCTACGCGATTAACAACAACAAAATAACACTAAGTTTAGAACTTATAATAATTTTCTTAGTTATCATTATATTATTAGGAACTTGGCTATTTTTAAAAAATTATATAAAAAAACAAATTGTCAGAAATGCCACCTAAATTTTAATTTTGCAAAAAAAAAAAAAAAAAACTACAATATATATAAAAAAAAAATTTTTTTTTAATTTTTCTATGGATCAAATTCTTGAAGAAATTCAGATAATAATAATAAATGCAAAAAAATCAAGAGGTGGAAAATACACACAAGAAACTATAAAAGAAAAATACAATTTAATTAAACAACTTAGTAAAAAATTTGGAAAATTAATAGCATATCTACCAGAAACCTTAAAGGAAAAGAAAATCAAAGAATTTAAAACATTAAAAACAACAGCAATTAAGCTTTTAGAGGAACATTCCAACATACCAAATACAAGCCCAAAAATGTCTGCCTTTGACAGCAAAAAAGCTTCAGACACAATTCCGACATTTGACGGAAAACCAACACACCTTGATATATTTCTTTCAATGGTGGAAATGGTTTACAATGACCTTAACGAACAGGGTAAATCGAAATTGATAAAATACGTGACAGCCATTAAATTAAGTGATAAGATTAGAAAAATTTTGATAACACAGAACATACCGAACACATTTAGCGAACTAAAAATATCATTATCCACAAATTTTAAACCAACAAAAACTGCCAGTTGTCTTCATTCAGAAATCAGAAATACTCGACAAAAAGGTACAGTATCAGGGTATAGGGACAAGATAAATACATTAATTGCAGAATCAACAGTAGTACAATTCACAGATTTAGGAGAAAATTCAAATGATATTGCACGATCTAAAATTAGAACGATGAATGAAAAATTAGCGCTCGAGACATTCCAGGAAGGGCTACAAGAAAATATTAGAACAGCAGTAGTTGCGGCACAACCTAAAACACTAGCACAGGCATACGAAGTTGCCAGCACACAGGAAAGATTACTGCAGGCAACAGGTTCATTAAAAATTTTTCACATAAGTGACAAAAGACGAGAGAACAATAACAACAGTAATATTAAAAACAGGAATTATGAAAATAATAGATATAACATTACAAGAAGACAAAATTTTAACACAAATCAAAATAGATACAATAGAAACTCCAATTATAACAACAACAATAATAGCAATAGGAATTATACTAATTACGGTAGGAATCCAAGTAATGGAAACAACCATAATAATGCTTTTAATAGAAATAACAGAAACTTGAATTATACCAATCAAGGACATAACTTCCCAATCGTTCGCACAATCCGTCAACAGGGAAACGGAGAAACCCTGGAGACTCAGTGCGAATCTCCAGGAAGGGAAAATTAGAAATTCATACAGTAAGCCCTAATGCCTCAAATTTTATTCATATATCCATTAAAAACTTAGCTTACAAACTGACTTTCTTAATAGATACAGGTTCTGACATTTCCTTATGCAAAGAAAATGTAATACAAAGTTATGACATAATCAATGAGGATACATGTAGATTAAAGGGTATAACAAAAGACTATACAGGGACTCTTGGATCAACTGAACTAGAAGTAGTAGTAGGGGAACAAAACATAAAACATAAATTTTACATAGCAGACATGACTTTCCAATAAAAACAGATGGAATTTCGGGAATGGATTTTTTTTTACCAATATAACTGTATAATAGATTATGACACACATACCATAAACGCCTATATAAATAAAAATAATATAACAATTCCAATAGAGATAAATATGAAACAATTACACAATATCATTATACCACCAAGGAGTGAAAAAATAGTACCAATCAATATAGAAATCAATGAAGATAGTGTAATATGTAATAAAGAAATAGAAAATGGAATTTTTGTAGCAAACACAATAATACCGAAAAATGGAAATCGACATGTAAAAATTTTAAATACAACAGAACAACCGGTACGCCTATCAAATCTAAAGATTTCTTTAGTACCATTAAAACACTATAATATTTTTAAAACTTGTCACCAGGAAAATAAAATATATTCAGAGCAAAGATTTCAGAAACTACTAAAAGTTATAAATTTTCAAGACTTTGACAAAGAGAACAGGGAAATTATATATAAAATATAAATACAATACCAGGGAATATTCCATCTCGAGGGTGAACCGCTAACAACGAATAATTTTTACAGACAAAATATTGAACTAAAAGACAACACTCCAATATACATAAAAAACTACCGCCTACCCCAAACACAATCAACTGAAATAGACAGACAAGTACAAGGACTACTAAAGGAAAATATCATTGAACCATCAGTTAGTCCGTATAATTCACCTTTACTCTTAGTGCCTAAAAAAGGGCAAAATGACATTAAGAAATGGCGCTTAGTTGTAGATTACAGACGTTTAAATGATAAAATAGTAAATGACAAATTCCCATTAACTAGACTAGAAGACATTTTAGATAAATTAGGACGAGCAAAATTCTTTTCAACTCTTGATATGACAAGTTCTTTCCATCAAATAGAATTAGATACAGCATCAAGACCATGACGTTAGAAGATTCATAGCATTTTGTAATTATTACAGAAGTTTCATACCAGATTTTGCTAAAACGGCCAATTGTATAAATAATTTGTTAAAAAAGAAAGTAAAATTTGACTGGTCAGAAGACTGTCAAAAGGCATTTGATACATTACGAAAAAAACTAAAGAATCCACCTATACTACAATATCCTGATTTTGATAAACCATTTATACTGACCACAGATGCTTCAGACGTAGCGTTAGGAGCAATACTCTCACAAGGTGAAATTGGTAACGATTTACCTATATCTTACGCAAGTAAATCACTAAATAAACACGAAAGAAATAAATCGGTTATTGAAAAAGAACTATTAGGAATTCATTGGGGAATACAATACTTTAGACCATACTTATACGGAAGAAAATTTACTGTTGTGACAGACCATAGACCACTCATTGCATTATTTTCTCACAAAAACCCATCCTCAAGACTTACTAGAATTAGACTTGAACTATCAGATTATGACTTTGATATAATATACAAGAAAGGAGCAAATAACACGAATGCAGACGCATTATCACGTATTGAAATAAATTCCGAAATTTTGAGATATATGATTCCAATCTATATTGATGAAAAAGAAAAGAAAACTTTAGCAATAACACGTGGCATGATTAAACAAAATGAATTACATAAGAAAAATAAATTAAAAAATGAAAAGAACGGCAAATCTCAAAAGGAGACTGATCACCTCTATATGTGGGAATGCACGTCAATAAATGATATTAAGGAACTGCAGAGAATAAAATTTATATATGAAAAAAAGCTTAAGCAAAAACATGAGACAAATGATAAAGTAACGCGTATATTATGTAATAAGAGCGAAAATCCTATGTTTTCCGAAACATTTATGGAGAAACTTTTATTGAAATTAAAGAATTTGAAACTCAAGAAGTACGTACTATATGATGATGAAATTTTTAAATATATAACGGCCGATAAATTAAAAGAAGAATATAATAATATGAATAACAAAGATATCGAAATAATTATATATAGAATGCCAAGAAGAATAAACGATAGCATAAAACAATATAGATTAATTGAAGAATTTCACAACACGCCACACAGCGGACATTTTGGAATCAGAAAAACACTATCTAAATTAAAACAAAGATACATATGGAAGAATATGAATAGAATGGTCAAAAACTATGTAAAGACATGCAATTCATGCCAAAAAAACAAACAGTATAAACATACAAAAGAACCTTTTAAAATAACAGATACGCCAACAAATAGCTTCGACATTGTAGTAGTAGATACAGTTGGACCGTTACGACCATCAAATAATTTTAGATATATATTAACAATCCAATGCGAATTGACAAAATATGTAACTGCTCATCCCATTGAGTCTAAAGACGCAAAGACAGTAGCCAAAACACTAGTGGAACAAATAATTTTAAAGTATGGTTTGTTTAACGTTCTTAAAACAGATAGAGGTACAGAATTTACAAATGAGTTAATGAAAGAGATTTGTGAATTATTAAAAATAAACCAAAAATTTTCAACTCCATACCATCACGAAACATTAGGAACAGTAGAGCGAAACCACCGCGTTCTGAATGAGTATCTTCTGAATTTTGTGGAGGATGCAAATTGGCACGAATGGATACCATATTTTTTATTTGCTTTTAACACGACACCAAACATTGATACTGATTACTCACCATTTGAACTCGTTTTTGGTTAACTACCTAGACTACCGAGTGACGAATTAAAAGAACCACAGAAAATTTACAATCTTGACAATTACACAAATGAACTAAAAGCTAGACTACATAATTCACTGAAAAGAGCACGTGAATTGATTTTAAAAGTAAAAACAAAAAGACAATTAGAATCAAGGTCTTAACAAAATAGCATAGATATTACAATAGGAGATTTAGTTTTAGTTAAAGTTGAAAATAGAAGAAAACATGAAAAAGCAAATAAAGGTCCATATAAAGTAGTAGATGTAGATGACCTAAATGTAGTAATACAAACGGAAAATTCTAAATTAAAAACAATCCATAAAAATATGTTAAAAAAATATTTTAAATAAACATGTACAAAAAAAAAATTTATTTTGTAATATATAATTGTTACGATTTATACGTATACATTTATAAAAATATCAATTTCTTATTATTTTTAATAATACCCAAATCTAAAAGTGTTAGGGTGTAGAGTGTGCACATATAATTATGCGCCGCACTATACACTATTAAATACTTTGTTAATTTCATTTCATTTTTACTTTTATTATCGTCAGCAAAATTATGCTAAAACATTTCTTTAAGCAATTGAACATAATTACGTCAATGAACTTGGCACAATTCTGTATACAAATGTAACATGAGCACATACTTGAGAATATTTAATTGCAAACATGCTTTTAGAGTTATTTTTGAAGCTCACTATCGTATATAATGACAATATTGTAAAAATGCTTAGATTGCTACACGTTTTATATATTTTAAGGCAGATGAACTTAAGGCTTATACAAAATCAATACAAAATTGATTTTAATAGAGTTATGGTGTATAAACATAAGATTAGTATATAAGCGCAAGTTTGTATTTAATAAAATCAGAATTAATTTGACAGGCATCTAAAAAACTTTCTCTTTAATTCTCAACTGAATTGGCGTGTGAACGCTGGAACTATAAGCGGCAGGAGTGCTTAGTAATACTCAAAATACCCTTTTTAACTCATCCTATTTTTCTTAGAAAAACACTTCTTGATCACTACGTGATCACTACACAATATCCAAGGTGAATAAAATGTTGGCAAGGTTCTCCAATGAGATTAAGGCAACGAATTCTGTGAAAGTCACAACCTAAATCTTACGTCAGATAACGATTATAAAAGAGGAAATAAATGAGATCGTAAGAGCGTGCCAAATGGCCAAACGCGGCTTAGTGAATTCTAATGTGCTCGACAGAGGCGAAGTCCATCGTATAGTTGAAGAAATCACTACGCTTTCTTATGCCAACGAGTGGGAGGCAGCTGAGTATGCGAAATCTAAGGTTCTTTCAAACGGGACAACACTTCTCTATGTCCTGTCCTTGCCTAAAGTAAGAAAGGTTGAGTACAACTACTTAATCGTCAAGCCAGCAGTACGAAATGGAAAGAAAATCAACTTGCCCTATAACACACTAATGGTTAACGAGCATGAAACCTTCGGGGTACTTCAGCCATGTCTTCGAATTAACGACAACACAGTATGCGAAGAAGAAAGCCTGAAGAGACTCTCAGAACAAGACTCTGTTCTAACATTGATTAAAGGCGGTGAAGCAACATGCACCTACGAATCCTGCGTTGACGAGATCATCGAACTCGTGATGGAAGATACAATCTTCATCTCCAATTTTGAGGGTAATTTATATGGTAATAACTTCACTAAATTGCTTTCAGGAACTTATGTTATACGCCTAAGCAACGAAGAGGTACGAATAAAAAATGATACCTACTCCAGTCATAGCGAGACCAAGTTACAGATTTTGCCACAGGTAGTAACAACTATTGCCAAGGAAAAACGGCTTTTGGATCTTGGTTACCTACACAACATTAGCTTGCATAATATAGAGAGATTGGAAAATCTAGCCACTAAGCATCGTTTCTCTCTGGCAGCCGATACCACAATTTTTCTGGTATTGTCACTATTAGGATATCTTTGTTGGAAGGCCCTATACTCTAAGCGAACATTTCCCCCTATTCGAAGTGTCACAAATCCAACCCAAGAAACTACAATCTGCGGGACGCAGATTTTTGGCGAGGGAGGAGTTAACACGAACAAACATGCATGAACCAAATGCATGTGCAATAAATTCCGCTGACGCTGCACACGCGCCAACTAAATGTTCTCACGACAAAATAGGAGGATCGGGTTACGTCTGGGAATGGAATGATAACTAATCATTTTTAAGTTATAATTATGAAATATGTTTTAATTTTAAGATAGTTAACTTTGGGCAGCAACGAGGTGCTGACGAAATAAATCTTTTGTAAAACATCAAATCGGTCGTTTTAATTACAGTGCATGGTGGTGCACTTAAAAATATATTTTTTTATAAAGCGTACAAGGAAAAGTTTAACTTACATATGTAGTCATAATTTAAAAATAAGTAAACAAAAAAAAAAATAAATAAATAAAAAATGTACTTAAAATTAAACCAAATGTTCCTTTTTAAAATTAAATATTGTGTTTTATTTTAAATATTTTTCCATTGTACATTTTCAGTGTTATAATCTTACTTTTTACGATTTCTAGTTTTTCGAGATGAATACTGATATGGTAAAGCTGATTGCTTCAAACTTTTGTGCTTCTCTTCCTTTGACAATATTCTTATTTTCGGTGTTCTGGTATTTGAAAAGTCTTTTAGCTGCTAAAGATGCAGAAGGATTAGATTTTTGTATTGTTGTATCCATATCAACTTCTTCACCATTATCGTCAGTATAAAAGTCTTCTGGTAGGTTTATATTAGATTGTATTCCAATGCTACTTAATTGAGGTTTATTTGTTTGGGTCTCAATGTGCTTTTTATAAGTTTTTCTGGTTTGAGTCTCATTATCCCGTAAATTATTGTATTTAAAGCTTCAATTCTAATCGGATATATTTTCTTTTCCAATTACATATTTTGCTAATTCTTGTTTAATATAATACCATTTGTTAATATCTTTTAAGGTATGCGATGCATATAATGGGAGAAAATCCGAGTCAGAATGTTTGCTTTTAAATTTCTCATAAATTGATGGATGAGTAACAACTAATTTTGATAAGTTATTTGACATTTTCTACAATTTTTCCAATAACTCCATTTTTAACAGAAGAAATTATGATTGGAAAAAATCCTCCTTTTTAATAAGATGTTTCCTCTTTTGCTTAATAGAGGTATGTGGGGAACAGACTTCCCTTATCGTATTTTTATATGGTTTAATTTTATGGAACACATTTTTGTTTATCTAATAATTTTTGATGATAACATTAAAAAGTATTTCATATATTGTTTTGATAACAACATCATCGACATGTTTTAAAATTGCATTTCGTAGTTTAGGTTCTGCTTTTTTAAGAACATAAAGAATATGTTTGTTCTCCTATTTTTGTAAATATTGAGCAATGAGTACTATTAAATATATCGGATCTAAATCTTAATGCGTTATGTATTCGTTGTGTAAGATCAATTAACATATAACCATGGGCGTGTTCTGTGCATTTATTATATACATTAACTAGAGCCTTGGAATTTTCAGGATATATTTGACGGGCTAAGTGTTGAAATTGTAACTTATCTCTTGGATTTTTTAACATAACTATATATTAAGAGTTTAAAGAAATATCCCTTGAATAGGCACCTTTATGAAAAATGTTTTGTGTTACTAAAATTACAGCTAAATTTCTATGATGAGATCCCTAAGTAAAAAGTTCGCAAACATTTTTATTCGATAACTCAAGCGTTAAATCATCCAATATTATTAAAGTCGATTCTTTATCATTAGTATCAACAAACTCCACATTTTTTATTTTTGGAAGTGCATTTTTTTTTAGCAAAACATCATATAATCCTATCTACATTTTTAGATATTAAATTTTGATTTTCTATTAATGATAGAATGAATGTAGACTTCCCGCAGCCAGATTGGCCACAAACCATTATTGTAAATGAATATATAAACTGGGGATACATGTTATTACATTCATATACCGTTAGTTACTCAATTTAGGTTTTACTATCTTTTATTAATATGAGTAAACAAAATCTTGTTAATGAACTTCACCAGCCGTCGAGAAGAAACTTTAAACGGTGACGATTTATTCAAAAGGGTATTTTAGATAGTTGGCAGATAGATTTAGTAGAAATAATACCATATGCAAAAGTCA
The DNA here is from genome assembly GCA_963583895.1 of Melanophora roralis. Lineage (NCBI taxonomy): Eukaryota > Metazoa > Arthropoda > Insecta > Diptera > Rhinophoridae > Melanophora > Melanophora roralis. The sequence goes on along the minus strand of OY757189.1, from coordinate 73,073,338 downwards.
ATAAAGGTTTTAAATATACGCTCACTGTAATAGATATATTCTCGCAGTATGCGTATGCTGTGCCACTAAAATCTAAAACTGGAATAGAGATTTCAAAAGCATTTAAAAATATTATAGAATTAAATGGTTACAAATTTCCTAAAAACCTTCACTCCGATCAAGGAATGCTAGATGACATTCTAAGAGAGCATATTGGGAAAATATGCAGTGCCTATATTGACGACATAATTATAAGTAGGGGGGAACTGGAACCTCCCTATGGGGTTTTTTGGCCATAGTGATGATTTTGTTTATATTAAAAATTTTTTTCTATGTAATTTTTCCATAAGGATGTTTTTTTTTTGGTATTGAAAATATTGGTATCAATGTAAATTTTGCCTAGGTTATTAAGTAATTTTTGTTAATTATATTTGTTAGGGGGTCCCCTGACATGTACACCAACGTAACTAGGTGGCATCACTGTGAAATACAACGTTAAGTGCTTCACCAATTTTAATATATATATATCTTTAATATATATATATCTTTAATCGTTTTTTACATTCTATTGTAGAGAGTCAGCCCATGTGGATGTCAAGTTGAATAATTAAAGAACGATTATTTGTAAATTGACAAAACTGTATTTTATTTAAACATAAAAGTACAACAAAAGTGGCGACGAGGACGGTGAAATAAAAATTTAATTATTTTTATTGGAAAATGCCGAAATTAACAATGGCCGATGACAAAGTTCTTCAATTGTTTGAAGATCAGCAGAACACAATGCAGCAACAAACTCTTTTATTACAGAAAATGGCACAGCTGCTACAGGCGCATGGAGCTGCTTCATCAAGCAATCCTCAGACGTCGAGCACTTCAAGAGCCATATTAATGGAGTCATTGTCTCACTCAATGGCAGACTTCGTGTATGAACCAGAAAGTGGTCTTATTTTTCAAGCCTGGTACAACAGATATGCACATGTTTTTAAGAAGGAGGCAACCTCTCTTGAAGACCATGACAAAGTTGCTCTACTTTGGCGAAAGATGTCTAACCAGGTGCACGAAAGGTTTTCAAACTATGTATTGCCAGCGAAACCAGCGGATATGAGTCTAAAAGACACTATCGACAAATTGAACAAACTTTTTGGCAAAGCAGAGACACAAGTTTCACAGCGCTACAAGTGTTTGCAACTGACAAAAACCGAGAGCGAGGATTTTAGAGAATACGCTAGCAAAGTAAATCTCCAATGCGAATTATTCAAGATGGCAGATTTAGGCATTGATCAGTTCAAATGCCTCATTTACGTATTGGGACTGGAAGTATATAGATCGACGCCCAATCCAAACTCTCCAAATTGCAAGAGTCCAGCAGAATCGTTTAAAGGTCGGAAAATGAGAACAGTGTTCGACATCATAACAAAACCGCAAGTTTGTGAACGCAGAACTAATCGGGAAATGGAAATCCAATACAATAAGAAGCATGGTACTCGCAAAAGTAATTTTCAACACGGTGACCAGGTCTACGTGTTAAACTTCAAAGGGAATAAGCAACACTGGGTACCTGGGGAAATAACCGAAAAAGTTTGTAATGTAATTTACAACACCTTGATGGACCTAGGAGGAAGAAAAATTGTAATAAGAGCACATGCAAACCAACTTTGACCCCGATATAGTGATACCGATACAAGTTCATTGGAAACGTTAAGACTTCCCTTAGACATACTGCTCGAGGAGTTTGGAATAGCGTCATCCATTCAGGAGGAAAGTTTTCAGATGCCTACAGCTTCCACACGCTGTAATCCTCAACGGATACTGAGACAAAGACAACCTGTGATACCATTTTCTAGGTCACCGCAAATGTCTTAAGGAGGGAGATGTTAGGGGATCACCCTGACATGTACACCAACGTAACTAGGTGGCATCACTGTGAAATACAATGTTGAGTGCTTCACCAATTTTAATTTATGTATATGTAATTATCTTTGATCGTTTTTTACATTCTATTGTAGAGAGTCAGTCCACGTGGATGTCAAGTTGAATAATTAAAGAAAGATTATTTGTAAATTGACAAAACTGTATTTTATTTAAACATAAAAGTACAACAATATTGATTTCTAATAAGAAGGATTTTGTTTTTTAAAAAAAGTGTACTGTGAGAACTTTAATTCTTTACTTAAATTCTTCACTTATTATTCTTACTAATTTTGTTTTCTTTTTTTTATACAATTATACATTTTTAGTTCTAAGCAATTTTAAGTTAAAAGTATAAGAACTTACAAAATTAAAGTTAGTAATAATTCACTTCTCAATTAATAAAGTTTTATAAAACCAAAAAAATAACTTGTGTTTTATTTCTGGTTAAAACGGAACCCAAAACATTTCTGTTAACTTCGAGCTAAGTTAACTCGCATACATTATGGTGCCGAATTCCGGGGACAGGGAACAGTGAATCAGTGAATATTAGTCAGTTAATCAACTTAGAATCTTCTTATTGGAACCTATTGCTCTTGGACTACTTTGAAGTGTTTTTTTGTGGAAATAAATTGTGTGTGCTCTGTGAGGATAGCGAAACTTGGTGCAACAAAATGCGTAAAATTGTGAACTCTGCGTTACTTTTATTGAAATTTGTGGTTTTCTGGAAAACTGTTCGAATACACGAAATCTTATTATTAAAAATAAAAGTGTAAAATTGAATAAAAGTTTTAAACAAAATGGCGGAAATTCACCATCTTATTGAGCAACAAAGAGCTTTGTTTCTAAGCTTCAAGCGAACTGCTAGGTTATGTACCATGTCGACCCCCTGGGTCAACGACATACAGTCCTGACGATCAGCTGATCGTGCAAATTACAACACTGGTATGCAAAGAAGATAGTAGTTGCCACACTAGGTAAAAAGAAAAAGTAGGAATGTTTTTGTATAAGGTACTACCATATAATTCAACTGCGCAAGTGAAGTTGGTTGCAGTTGCCCGCAACTCAAAATGGAGTTATAGTCTTTGTAAAAATGGTTTACTTCCGTCTTTCTCGGTTTGGCGTTGGTAGCAGCAGGTCGGAGTCGGAAGAAAATCCACATAGATTTCAACAAATCCACATAGATTTCAACAAATCCACATGGGCACATAAAATTTCAACAGATCCACACAGATCCACACATAGATTTCAACAAATCCACATAGATTTCAACAAATCCACATGGGTACATAAAATTTCAACAAATCCACATAGATTTCAACAAATCTACATAGATTTCAACAAATCCACATAGATTTGAACAAATCCACATAGATTTCAACAAATCCACATAGATTTCAACAGATCCACACATATCCACACATAGATTTCAACAAATCCGCATTTCAACAGATCCACACAGATCCACACATAGGTATAAAATTTCAACAAATCCACAAAGATTTCAACAAATCCACATAGATTTCAACAAATCCACATAGATTTCAACAAATCCACTTATATTTCAATAAATCCACATGGGTACATAAAATTTCAACAAATCTGCGTACATGGAATTTCAACAAATCTACATATATTTCGACAACAAAACAACAATAACCACAACACTTGATCCTACACAGCAATAGACACCTCACCAAAATTTGACACAATACAGCAACAACAGGAACGAACACAATAACAACAGCCACCCCAGTTTCAGCAAACAACAATAACAGATAAGTACTTTTTATAATAGTAAAGATTTTATTAGTTCTCGTTGTATTTATTAATCCGAAAAAAAAACGGTTATATCCGAGATAGAGGGTTCTTTTTAAAACGTTTTGTGACGCCCGAGAAAACAAAACGGACTGTTTTATATATTTTTTTTGCCAAGTATATTTTGGGCATACATGCGGAGGCGAACCTGTAGCGGACCCAGTAGCCGGTGGATTTAGAGAGGATCTAAGACCATTAGGCTTATTGGCAAAGCTACAGTAGTAGCCGAAGCCTCGTCAGCTGTGGAGAACGTTCTCCATAGCTTCGCTCGATTTGGAGCTCGCAATAGACCGGCTGTTACATCACTTTACCACTGTTACTTTCGACAATAATAAATTGAGACTCTTCTCTACTGCCCGATTTTACACTTGTTGGACAAAGAAAAAAAAAGGTACAAAAAGAAAATAAGTAAAATTTTATAAAATAAACCAATAAAAATTGATTATTAAAAAGGGGGTATTTTGTAAAAATGGAGTTACTATAAAGTTAAAATATAATAAAAATTAAAAATTTCAATTCAACTGTAAACATTAAAACAATAGAAAAACTACTAAAATCTAATTCTAAAAATAAAATTAATGCAAGAAATTGCGTGATAAGTTTTAAAAGCAAAAAGAAAACAAATTTTTTAACGAATTCATTACAAAATTAATAAACACTCCTGAAATAATAAAAACTAAAACTCACCTTGTAATTAAAATATAAAATAACGAACACATTGCTTTGTCTTTAAAATTACTATTTATAACCGATTATCATAGACTTACCCTTATACCCTGTAAACAGCAATTATTGTAAAGTTTGAAAGTAAAGAGAAAAACCCGTTTAAATATAGTGCTACAATAATACCTGTTAACTTGAACCCCAATAGTTAAGATCATTTATCCTAATCCTATCTATTTAAGAAACAAATGCCAGAAAATTTTAAGTCATTGAAATTATAAATAAATCATAATTTAGCTATAATTGTAGAATGAAGTTCGAACTTAGGGCAATAGGTTTAGCCTAAAGGCTTAAGTATAAAAATTCTTGTAACCCCAAACCAAAAACCCATATTAATTCTAAATAAAATTTCGTGGTAAATAAACGACATTAAAATGAATTTCGCTTAAATTAAGCTGGCTCACAGGTAGGTATCGAGAGGTGATTAAAGGAATAAGGGGTGACACTAATGACAGTAGTTACCATGGTATAGGGGAGGGTAAATAAAATGCAGTAGGCGACCACCATCTAGTCCTACAGGGAAGAGATGACACACCGTATTGGAACACTGGCACAACCTTCCGTCATATTGTTTCGCTTATCGCTCCAACAAACCACCACCCAAGCCCGACGAGCATTAGCCGTGCAAAAATCGACAAGTTGCCAGTGTGGTAGCGATCAGGGAACAGCAGGAAAATTTGACTTTAACTTTGACAAGCAGAGTTGAAGAAAAATAAATTAATGCAAATGTAAAATTGAAGTAAAAATTTTTTTATAAATAAATATATATGACAGTTATATGATTTAAAGCAAATTAAAACTTGTGGGCATGAACAATCTGTTTTAGATGAAATAGAATCAATTTTTTTGCAATCTAAAGAAGGAATCTTATATTTCACGAGAGTATTGGATAATATCAAGCAGATGTGTCGCACAACGGATTTTGCGAAAATGTATAACACGCTTCAAATAAAACACAAAAGCAGCCTAGCAGATGATGGGAAACGTCCACAGTGTTCGTCTAAAGCCAACACGTCCATTTAAGCACAGTGGTGTCGACTACGCAGGCCCAATAACCATTAAACAGTCAACTGCACGAAATGCAGTAACAACAAAAGGGTATATCTGCTTGTTTATTTGCATGATTACGAAAGCTTTCATTTAGAAGCAGCAAGTTTGTCAACTGATGCATTTAACACTTTACTGCAAATAAATAATTTACTGCCACAGATTTAAAGAGTGGTTTCCATCAAATCCCTCTCAACGAACGCTACATTAAGAAAACTGCATTCTCAATTATTAATAGAAAATTTTAATTTTCACGACTTCCTTTTAAATCAGCGAATGCTCCTTTAATCTTCCAACATACACTAGATGACATTCTAAGAGAGCATATTGGGAAAATATGCTTTGCCTATATTGACGACATAATTATAGGTAGAGGGGAACTGAGAAGACAAAAACCTCCCTATGGGGTTTGCTTCCTTAGTGTTTTTTGGCCATAGTGATGATTTTTTTTTAAATTAAAAATTTTTTTCTATGTAATTTTTCCATAAGGATGTTTTTTTTGTTGGTATTGAAAATATTGGTATCAATGTAAATTTTGCCTAGGTTATTAAGTAATTTTTGTTAGTTATATTGATTTCTTATTAAAAAAAGTGTAATGAGAGAACTTTAATTCTTCACTTATAATTTCTTTTATTTGTATTAATTTTATTTTATTTCTTTTGTTTGATTTAGTATATGTTTTAGTATATAAGTATGAACATTTTTAATAAATGGGATCATTACGTTTACGACTGTAGTTTGAATAACTTAGTGATCGGCTTCTCTCTATATACCACTTTGAGAAATTCTTTAGAAATTTTATGAAATTATTCTAGTGTACCACTGGGATAATTCCAATGAGAAAATTCTTAACTTATCATTGACTTATTCTGGTGCACCACCAGAATAATTCCATCCATAAATGCGACGTAAACGAGCTGTCGCAAAAACATTACTGACCGTGACAGGACTTTCAACCTTCGGTTTATTTACCCCATACTTAACAGGACACGGACATGCAATCTCTGGATACAATGGAAACCTCAGCATAGCTCCTCCAGAATCTGAAGGAAATCGGCGAAAGTATCGCCCTTACAATAAAAAACTTCAGCAAGGACTCCAACTGGCCAGGCTAAAGGTAGCTTGGGCAAAATTCAAGGAAGCGGATAACAAACTACAAAGCGCGATGGATGTGGACGCATCTGACGAATACTTTGTATTCGGCTACAACACCAAAATAAGGTACATGGTAACAAAGTATATCACGTTGATGGAACGTGAGCTTAACACACGGTGTCGAGCATCAGACACCAATAAACCTCAGGGTCGCTCAGCCTCGAACAATCAAGGGATGGCGCAACTGATGGCCATGATGGCCTCATTAGCCGGTCTCTGGGTAAAATGGCGGCTTTAACACGTCAACTAGAAGGGCTTCAGATGAACGACCAAGAAAGGTCCTACTCTGAGATAAAAAAGGCCACGATTCCCCACCAGTGGCAGCAATTGGAACAACTCAACGACGAGGTACTGGACAAATACCCTGATCTAAATCAATTTGGCTATAATTCAAAGAAATATGTACACCTCGAAAAAGATGCTCAGATAGCAACCATCCAGCTTACAAGTACTAATAAACACCTCTTCTTCGCCACCTCGGAAATTGTAGCTAGATCACCTTCATTGCATTTACCCACAATCGCCATTACTTAATTCGATGGTGATTATATCCGACGCTCACAAAATTTACTGTTTAAAGAATAACGTAATCGGTCAAGCAGCAAATATTATGGCTCATTTCGCTATTACTGAAGAAAATTACCAAGCGACATGGCAATTGCTGGAAAACCGCTATAATAACTAAAGAGTTATGGTGGCTACGGAAATTCAAAGATTACTCGATCAGCCATCTGGCGCTGGCTCTTTGAACGCCTTTAAGCGATTACACGACGTAACAAAGATTTAACGAATTGTCGGAACTGTCCAAAGATTCATTAAAAGCGCCAAAATTAGCAAGGAAGAACGACGAACCAGGCCAACTCTCATCCCTTTTGAGCTTCACGATGCCCTTATCATCATAATTGGAACAGCACAGCTTTCAAACTTCAAGTGAGATATCAAACATTTGCTAAGGCAGAAGGAACTTAAAACATCATGTCAGATCAAAAGCCTATAACCATTCCTAAATGAAAATAATATTATAAGAGTCGGAGGTAGGCTGGAAGAATCTGCATTGAGTTTAATTAAAATAAACCCCATGCTTTTGCCTTTTAATGACATAATAAGTCAACTAATTTTCGAGTTAATACAAATCGAGAATAAACATTGCGGTCCTACTGCACTTCTTGTGTAGTGTGTTCACTATATTTGTAATAATGTACGACAAGCGCGAACATCTTATGTACACAAACAATAATGTATCGCACGAGTTACGGAAACCACCGCAACAGTAACTACAACAACATAACCACCCATCAAACCACCAAAACATGGTAGCTGAATAAGCAAACAACAAATTAATAAAATACAATTAACAGGAAATCCAATAGACATAATTTAGGTTTTTAAATTATTAAGAATATAAAATCAGCATTTCTGTAATTCAGTAGAAATATAATACTTTTGTACTTTAAGCAATAAGTTTTATTATAAAAGAAATATTAAAATAAAATCATTAATTATTCAGTGGTGTAAGGAATAAGTTGTTTTTTTTAGAAGTGAATTAAGCAGTAACGTAATTGGCGCAGTATAGAGTATAGAGGGAATATCTATACAGCGACATATCCCGATCAATTTAGACATAAAACATTATAGCCGGAATTAGAATACATTTAGGATTTTTTTTTTATTTTAATCTATTTATTGTGTCATATTTTAATTATTGCCTGCTTGAATCAAAATTATATTAAACCCGACTCAAGTGAGTGATTTTAATACATACACAAAAATAAGGAATAAATTAACCAATAGGTTACCGTGTGGTGCTTGTAGATGAACAGACGAAAATCCACTAGAAATATCTCATTTAAACTGTATCCAAGCGCTTTAATTGGACTATTTAAGAGCAAAAGCTTAAGTTCAATACCTGAAGATTCCACATTAACGGGTATATCACTTCGGGCCAATATGTCTAATCCTCCAAATGAACAACCTCCATTGAACATCATTCCAAATTTTCCGTCATTCGAATCACTCCGCATCCCTGATGCAATCAAAGATCTGCAGACGTATGAAGGCAATCCGCGGTTACTGAACGAATTTATTAATAACGTTGAAGAAATTTTACTTCACATTAGGGCTTACGATGCGACACCACAGGGTCAGATCCTGTTGCGTGCTATCCGCAACAAAATTGTTGGACAAGCTAATGAAGTTCTTAATATGTACGGGACTTCCCTTAATTGGGATGACATTAAAAAGAACCTCATTTTACACTATTCAGATAAAAGGACAGAAACGTCTTTAATTAGGGATCTTCACAGTATTCGTCAGAAATTTAACAACGTAGAAAAATTTTATAGTGAAATAATAGAAATTCAAGCATCCCTTTTCAATAACATCCAAATAACGAACGCGACGAAAGGGTAGTTAAATCAAAAAAGGACCTTTACTCTGAAATGTGCCTGAACAGTTTCCTAATTGGTTTAAGGGAACCTCTAGGCTCTACCATAAGGGCATCCAAACCAGACTCTTTAGCAGAAGCATTTTCCTTATGTATTAAGGAACAAAATATTTTTTATATGAAAGCGAATCCCGGTTAAGCCGAACCCAACTGGCAGCCCAGACCTAATAATTATCCTTCTTACCGCGGAAACAGGTACAATAATAGATTCACACCTTTTCCACCCCAGAATCAGATAGCTTACAACAAACAATATACAAGACCCCAACAATCAAGAGAATTAGTTAGTTATAATCCCCATCCTCTACAACATAGAACTAACAATAACTTTTCGAATCAGAACTATAGTCAAAATCCGTTTAGAGGAAATACATTTAGGACCTATAGCAAGCCTGAACCTATGGATACAAGTTCTGGATATATAAAACCCCAAATACCCACCATTACCCAGAGATTATTCAAGACAGACCAGACAATGAGAACAGCCGGAAACCAATATAAAAGAGGAGAATTATTTAACTTACAGAACGATAATACTCCAGAGCCATTTCCACCAACCTCAGGTTACCAGAACTTGGATCGATACCTCGAATTAGAACGAGATCGTTTAAATATTGAGGACACCCAAAATTTTCACAACTTTGCCTCGAACCACCAACAGGATACCTAGACATAAATAAACACGGATTCGAGTTAGGGTACATTAATATTTCGTCCCCATTTGGAAGCCCCCTTAAATTTCTAATTGACACCGGAGCCTCCTCATCGTTTATAAACCCTAAATATATTGATCCAATAGACCAAACGACGTGTAAGCCTGTTATAATAACAACAATTTTAAATAAATACGAACTAGACAAGGAGGTAAAACTTCAAACTTTTGTCGAATTTAATCAACCAGGGGAATTAAGATTTCTTTTATTTAACTTTCACAATTATTTTGATGGACTAATTGGTCTTGACATCTTGTCACATTTAGAAGCCAAAATAGACTTAGAAAATAATAAGGTCGTGACAAAAAAATGCAGTGATCCCCTAATTTTTCTTCGGGGAAACATGTTATTCCTAATAATTCTAAGGTTATAAGGAAAATCCCAGTAGACGTTCAGAGTGGAGATATCTATGTAAAAAGAACTCATATTACTGATTCTCTTTATATACAAGAAGGTATATATTTCGCAGAGAATTGGAAAAGTCTTCTTGAAATTACTAACATTTCAGACGAAAACCAAATTCTATTCATAGAACAGCCATCAAAAGTCACTGCATATAACACTCAAGATTATGTAGAGGCCTTTAACTTTGAGACAAATCAGATAGCAAACTGTGAGGTCGTCGATATTTCAGAAGTACTTAGAACCGAACACTTAAATAACGAAGAAAAATTACAACTAATTAGACTTTGACGTAATTACAAAGACATATTTTTTAAGGAAAATACAAAACTGACATTTCCTAACCAAATTAACATAGAATAACAACAACGGACGACATTCTCATACATACCAAGTCATATAGATACCCCCATATACACAAGGCAGAAGTCCAACGCCAAATAACGTATATGTTGAATCAGGGAATAATTCGCCCAAGCTACTCTCCGTGGAGTGCTTGGGAAACTGGATGCCACTGGCAGACTAAAATGGCGTCTGGTAATAGAATATAGGAAACTGAATGAGAAAACAATATCTGACAGGTATCCCCTGCCTAATATAAACGAAATCCTGGACAAATTAGGAAAATGCATGTATTTCACTACACTCGATTTGGCAAGCGGTTTTCACCAAATTGAAATGCATGACAAGGATATTCCGAAAACTGCATTTACGGTAGAGGGCGGACATTACGAATACGTAAGAATGCCCTTCGGCCTTAAGAATGCACCATCGACGTTCCAAAGGGTCATAGATAATGTTCTAGGTGAACTTGTAGGTAAAATATGCCTAGTTTACCTGGACGATATAATTATCTTTTCCACATCCCTACAGGAACATATACAAAGCCTTCAGCTTGTCTTCGACAAACTTCGCCTGGCCAACTTTAAAATTCAACCCGATAAGTCGGAATTTCTCCACAAGGAGACAAATTCTCTCGGACATATTATTTCTACAGATGGCATAAAGCCAAATCCTGCAAAGATCCAGGAAATACAGAATTTTCCAATACCTCAAACTCAGAAGGAGATTAAGAGCTTTATTGGCCTAGTAGGGTATTATCGGAAATTTATCAGGGACTTTTCTAAACTAACAAAACCTCTTACAGAATGCCTAAAGAAAGGTAGGAAAATAGATTTAAATGACAGATATATAAACGCGTTTGAAACCTGCAAATCAATTTTAACCAACGACCCTATTTTGCAATACCCTGACTTCTCGAAGCCTTTTATTTTAACTACAGATGCAAGTAACTTTGCACTAGGGGCGATACTCTCACAGGGGCGCATTGGGAATGATAAGCCCATTTGCTATGACAGTCGAACATTATCAGACTCCGAATGCAATTACTCAACAATAGAGAAGGAGTTACTTGCAATAGTATGGGCTACTAAATACTTCCGTCCCTACCTTGTTCGGACGAAAATTTTTTATTATAACTAACCACAGGCCTCTTACGTGGATAATGAGTTTAAAAGAACCAAATTCAAAATTGATCAGATGGCGTCTTAAACTCGAAGAATTTGATTTCGAGATAATTTATAAGAAAGGGAAATTAAATACAAACGCTGACGCCTTGAGTAGAATAAGGATTGATACACCCAAATTATCGGACGTGAATTTGAATGATACAGCTTCAATCCAAGGTACTTCTGGTAGCACCGTACATTCAGCGGGGGAAAACTTGAATGACGGTATATACATTTCGGAAAAACCCTTAAACGAATTTAATTTGCAATTTGTTTTTGAAAAATCATCGAATACTCCGGAAATGTTGGTGACAATGCCATTTAAGAATAAACAATGTCGTATATTTCGGAAACCTTTGTATACAGAAGAAATAGTAATAGATATTTTCAAAAAATTTTTTAACCCAAATAAATTATCCGCTATATTTGCTGACCAAGAAACTTTTCGTATAATCCAATCTGTCTATTCAAATTTCTTTTCAAATAGCAAAATGTTTCGTCTAATACGATGTACAGAAATTTTAGAAGATATAACAGATAAACAGGAAGAACTAATTAGAACCTACCATCAGAATAACAATCACCGCGATATAAACGAAACACTTCTCCACCTCAAGAGACAATTCTATTTCCCGTACATGAAAAATAAAATAACACAAACAATAAATAACTGCGACAAATGTCAAACCCTCAAATATGACAGGAGCCCCCCAAAGCCAATATTCTAAAAACCAGAAACCCCATTAAAACCACTAGATATTTTACACATAGACATTTACAGCATAAATAACAAGCAAATTTTAACAGTAATTGACAAATTCTCAAAATTTGCGGCAGCATACACACTGTCATCTAGAAATACTGTTTGTATACTAAAATCTCTTAAAAGTTTTATTAATCTTTATGGTATCCCAAGGAAAATAGTTGCTGACCAAGGTTCCGAATTTACAGCTAAAATTTTTAAAGACTTTTGCAGACAGCTTTAAGAACTACAACAAGCAGCTTGACGTATAATTTGTAGTGTACGCAGATTTTGAGACCTACCTGGAAAAAAACGGGAAATACCGAAAGAAACGGTTATATGCAAAATCATGTATCTTGCAGTTTAAGCTTTTATATTAAGTGTAGTTTTGACGATAATTCAGATAAATTTAATATTTATTTTGGTAATTACGTTGTTGACTATAAGTGATGGAATAGAAGACTCACTTCAAACTCAAGTAGCACAGCGCGTAGGTAACATAAAACCCGCGAAGAAATAAAAAACCAAAAGCCCTCAAGAAGTGCGGTTAAAAAAATTATAGTGCAAACCAAAAGCCCTCAAGAAGTGCGGTTTCAAATTTTTTTTATAGTGTAAACCAAAAGCCCTCAAGAAGTGCGTGTAAAGCAAAAGCCCTCAAGAAGTCCGGTTACAAAAAATTATAGTGTAAATCAAAAGTCCTCAAGAAGTGCGATTACAAAAAATTGTAGTGCAAACCAAAAGCCCTCGAGAAGTGCGGTTCCAAAAATTTCTATAGTGTAAACAAAAAAAAAGACCTCAACAATTAACGTGATTGCCTGACAAAAAAACTAACTAAATAATAATTTAATAAGAATAAGAACCAGACCAGATTATAAAGTTCTACATTTTATAAACCTAACCGCATACGAGGAGACGATGCTTTTAATCTCCAAAAACATAGGAACTTTAAACGCTATCACTTTTGAAGACAAACAACTTATCAATACAATTAATAAAAAATATATATTGCTCAGTGCACGAATTGGTAACCTTCACATAAACTCCAAATCCAGAAGAGGACTTTTTAATATCGTAGGAAAAGGCTTAAAAATAATTGCAGGATCCATGGACAGCGAAGACGAACAGGAAATACGCGAAACCATTTCAAAAATACATCACAACGAACGGGCTACTGACAGAACAATTAACAACTTAACTCTTGTAAGCAATCCAATGAGCGAACAGATTAATAACAACACAACGCATATAAATAAACAACAAGCCCTCATTAGCAGTTACATTAATAAGTTTCAATATGAAACACGAAATAGAATCAAAACACTCGAGGATGAAGTCCAATTCATTCAGCACATATATAGGATTAACAATGACATACTTCTTTTGAACAATCACGTCGAAGATGTTGGACAAATAATTTTTTCATGTAAGCTTGGCGTTTTCCCCGCTGATATTCTGACACAAAAGGAACTAGATGTAATCGCAGACTTCGACAGTCATAGGAACAAAAAATTGTGATACTTTTTCAAAATAACAATACCATTTTAACATTACTCATACCCCAATTTTCTTTTAATATTTTGTCAAGAATAAAATTCGAGCCACTTCCAAATATTCAAAATAAATCAATTGTATTAAATGAAACAGAAATATTGGCTTATAGCAATAACAACATTTATAATATAAACATTGCATTAAATAAAAAATGCCTATTAAATATTTTAGATTTTAAGGAAGCCCAATGTGAACTCGAAAATTCAGAAAAAACCGTAATTACAGAAATAACTCAAGAATAAATTGTATTTAAGAAGTTCGAAGGAATTATTACTCATGACTGCAGTAAATTACAAATAAAGCAAAAAGAAACGTTTCTTATCAGATTCGAAAACTGTAAAATTAATGCACTTAATAAAACTTATGTTAATGTTAATTCAGGATATATGATACATTTGTTTTACCTAACATGATTACAAAAATTACAGATAATAATAATAACACAAAACTTAATTTAAAACTTGAAAATTTATATATTAAACAGAATTGATAATCATGCCACCGGCGAAATTTGCTAGAATAAAAAAAATACAGCATATAAATATTGATTGTAAATTTTAGTTATAAGTTTTTAATTTGACTTCAATAAAGCGCGGTCACGCTGACCGAATAAAAAAAGTTTGTTTGCAAAATTCCTAATAATTTAAATTGCACACTACATAGTTTAAAACAGCCCAAATAATTTATTAACCAAATTCTTAATAATTAAAATCATACTACACAGTTTTAACTAAGTTCATTCAATTACTAAAATTGCTTCACATTGCACAACCATCAACCGGAAAACAAAATTCTTACTAATTTTGTTTTCTTTTTTTTATTCAATTATACATTTTTAGTTTTAAGCAATTTTAAGTTATAAGTATAAGAATTTACAAAATTAAAGTTAGTAATAATTCACTTCTCAATTAATAAAGTTTTATAAAACCAAAAAAATAACTTGTGTTTTTTTTTTGGTCAAAACGGAATCCAAAACATTTCTGGCGACGAGGATGGGATAGGTATATTAATACCAATTTCTTTCAATAAGAAAAAAAAACAGTCATATCCTTTGACAGTTAGTAAATAAAAGTAGACATATCCTTTGGCTAAGTGAAAGTGTAAAAGTTACCTTTTTCGTGTAGAATCAAAACAATAAATTAATTTTGTCTTTGACTACGAATTTAAAAACAATAAATTACGTTTGTTTTAAAAGGAAAAAAAGACTAAAACAATAAATTAACTTTGTTTTGTGTTGTGAATTATAAAACAATAAAATAATTTTGTTTAAATTAAAACAAAACAATAAATTAACTTTGTTTTGTGTTGTGAATAATAAAACAAAAAATAATTTTGTTTAACTTAAAACAAAACTATAAATTAACTTTGTTTTGTGGTCATATTCCTTGACCAAGTAAAAATAAAAGTAGTCATATCCTTTGACTAAGTGAAAGTGTAAAAATTACGTTGTCCGTGTAAAATCAAAACGTTAAACATACTTAATTTTTGACTGTGAATAAAAAAAAGGATTAACAAAAAATATATATATGTAAAGGTGCTTAAGGGTTAATACAGCTCAAGGTGGCAACGTGCTAATGTAGCGACGTACAAGAAGAAGGAGAAGAAAGCAGGAACAATATAGTCGTAAACGTCGGCGAGGCAAGTTGTTCTCATTCCTTGGCAGAGTAAAGTTGGTTAAATAAAAGTTGTATAATCAGTTGTTAAGTTGTAGCTTATGAAAGTCAGTTAAAGTTGTTAATTACCAGTTGTTTAATATTAACTACAAAGTCAGTCAAAGTTGTTAATTACCAGTTGTTTAATAGTACCTACAAATTCAGTTGTTAAACTGTTTAGTTACTAAAATAATTTATAATAATATTTAATTTCTTTTCTTTGTAATAATGAATTAAAACCAAACTAATAATAAAATTGAATTAAACTTATCTGTGCAACAATTGCATTAAATAAAAATCTTTACATATATATATATAAAAAAAAAACAAAACAGCAAATCAACATTGTGAATTATAAAATAATTTTATTTAACTTAAACCCAACAACTTCAACGCAAATAACAAATCAATTTTGCGAACTATAAACTAACAAAAAATAAATAATTGTGTTGAATCAGAACCATAAATCAGCTTTATCTTGGATAGAGAAAATAACAAAATAACTCTTCTAAAAGTAAACCTATTTTGAAGGAAGAACTAACATCGGAGGATTGACAACATAAAGCACAAACAAAATCAGCAAGAACAACATTACTCTATTCTATAAACATACAAACTAAACCCATTTTTAAGAGAAGAAGTATTATCAACAACAGAAGACTTACAACAAACATTAAGCCAGATCAAATCATAGTAAGTGTAGCATTAAATTATAATAATTTTGTTCATAATTGTAATTACATATATTTATAATATTTGTTTATCTCGAAAAATTTTCCATCGGTATATACATATTATATATTCGATAATTCAATACGTCGCGCGAATAGAATCAAAATTTTTTTTTATTTTTTTTTAATTTTTGTTGTGAACTAACCTTCGATCTTTTTAATAAAAAAAAAAACGTTTTATACACCCCATACATTCCTTTGCAATATCCCAAAATGGCAAACCCTCAACAGGTCAACTTAGAGCCAATTAGATATTTGAACAATTTACCCCAATTCAACGGTAATAGGAACGATTTAATGACCTTTACTAGATTGATAGATAGAATTTACCCAATACTCGCCACATATGACGAGTTATCCCAATTACTATTCTCAGATATCATCAAGAGTAGACTGGTTGGTAGGGCAAAAGAAGTAATTGAGATAAATACTCAAGTTAGATCTTGGGAAGATATTAAGAAGACGCTTCAAAATAATTTTGGTGAAAGAAGGAATTGTTAGGAATTATATGACGACCTTAGCGCAGTCACTTTCCATACCAACACAATTGATTTCTACAATGACAATCAGTATAGACTAAGGCGTTTGAATAATAAAAGTGTAATGGTACTAGGCGAAGGAGAAGCCGCAAACCATGTCTCAATGAATAACCAGAGAACGGCTCTACATATTTTCAAAACTAAAATTCCAGAGCCCATGAAAACCATTCTAGCGTGAATAAATCCAACATCGTTAGAAGCCGCTATGGACATCATGTACGAAAATAGATATGATCAAATGGGCAAAGACAACCGCATATATTCAAGAAAGGCTAGACAACCTAAGAATAATCAAACTGACGCAAACAATAAAAAGAAATATCAAGGAGATAGAGGGCATAGTAACTATCAACAGAATTATAATAGTAGAGAAACCCCTAGATATGGAAATTATCAACAGAATGACAATAGTAGAGAAAATCCTAGATATGGTAACTATCAACAGAATGATAATGGTAGAGAAAACCCTAGACATGGAAATTATCGACAGAACGATAATAGTAGGGAAAATCCAAGACGTAACAATGATCGTCAAAACAATAATAGTCGGGAAAATTCAAGACACTTTTACAGAAATAATGAAGATCAAAGATGGAAAAATAATCAAAATCACAACAACCACAACCAAATGACCCAACCACAGCAATCAAGCGTGGAACCCATGGACGCTAATAATGTGGAAAATTTTCAGCAGACAGCCTCTACGGAAAATTACCATATATAACGATAAAAACAAAATTAGTAACCTTAAAATTTATTATATACACAGAGGAGCAACGCACTCCATTATTAACCCAGGTATTTGTCGTCCTAGATGGAGAAAAGATACTGATGTTATGAATCTTAAAACACTTCAACATACCATTAAAATTAATGAAAAAGTATCTATTCCACTTTTCGAACAACTTGGCGACACCAACAGTAGAATAGAATTTTTAGTCTGTAATTTTCATACGTATTATGACGGCTTAATTGGAAACAATATACTGGTACAACTAAAGGCTATTAAAAATTTAAAGGATAATATATTAGAAGTTGGAGAAAAAAGAATCTCATTAAAATACAAGTGGTGTGGAATATTATTTTGAAAAAGATGGCGTATACGAAGTAGAATTGCCTGTAGAACAGGAAGAAGGATTAATATATAAACCTCAAACAATATTAAAAAACAATAAAAATGTTGAAATCATGGAAGGAGTATACGAAGCGGAAAATTTCAAAATTAATGCTCTGGTTAATGTCAGTGGAGAGATGCCAAAAAGAGTTGCATTTCAAACTCAAGAAACAGATAAAATAACAGAAGAAAATTTTTACATTAGTCCCTCAAATAATGAAAATCTTGAAACCCTCCTACTAGAACAGATTCGAACCTCTCACTTGAATCTTGAAGAAAAGGAAAAATTACTACAGACCATAAACAATTTTAAAAAAATATTTTACAAAGAAGTGTGTGATTTAACATTTACCAACGCAATCAAACATGAAATAAGGACAGTTAATAACATCCCAATAGCTGCGAAAACATATAGCTACCCGTATGTTCACAAAGACGAGGTGAAAAAACAAATCAAAGAAATGTTGGATAAAAAAATAATCAGACACAGTCATTCGCCTTACTCAGCTCCGGTTTGGATTGTACCAAAGAAAATGGATGGTAGTGGCAAGAAAAAGTGGAGATTGGTGATCGATTACCGTAAGTTAAATGAGGTAACAATCGACGACAAATATCCAATCCCCAATATCGACGAAATCCTAGAAAAACTAGGAAGGTGTCAATATTTTACGACATTGGATCTTGCCAAAGGATTCCACCAGGTCAAAATACCCGATAAGGATATACCTAAGACGGCTTTCAGTATGGAAGGCGGCCACTACGAGTTCCTTCGTATGCCTTTTGGACTGAAGACAGCCCGGCAACATTCCAACGTCTAATGAACAACGTTCTAGGAGACATAATTAACAAGATCTGCCTAGTGTATTTAGACGACATAATAATATTTTCGACCTCGCTACAAGAACATGTAGAATCCCTAACTAAAGTATTTCAGAGACTAAAAGAGGTAAATCTAAAAATTCAACTTGACAAAAGTGAGTTTTTGAAAAGAGAGACCAATTTTCTTGGACATATCGTAACCGAAGAGGGCATCAAGCCCAACCCTGATAAAATAATATGCGTACAAAACTTCCCATTACCCACTACAACAAAAGAAATCAAGCAGTTCCTCGGTTTAGCAGGGTACTATAGAAAATTTATAAAGGACTATTCAAAAATTGCAAGACCGATGACTAAATATCTAAAGAAAGATACCAATATTGATATAAATGATCAAGAATACATCGAAAGTTTCAAAACATTAAAAATATTATTAGTAAATTCTCCTGTTCTTACATACCCCGACTTTAATAAAAAATTCACTTTACAAACAGACGCAAGTAATTTCGCAATAGGTGCAGTGTTATCCCAAAACGGACACCCTGTTTGCTACGCAAGTAGAACACTAAATGACCACGAACAGAATTACAGTACCATCGAGAAAGAACTATTAGCGATACTATGGGCAACACAACAATTAAGACCATACTTATTTGGAAGACCCTTAACTTGGTTATTCTCTATCAAGGAACATAATTCAAAACTTATAAGATGGAGGTTACGGTTAGAAGAATACGACTATGAAATCAAATACAAAAAAGGAATCTTAAATGGAAATGCCGATGCGCTATCTAGAGTCGAAATAAATCTAAACGAAGGAAATAATACTTCAACATCGACAAATAATAGTTTAATTATTGAAACAACCAACCCTTTGAACTTCTATAAACAACAAATTATTATTGCTAAAACAACATCCGGCTCACTGAAAATAAAGAACGAAAAAATCTTTAAAAATAATAGGAAAACAATATCAGCTAAAAAGTTTGACGAATCAACCCTCATAACAATTTTGAAAAATCATTTTAATCCCGATAGAGCAAATGCAGTGCTAATTTATGACGAAACTATCGCCGAACAGTTTAAAGTAGTATTAAATAAATATTTTGAAGCCAACGACAGATTTAAAGTCGTAATATGTAAAAAAGTGTTAGAAAACATCTTAGATGAAAATATTTTAACAAAGAAAATAGAAAAGGAACATAGAAAAAAAAATCACAGGGGTATTAACGAAAATTTTGCAGAATTAAAAACAGAAATATATCACCCACAATTAAAATTACGAGTAACACAATTCATAAACAATTGCAAAATATGCAACAAGGAAAAATACGACAGACATCCTATTAAACAAAAATTCCAAATTACAGAAACACCGGAGAAACCAGGAGAAATAGTTCATGCGGACGTATTTAAGGATGCAGAAAATTAAAATGGATTTGCGACCAAGTCGCCAAGAACTAGTAAGTGCACTTGCTGCAGCCGGCGTAGATTTTCCCGAGTCGGCCACACTAAGCCAGCTCAAAGCGTTATATGAAACCATTCCAAAAGGGGAAGATGATGAATACTTGGCTGATAATAACCCCTTAGTAGAAATTGAATCAAATAATCCAGAATTGCAGATATCCAATGATGCCTCAGCTGCCGGTAATATTTTAGACAATTTACAGGTTCTTGGTGCCAACGTTCTTTCTGTAAATTTGTCTGCCAATGAAGCCACGGCTATTGAACTACCTGCTGGCAAAGTTTCTGATGCGACTGCTGACAACGTGGCCGCTGTTAAATGTTTATCTACATTTGTGACTGCCGTAAACGTGCCCGATGTTAGCCATTTTTCAACAAACGTGCCTGAAGCCTCAAATGCTGGTGTTTCTGCTGCTAGGGTTGCTGCTGAGGACGAACTTAAAAATTTACAACTGCGCTTGGAAATGTTAAAAGTGCAACAACAAATACGGGCATTGGAGGAAAATTTACAATCAGCACCCTCCGGCCTTCGTCATATTGATTTAGCTGAGCTTGACGCTGCTGTGCCGCTGTTTAGTGGGGATGACCACTACGACATAAAAAAATGGTTTACTGTATTCGAAGACTACGCATATTCGGCTGCGTACACTGAAAAAGAAAAGTGTGTTGGAGTTCGTCGCCGGTTGGGTGGAACGGCCAAGCAGCATGTTATTAACATCGGACTGCTAGACTACAAGGATTTGAAGGCAAGTTTAGAAGCGTTGTTTAGTCGAACAGTGTCTAAACATGAAATATACGAACAACTGCGGTTAAGAAAAATAAAACCCAATGAATCATGTATTGGTTACGTAGTGGCAATGCAGTCTATTGCTTTGAAAGCTGAAATACAGGAAAGAGAATTGGTCGACTTCATCATCGATGGCATTCCAGATAATTCGAATGCTATTACTCGTCTTTATGGTGCCAGAACTATAAATGAATTGATTGACCGTATGGATAGCTACGAACCAAAACGTCAACAGACACGGGTCGCAGCGACTAGAGCCATCAGCGCTTCAGCGATCAACAAATCGAAAACGGCTGAGGCTAAAACACCTGAAACTGAAGTCCGCTGTTACAACTGCTCTCAGTTTGGCCACTACCAGAGCAAATGCCCGAAACCAAAGCGTCCAGCCAACTCAGGTTTTGTCTGTGCTGAAGTAGGGCATTTCCATCAGAATTGTCCTAAAAAGAAGGGATTGACTGCTGCAATACACGATGCCGATGCTGCTGTAGATGTATTCCAAACGGTAAGTGTTGCCTTCATTAAACAAGATAAGCGCACTGAGGTAATGAAATTTTTTTCTCTGTTTGACACTGGTAGCCCTATTAGCTGCGTAAGAAAGTCCCTGATACCGGTTTTAATTGAAGATGAGAAAATATTGACGTCATATCGGGGTATAGGAAATAAGAAAATAAGTATGTTCGGTCGTGTTCAATGTGAAATTTTTTTCAGAAACAAAAAAGTTAACCATAAATTTTTAATTTTGCCAGATGATGAAGCTGTTGTACCATTTCTAATTGCGCGTGATGTTTTATCAAAATTAAATATACAATTACGCCAAATAAGGCTATGTTATGCTAAGAATAAACATGTAAAAATGAATTTAAAAAATGTAAATAAAAAACCAAACAGAAAAACAATCAGTGCGCTTATGTCGTTTAATTTGTATAGAGTTCCCCAAGAAGTAATAAGGTTCCAATAAGGGGGTTTAATTTAAATTTTTTAAGTATTTTATGTAAATAGTAGTGAAAATGAAAATGATAAAATGACTGAATGTAACAATAATTGCAAATGGTTAGCAGAGTTCTCAAACGATAATAAAACAGTTGTTTCCGAATTGGTAGAGTCTGGTGATGATTTAAGTGATTTAGAAATTATTGAAGAAAACGGGGAATGTGAAGAGTTGATGCAAACAGTTTGTGTGGTAGAGACTTAAAATGAATTGGATGTCGATTGCAAATTAAGCTCAGTGGATTCCTTTTCTTTAAAGTCGATGATTGAGAGTAACTATTTAAACGATATAGATAGTCTTAGGAAACCAACAGATTATTGTATGAAAATAAGATCAGTTAATGACGTACCGGTATATAGCGGACCTCGTCGACTTTCATATCGCGAGCGATGCGAGGTAAAGATAAAACTGGAGCAATTATTGCAAGGGGGCATAATACGTCCAAGCAATTCTCCATACGCATCTCCGATTGTGTTGGTAAAAAGAAAAAACGGAGATCTGCGAATGTGCGTCGATTACCGGTCGTTGAATAAGATCACGTTGAAGGATAATTAGTGACCGCGGAACATGTTTTACGTCTAACGAATTCAATTCATTTTTGTCAGAGCGCAACATTGTGCACGTAAAAACTGCTGTAGCGTCGCCTCAGTCAAATGGTCAGGTGGAGAGACTTAATAGAGATTTAAGGGCTATGTTGGCTAGATTATCAGAACACATGGAACACTCCGATTGGGTCGATAAACTGACAAAGGTAGAATTTGCTATTAATAATACAGTTCACAGTGCAACAGGGCATTCACCAAGTAGGTTGTTGTTTGGAGTAGAACAGAGGGGCGAAATAGTCGATTAACTGACAGAACATTTGCAGGATATGTACACTGAAAGAGAAGATCTGAGTTTAATTAGGGAAGAAGCATTAGAATCCATTGAGAAGTCTCAATCAAACAACCTGAAATATTTTAATGAGCGTCACAAACCAGCCAAGTTATTCGCGGTGGGAGACCTAGTAGTCTTAAAAAATGTCGACACATCGGCTGGTGTAAACAAAAAATTAATACCAAAATATTGTGGGCCATATGTTGGAAACAGTTGGGTAATGATCGTTATGAAATATCTGATGTAGAAAATTGTCAAATTACACAAATGCCGTATAAAGGCACAGTTGATTCTAGTCGCTTAAGAAAATGGTTGGAACCTAGGGATTATGATAATGTCGTATGGGACTCTGAAGGCAACACTAGTGAATATGAAGATTATGAGTTTTTAGATGAAGATCTTTTGGAACAAGATTGACAATCGAGGTCGATTGTATTGTCAGATCGGCCGAGATTGTAGTGATCTGTCATCTGGCTACTCTTAGTTTAAGATTGCAACTCTGTGTTATTATCTAGCTACTCTTAGTTTTAAGTAACAACTCTGTGTTATTGAACAGATGTTTATAGAAAAGGCAACCAAGTTTGGATTAGCATATCCGGTGCATTATATTTTCGGCATTGGACAAATAAAGACATTGAATATTAAAACTTGATTGAAAGTGTTTCAATCCATCAATTTATATTTGTTCTTTATATTACAAAATTCTTAATAATTGAAATTGCACACTACACAGTTTAAAACAACCCAAATAATTTATTAACCAAATTCTTAATAATTAAAATTGCATACTACACAGTTTTAACTAAGTTCATTCAATTACTAAAATTTCTTCACATTGCACAACCATCAACCGGAAAACAAAATTCTTACTAATTTTGTTTTCTTTTTTTTTTATAAAATTATACATTTTTAGTTCTAAGCAATTTTAAGTTATAAGTATAAGAATTTTCAAAATTAAAGTTAGTTATAATTCACTTCTCAATTAATAAAGTTTTATAAAACCAAAAAAATAATTTGTGTTTTTTTTCTGGTCAAAACGGAACCCAAAACATTTCTGTTAACTTCGAGCTAAGTTAACTCTCATACATTATGGTGCCGAATTCCGGGGACAGTAAATCAGTGAATATTAGTCAGTCAATCAACTTAGAATCTTCTTATTGGAACCTATTGCTCTTGGACTACTTTGAAGTGCTTTCTTGTGGAAATAAATTGTGTGTGCTCTGTGAGGATAGCGAAACTTGGTGCAACAAAATGCGTAAGATTGTGAACTCTGCGTTACTTTTATTGAAATTTGTGGTTTTCTGGAAAACTGTTCGTATACACGAAATCTTATTATTAAAAATAAAAGTGTAAAATTGAATAAAAGTTTTTAACAAAATGGCGGAAATTCACCATCTTATTGAGCAACAAAGAGCTTTGTTTTTAAACTTCAAGCGAACTGCTAGGTTATATGATTTAAAGCAAAATAAAACTTGTGGGTTTGAACAATCTGTTTTAGATGAAATAGAATCAATTTTTTTGCAATTTAAAGAAGGAATCATATATTTCACAAGAGTGTTGGATAATATCAAGCAGATGTGTCGCACAACGGATTTTGCGAAAATGTATAACATTCTTCAAATAAAACACAAAAGCAGCCTAGCAGATTATGGGAAACCTCCACAGTGTTCATCTAAAGCCAACACGTCCATTTAAGCACAGTGGTGTCGACTACGCAGGCCCGATAACCATTAAACAGTCAACTGCACGAAATGCAGTAACAACAAAAGGGTATATCTGCTTGTTTATTTGCATGATTACGAAATCTTTACATTTAGAAGCAGCAACAAGTTTGTCAACTGATGCATTTAACACTTTACTGCAAATAAATACTTTACTGCCACAGATTTAAAGAGTGGTTTCCATCAAATCCCTCTCAACGAACGCGACATTTAGAAAACTGCATTTTCAATTATTAATAGAAAATTTGAATTTTCACGACTTCCTTTTAAATCAGCGAATGCTCCTTTAATCTTCCAACACACACTAGATGACATTCTAAGAGAGCATATTGGGAAAATATGCAGTGCCTATATTGACGACATAATTATAGGTAGAGGGGAACTGAGAAGGCAAAATCTTCCCTATGGGGTTTGCTTCCTCAGTGTTTTTTGGCCATAGTGATGATTTTTTTTAAATTAAAAATTTTTTTCTATGTAATTTTTTCATAAGGATGTTTTTTTTTGGTATAAAAATATTGGTATCAATGTAAATTTTGCCTAGGTTGGTAAGTAATTTTTGTTAATTATATTGATTTCTAATAAGAAGGGGTTTGCTTATTAAAAAAAGTGTAATGAGAGAAATTTAATTCTTCACTTAAATTCTTCACTTATAATTTCTTTTATTTGTATTAATTTTATTTTAGTTCTTTTGTTTGATTTAGTATATGTTTTAGTATATAAATATAAACATTTTTAATAAATGGGATCATTACGTGTACGACTGTAGTTTGAATAACTTAGTGATCGGCTTCTCTCTGTATACCACTTTGAGAAATTCTTTAAAAATTTTATGAAATTATTCTAGTGTACCAGTGGGATAATTCTAATGAGAAAATTCTTAACTTATCGCAAGATGACTACTTATCACGAAGAACATCTGGCCAGGCTAAAGGTAGCTTGGGCAAAGTTCGAGAATGCGGATAACAAACTACAAAGCGCGAAGGATGTGGACGCATCTGACGAATACTTTGTATTCGACTACAACACCAAAATAAGGTACATGGTAACAAAGTATATCACGTTGATGGAACGTAAGCTTAACACACGGTGTCGAGCATCAGACACCAATAAGCCTTTAGGTCGCTCAGCTTCGAACAATCAAGGGATGGTGCAACTAATGGTCATGTGACCTCATTAGCCGGTCTCTGGGTAAAATGGCGGCTTTAACACGTCAACTAGAAGGGCTTCAGATGAACGACCAAGAAAGGTCCTACTATGAGATAAAAAAGGCCACAATTACCCACCTATGGCAGCAATTGGAACAACTCAACGACAAGGTACTGGACAAATATACTGATCTAGATGAACTTCGCTATAATTCAAAGAAATACGTACACCTCGAAAAAGATGTTTAGGTAGCAACCATCCAGCTTACAAGTGCTAATAAACACCTCCACTTCGCCACCTTGGAAATTGTAGCTAGATTACCTTCATTGCCTTTACCCACAATCGCCATTCCTAAATTCGATGGTGATTATATCCGACGCTCACAAAATTTACTGTTTAAAGAATAACGTAATCGGTCAAGCAGCAAATATTATTGCTCATTTCGCTATTACTAAAGAAAATTACCAAGCGGCATGGCAATTGCTGGAAAACCGCTATAATAACCAAAGAGTTATGGTGGCTACGGAAATTCAAAGATTACTCGATCAGCCATCTGGCGCTGGCTCTTTGAAGGCCTTTAAGCGATTACACGACATAACGAAGCTTCAACGAATTGTCGGAACTGTCTTTAGATTCATTAAAAGAGCCAAATTAGCAAGGAAGAACGACAAACCAGGCCAACTCTCATCCCTTTTGAGCTTAACGATGTCCTTATCATCATAATTGGAACAGCACAGCATTCAAACTTCAAGTAAGATATCAAACATTTGCTAAGGCAGAAGGAACTTAAAACATCAAGTCAGATCAAAAGCCTATCACCATTCCTAAATGAAAATAATATTATAAGAGTTGGAGGTAGGCTGGAAGAATCCGTATTAAGTTTAACTAAAAAAACCCCATGCTTTTGCCTTTTAAGGACATAATAAGTCGATTAATTTTCGAGTGAATACAAAAGGAGAATAATCGTTGCACTTCTTGTGTAGTGTGTTCACCATATTTGTAATAATCTACGACACGAGTTACATATACAAATTCAAGTATTAACACTTATACAAAAAATTGCACTATTGATGAGTTTATTGAAAATATAATTAGCACAAAATAAATTAAAATTAAAATTGTAACAGCAAACTCATTTCCGGTTAAGAACACAAAATTATTTTTCGGTCGCAATTCCAGGAATTGCAACCGTTTACTATTAATATAAAATAAAGTAAATTTTAGGAATAAGTAAACAAAAATTGTAAAATGCATTTTAAGCAGAATTAAAAATTATTTGTATTTATAAAAATTAAAGAAATTGAAAATAAAGTTAGTTGTTAAATATCCACAGTTGAGCAAAGTATTTTATTTTTAAAAACACTCACAAGAAATCGTTATACAAAATTGGCGCAGTCGGTACACTTTTTTTTTTTTTTTTTTTTTTTTTAAAAAGGAGCGTGAAACGAAAAATTAGTGCAGTGACGACACACGACAAATAGGTGTACGAACCACTATAGAACAAAAACAAAAATAAAATAACTATCAAAATCTTGTGAAAGTGCAACAAACATCAGTACAAGCCACAAAGGCAAAGTAAAATTCAAAAAGTCAAAATTCGACAAGCAAGGCAAAAGAGATTCGACGAAAGAAGGATGGAACAAGAAATGGCCAATGTGGATATCGTGGAGCAGCTGGCAAGAAGGGAGCAGGAGCTGGAGCAACTCAGACATGCTTATGTCGAGTTACAACAAAAACAACAGTTCCAACCACAACAACTCCAACAACAACAATTCCAACCTAATCAGCTCGAGAGAATTTATAAAAATGTGGCATACCTGCCAATATTTACTGGTATTGGAGACATAACCATAAACTCATTCCTTAGCAGCGTGGAGTATCTGCTATCCAACATAGAAGACGAGGAACTAAAGAAGGAAGCTACAAAGGCCATTTTCTACCGTAACATACAAGGAGAAGCAAAAAACGTGGTCATCAATGTACAACAACCGGACAACTGGCAGATAATCAAAAGGACTTTGAAGCTGAGATACCGCCCGAACTTGGAACCTCACCAAATCTACAGGAAAATTAATGAACTTCGAGTTAACACCGTAAGTGAATTAGCTATAGAGTTACAAAATCTTAAATATAAAAATGATGAACTTAGTATCTATTATCAAGATGATCATTGTATAGATTTGTCTAACGTAGATAGCCTATTGGTTAATATAGCCAAAGAAATTACACAAGGAATACTATTAGATAAGATATACCCAGAAAGAGATCTAGGTACAATAATAGAGATAATGATGAAACGTAGATATGAAGATGAATGTATTAGGCAGGAATTTAGAAAACTTCGCGGAAATTATTCTGGTACCTTTAAACCAGCAGATAAACATAATAACTCAAACTATAATAGGAATCAGTACCAAAATAGGCAAAATGTTGACAGGGCATATCATGGTAGGGAAGAAATTAATAAGCGACAGTATCAGGATAGAAATAAATGGAACCCAAATTTTTATAGACACGAAGAACAGAACGGCTTTAATAAAAATAATAATAATAATAGTAATAATAATAATGGTAATAATAATAATTCTGGAAGATACAGATTTAAAAATAATGTAAGAGATGACAAATTTTCAGGACAATTTAAACAACTAGGGAACTCAAGACCAAATTCCAATCAGGTTCGTTGGAATCGTTATAGAAATAATCAACCAGAACCCATGGAAATTGACAATGTAGAAGAAAATTACGAGAATCCTCAGGGGGCAGGACACCCTAATCACAAGTTTGGCCAAAATCGCTTAAACCTGGATAGGCAAAGCCCAGAGGGACCTGAAATTAATAATACAGTTTTTTTTACGAGGCAGCCACAGAATGCCTGCCAAAGATAAAATTAAATATTGAAAATAGGGAATACGTAGCACTAATAGATACTGATGCTAGTCTTAGTTTAATTAGTAAAGAAATAAATGATTTTAAAATATATAAATTAAAATACCCTATAACATTTAGTACAATAACGAATAAAGATACAATAAATTATGAAATACACACGAAAAGCCCAAAACAATTTAATTTACCTAACAATGCCAGGATTCGTTGGAAGATCACTCCATTAAGAGGAAGAACTTATGATTTTATCATAGGTATCGATATATTAAACTTTTTAAATGCACAAATAGATATAGAAAAAGGACAAATAACACTAAATGGAAAGGTATCCGATTTTCTTAATAACCCATACAAGTTTAATCAAATTTACATGCTCGAAACTGGTGATCCTAAACTCGAAAGACTTCAATTAGATCATTTAAACCATGAAGAACGTAGAGAAATAATAAAATTATTAAACCGATATAACAAATTATTGTTTAGGGAAGGAGATTTATTAACTAATACAACTGAAATTCAGCATGAGATAAAAACCACTACACAACAGCAAATTTATTCAAAACTATATAGGTATCCACCCCAACACGAAGCGGAGGTAAGAAAACAGATCAGAGAAATGGAAGAGCAAGGTATAATTAGAAAAAGCCATTCAAGATATGCCAGCCCACTTATTGTCGTACCTAAGAAAACGGATAATTCAGGAGAAAAAAAGTACCGAATAGTGATAGACTATAGAAAGTTAAATGAAATAACCATAGACGATAAGTTTCCTTTGCCGAATATCGATGCGATATTAGATAAGCTAGGAAGAGCGCAGTATTTTACTACCTTGGATTTGGCAAAGGGATACCACCAGATTTTAGTAAAGAAAGAAGATAGGGAGAAAACGGCATTCGTAACACCACACGGGTTGTACGAATTTATAAGGATGCCATTTGGCCTAAAAAATGCGCCAGCCACGTTTCAAAGGCTGATGAATGAAATTTTGAGAGACTACATTAATAAAACTTGTGTCGTATATTTAGACGACATTCTAATTTTTAGTGCATCCTTAACGGAGCATATCAAAGCAATAGGAGACATTTTCAAAGTTCTGGAAAGTAAGAATTTAAAAATACAAATAGACAAATGTAACTTTTTAAAAAAAGAAACAGAATTTTTGGGGCACGTTTTGACAAAGGATGGCATGAAACCAAATCCAAACAAAATTAAAACTATTCAAAATTTAGAATTACCAAAAACCGAGAGACAGATAAAAAGTTTTTTGGGACTAACTGGGTATTACCGCAAATTCGTAAAGGATTATGCGAAGGTAGCTCAGCCGATTACGAAATATTTAAAAAAAGGCACAAGCATTAATACGAAAGACCCAACTTATATTGAAGCCTTCGAAAATTTAAAAACTTTAATAAGTACACATCCTGTTTTACGTTATCCTGATTTTGAGAAACAGTTCACATTAACGACAGATGCATCCAATTACGCGATTGGTGCAGTGTTGTCACAGGAAGGGCACCCGGTGTGCTACGCTTCAAGAACATTAAACAATCACGAAAAAAACTATTCTGCGACAGACAAAGAGTTTCTGGCGATAATGTGGAGCGTCAATTATTTTAGGCCCTACATTTATGGAAGAAAATTCAAAATCTTAACTGATCACCAGCCAATCAAATATCTACATTCCAAATACAAAGGAAAAGACATGTCGCCCAGGCACCAGCGTTGGCTATTAAAATTAGGTGAATACCAGTTCGATATTGAATATCTAAAAGGGAAAGAAAACAAGGTAGCTGATTTTTTAAGCAGATTAGAAAATAGTGAGGACACTATTTCAGAAAAGGAGGGAGGTAAAGATTCTGATACTTTTTCAGTTAATAATATTGAAGACGACATAACTATGGCAACAATACACTCAGCAGAAGAAGATTTAGGTGATCATTTTTTCATAAAGGAGGAAATTGTGAATAAATATAAAACTCAAATAATTTTAACAAATAATAAAACAGAAGAATGTAAGGAAATACATGGGAAGAGAATTATTTTTATTGCAGAATGCGATTTTGAACAAATGGGAGATATTTTTAGAAGATATATTTCCAAAGGCATAATAGGTAAGGCAAATAGGCATTTATTCAGAGTTATCAGAGCATAGTTATAATTTAGTGCAGCAAAAGTTAATTAGTATGTATTCAGGCGATAATCAAGTTAAATTCAAAAAATCTACCATGAGAGCAATGGACATTGAGACAGAAGTTGAAGCCATAAAACAGATTTCCTTATATCATATTAGAGAAAGTATACACTCAGGAATAATAGAAACTTATAACAATATTAAAAATAAGATATATTACCCAAAACTTCTGGAACTAATTCAAATCGTAATAAACCAATGCGACCTCTGCCAACAAGTAAAATACGATAGACGACCTATTAAAAATAAATTTCAATTCACGGAAACACCCTCAGATACAAACCAAGTTATACACATTGATACGTATGTAATTAAGGGTAATCGTTTTTTAACAACAATAGACAAATTCTCAAAGTTTGGGGCAGCTTACTCACTGAACGATAGAAATCCTATTACAATTATTGAGCAATTAGAAGAACACTTTGCAAAAATTGGTAAACCAAATAAAATTATAGCTGATAACGAATTTAAAGCAGCACGAATTCAAGAATTTTTGAGCCAAGAAGGTATTCAACCACATTTAACAAAACCCAATAGTCATACGGGTAATGCAGATATAGAAAGGATGCATAGTTCACTAGCAGAAAAATTTAGAATTTTATATCAAACAGACAAGGAACTTCCGATAAAACAATTAATCCAAAGAGCAATAAGAAACTACAACGATCGTTATCACTCAAGCACCCAATATACACCGAATGAAGTTCAATATGGAAAAATAGAAAAAGAAAAAGTTAGGGAGAATCTAGAAAGTAACAAAAGAAAGGTTATACAAAGGCTAAATAAAACCAGAGAAAAATACAATGAAATTAGAGAAGAGGGATATATTAAGAATTATAAGGCAGTCAGACATAAGGAACAACCAAAATATAAGAAAGCAAAACTAGAAAAAGTACATCCAGACAATATTAAAAGACCGTATAAATTCTCGGACATTAACAATGAAGACGATGACATTGATTTCGAATACTTGTCTCAACGTTTAAAAGAAATTAAAACAAGAAACAAAAACACTGTAGAAACTCAATCAAACCAGGAATTAAATATTACTTAAATTAAAATTTTCAGATAATAATTATGATACTGGCTCTGGCAACATGGACACAACCGAGTAAGGGCACAATGACTATAACCGAACTAGTAGACCAATCAGGATTTGTTGACTTACAAATAAGAAACCAGGAGATAGTAAAGGACAGTGACATAGTACTACACATAATTGACCTTAAACAAATAGAAAATATTATTAACGAAATGACGGACAACATTATATTAGCGAAAACAAGTAACAAGGACATACTACAAACCGAATTATTGGAAGCAAGGAATAAATTACTAACTTTAATACCAACAGAAAAAAGACAAAAACGAGGACTTATAAATGCAATAGGTACTGTTGCTAAATGGACAATCGGAACAATGGATGATGAAGACAGACAAACGATACAAAAACATTTATCACAGACTGACAAGACACTAGATGAACAGGTACATATAAACAATCACTTTAATTTAGCGATAAATCAAATAAGAAATATTGTAAAAGATGATAGAAAAGAAATTGAAAAAGGTATTAATACTATAAATAAAATGGTAGATGAAGAATATCAACAACACATGTACTTACAACAAATGACAAAAATCCAATTAATAAAAAGCAAAATTGAACAAATTCAAGACAATGTAGTTTCAGCTAAATACGGGTTAGTTCACCCAAATATTTTGACAAATCACGAAATTGAAAAATATAATATTGACTTTAATAAATTAAAATATTTGCAATTAGGAACAGCAACTTGTTACCGGATAAAAATCAAAAAGAAATAGAATCTAGAATAGAAGAAGTTTTCACACATAAAAATAAAACTATGCAATTTAAAGAAAATAAATATCTCAAACAATTGAAACCCAGTAACCATTGTATATTCACTAAAAACTGTAAACTAATAACAAACAGAGCATTAGAACTTATAGCGCTGGATGAAAAAACAATCTTGGTTAAAAACGCAATAAATTTGTTTGTAAATACTACATGTAATAAAAATAATACTATTTTAAATGGAAATTATGTAATTCAATTTAACAATTGTTCTATAAAAATTAATGATTACTATTATTCTAATTTAGTTGAAAAAATTGAAGGAAATATTATGCGTTTGCAATACAGCGATATAAAAAATTTTACAGAAAAACTTACGTTTGAACAATTAGATGAAAAAAATGAATTAAATTTTAAAAATATTTCTAATTTGAAAATCCACAATAAAGTGATATACGGATGTAACTTCTTTCTAATACTTACAATAATATTAATAATTATATTTTGGAGAACAAAGTTAAAATACATTAAAATAAATTTGAACAAAAGAATTCGGGAGAATTCTAATCTAAAGGGGGGAGAAGTTACATATACAAATTCAAGTATTAACACTTATACAAAAAATTGCACTATTGATGAGTTTATTGAAAATATAATTAGCACAAAATAAATTAAAATTAAAATTGTAACAGCAAACTCATTTCCGGTTAAGAACACAAAATTATTTTTCGGTCGCAATTCCAGGAATTGCAACCGTTTACTATTAATATAAAATAAAGTAAATTTTAGGAATAAGTAAACAAAAATTGTAAAATGCATTTTAAGCAGAATTAACAATTATTTGTATTTATAAAAATTAAAGAAATTGAAAATAAAGTTAGTTGTTAAATATCCACAGTTGAGCAAAGTATTTTATTTTTAAAAACACTCACAAGAAATCGTTATACAAAATTCACGCGAGTTAAGTATATAAAACCAAATAATAACTTACATTAAGAATGAAACTATAGATGAATTTATTACAAATATAATCAAAGAAATATGTAATATTAAAATCATTTCCGATTTGTTTAAAGAAATTATGATTAAATTCATAAATCAAAGTTTTTTTTCGGTTGCAATTCCAAGAATTGCAACCGTCCCAATTCAATATAAAAGAATTGATTTTATTAATAACTAAAAGCACTAAATAAAGAAAATGTAAGTTTTCGGTCGCAATTCTGAGAATTGCAACCGTTCCAATTAAACTAACTTTTCGCTAATAAAATAAATTTGCAATTAATATTGTCAAATCGCATTTATTGCATTTCCGTTCCCAAACGAAAATGCATTATTGAGATTCCATAGAATTACTAACAAAAAAAAAATAATTTTAATTAATATAAGAAGAAATTGTAATTAGTATAAGGCAGTATTGTTCCTCCCATTCGGTCAAGAAGTTGTGCTTAAAATAAAAATAAAATAAAATAAAGAAACAAAAAATTAATTTAGTTTTTTTTTTATAAAACGATAACGCGGTAACATAATTGGCGCAGTCGGTAGGATCCTAGTGAAAAAAAGGATCCAGTGATACGAACCGCTTTCGCAAAAAGAAGAAAAAAAATTAGATTTTTGAAGACAAAATTTTTGGTGCAGTGAAAGCTTAGACACCAAGAAATCGCAGTAAAAATTTTCAATGTGAAAGTGAATCACCACAAAAAGCAGTGAAAGCTTAGTTAAAATTGCAAGCCAACACCATTAAAGTGCAGTGAACATTTTTTTACGTAAAATTGAATCACGGAAAGCAGTAAAAGCTGCAAAATCAATCCAAAAGCTAAAAGACAACGAGAATTCGAGCAAAGAAGGATGCCGGAGGAACAGCCTCAAATTGCAACTGTAAATCTGGTCGACGAACTGGCCAGAAAAGATGTGTTACGATTTTTTTTGTATCATGATTTTTTAACAAAAAAGAAATAATTGTTTTATCAATGTATTTTTTTTTCATCGTTTTGTTAGTTATGTACACAAACTCATCCTAATTGTTTTTCTGAATATTGCAAGATCTGAAATTGTATAAAACAACATTATTATCGACATTCATATTCACATATATGTATGAATGCACATATGTTTTGCATACATATGCATGTACATACAAATGCGATTTATAACACTGTGTGTAATTTTTTAAGTCATGGAAAAATAACCATATACGGACATCACTATGTGAAAGAAGACCAAAAAAGAAAAGACCCGTGTCTCCCAGTTTTGCCAAAAGTCATGCCATTTTTGCAAAAAGTGATAATTTTCTCAGGCTTATATCTTGCAAAGCGTTCGGAATTTTAATTTACTCTTTGAGACAAAGTTGTAGCCCTTTTTATAAAGAACAAAAATTGTGAACAAAAAAAATTAAAAAAAGAATAATTTTAGATCAAAATCGCAAAAAAACTTTAAAAAATTCAAATTTTTTTGACCTTTTTTTCCCTGTTCAGGTCAATAGGTAGCAAACCGTTCAAAATTCAAGGAAACAATAAACTACGAAAATTTACCTAATATCCCAATAAACAACTTTTTAGAACATATAAACTTCCTTGGAATGATTCTTAGCACCGTTTAGGTAGCGCTTAGGTAGCCGCAAAAGTTAAAAATTTCCCCAAAATGTATGTATGTACATACATGTAGTTATGAAGCTATCTCTTCCTTACGTTTAATCAAATTGCCTTAATTACATATATTGTATCTGTCTTTTGTGTAATAGAGAACTCTAGTGCATATAAATATGTGTATATGCAAGTTAAGGTATGACGTAACATCCCTTAAAATTATATTTTCAAAATAAGTCACACGCTTTATTTTATTTATGCTGACATTGCGTCTGCTAAAGTTATTTCATTTATTTATGAGTTTGTAACTCTAAACTTTGTTTTCGACTTTTGAATAAGTCGCACGAGTTACATAACTATAAAGATAATATAGAAACGTTCTCAGACGGGATTCTGAGAAATTTATTATTGAAGCAGTTCTGTGGGAATGTTAAATTAAAAGTATTGTGAAACAATTTAAAATAGCTAATAAGTAAACAAAATTGTAATATTAAGCCCATTTCCGATTTGTTTAAAGAAATAGTACATTTTTGATTACCACTTAAGATTTACTTCAAATAATTGTAAGTTAAATTTTATTATAATTCTTAAGAAATAAGCCAATGATTGTAGTGACAAAATTAGTATTTAAGCTACAGTGAAAAATTGTAACGGGTTCGTTCTTAATCACTCACTAAAATAGCCGGATCATACACCAGCCACAAGCGGGTCCCTGTGAAGGCATAACTTAATAAATTATAAATTATAATAATACAAATAAAATTTAAAAAAAAAATATATAAAAAATGTGTTTTTTTATAATTAAATAATTAAACACAATTTAACTGGGGGCTCAACCGGGATCCTCCATCGTATAAGTCCTGAAAACAAAGGATTCGGTCGAGTGATCAAAAAAACAAGTATCCTTTTTAAAAGGAGAAAAAATAAAAAAAAACAATTCAAGTGACAAAAAAATTTTAAATAAAATAAAAAAAATATAAAAGGAATAGGAAAGCAGACTTATCCTTTTAACAGTGATGTGATTTTTAGTGAACAATAAACAAAATTAATACTAAATAAATTTTATAATAAAAGGAAATAGTAATAATAACTAGTGAAATAAAATAACTTTGAAAAATTTTAAATACAAAAATATTAACAAAAACTTTAATAATAATAATAAACAAAACTGTTCCGATTTATAATTTAAAATTTTGTTAAATGGAAAAAATAAATTTTTAGTGAAAAACAATAAAAATAATACAAAAATATATGTTTGGAAAAATTAGTGACAATAAAAATAATACAAAGAAAGAGGAAAAATACCAACCAGAAATAATCAACACAACAGCAACAACAGGAACAACACCATCCAAATAACTGACTGAAGAAAACAAAACCAATCAACAGCAACAACAAAACAACATCTTCTAAATCAACTTCATCATCAGCAGATAAAAATGAAGTTTTTGTTGATACTTTTTACATTATTTGGGGCTTACAAGACAGAGGTTCAAATACTGGACTATACGAACTCACAATTAATTTCAATACACCAAGGACAAGCAAGACTACAGAACAGAAATTTTAAATTGATTCATGTTTTGGAACTTGACGAATATGAACGAACTGTTAACAATCTGGAAAATGAAGTTCAAAATAAAATATTAAAGAACAGCACATCGCTGCCTTTTCTGTTTCATGATATCAACCAGATAAGAAGTCAAATAAAACGAATGAAGCCAAGAGTGAAACGCTCAATTGACATTATTGGGACAGCTTGGAAATGGATAGCTGGTTCACCTGATCACGAGGATCATAACATTGTATTGAACAAAATTAATGGACTACTTACGAACAATGAACGACAGAAAATTATTAATGAGAAATTCATCCACAGGATAGACTTGTTGACGAACGCAACTAATAATATTTTAAAGACGATTCAGTCTTTTGAATAAACCCAAAGAATAATAGAGGACTCCATTAGAAATAGAATTAATGTTGTAAAAACAGAAATCATAATTATATAGAATACGCCTTACAATGGGCGAAGGTAGGGGTAATTAATTCATTTATACTTTCGGAAAAAGAAATCAATGAAGCCAAACAATTTTTAGATATTGAGGAATTTCCTTACAATAATTTAGAAGAAGCATTAGGTTTTGCTACAGTTAAGATAGCCACGGATTATTCTTCTTTAATTTATATAATAAATCTACCCGCAATTAATAAAATAAATTGTGAAAAAATATTATTAAAACCAATAAAACAAAATGAAAAAATTATAAAAATAAATTCGGAAAATGTAATTAGATGTAAGGATAAAATTTTTGAAATGAAAAATGATTGTAACCAATTTAACAATTTATGTATTTGCAACAATGAAAATTTAATAGATATAAGTAATACTAATTGTATACCATTAATTTTAAATAGCAAAAATCACAATTGTACGTTTATAAATAATCAACATATTCCTACTATAGAGGAAATAAATGAAGGCACAATACTTTTAAACCAATTTAACGGAACTTTGAATATATTTGAAAATAAAACTTATCAATTATCGGGAACTTATTTAATCCAGTTTCATAACGAAACAATTGGTATTGAAAACCAAATATTCACATCAAAAGAAGTTTCAACTTAAAACCACTTCCAGCTGTACTACAGCTATCATCTAATAAATCAGTAGTTGAGGAGGTCTTGTCCTTAGAAATGATAAAAGGTCTTCAAGTAGATAACATAGATGAAATTAATTCAATATCAACTAAAGGTTTCGTAATGTTTTCCACAAATATCAGTCTGTCTATTTTGGTAATAGCTATAATTTGTTTAATATTCTTCAAACTAAAATCAAAACCAAATTCTGATATAAATGTCATAACAATGGTTAAGGAAGAAGTCGAACGAAATAATTCAACGACTGATAATCCAAGTTTTCAAGAATCCAATAGAAGATTCTGTAGCATTAATGAATTACCAACTGTTTAACAATCGGGACGATTGATCTTAGAAGGGGAGGAGTTAAGGTATGACGTAACATCCCTTAAAATTATATTTTCAAAATAAGTCACACGCTTTATTTTATTTATGCTGACATTGCGTCTGCTAAAGTTATTTCATTTATTTTTGAGTTTGTAACTCTAAACTTTGTTTTCGACTTTTGAATAAGTCGCACGAGTTACATATAAAGATAATATAGAAACGTTCCCAGACGGGATTCTGAGAAATTTATTATTGAAGCAGTTCTGTGGGAATGTTAAATTAAAAGTATTGTGAAACAATTTAAAATAGCTAATAAGTAAACAAAATTGTAATATTAAACCCATTTCCGATTTGTTTAAAGAAATAGTACATTTTTGATTACCACTTAAGATTTACTTCAAATAATTGTAAGTTAAATTTTATTATAATTCTTAAGAAATAAGCCAATGATTGTAGTGACAAAATTAGTATTTAAGCTACAGTGAAAAATTGTAACGGGTTCGTTCTTTATCACTCACTAAAATAGCCGGATCATACACCAGCCACAAGCGGGTCCCTGTGAAGGCATAACTTAATAAATTATAATAATACAAATAAAATTTAATAAAAAAAATATATAAAAAAATGTGTTTTTTTTATAATTAAATAATTAAACACAATTTAACTTGCATGTGAGATAGCCGCGAAAAGTCTTGTGACCTAAACAGGTAGGCAAACATTAAAATTGCTGGAAACCCTAAACAACAAAATACATCATACACAAATCTCAATAATGATCGTTGGCGACCTTTAATTAAATTATGTACATACTTTTTTTTATTGCTTTGTTTTTACTTTTTAATAATTATTGTTTATACCAACAATAAATTACCTACATATGTACCTACTACCAATTTTTTTAATAAGTGAGGACAATCCAAAATAAAATAGCAATTGGTTAATTTAAAAAGAAGAAATTATTGCACCCAAACTTATCAAGAAATCATCTACAAAAATTTACCTAAGATTTCAGTAAACAGCTCACGCGATCACGAACCGATCGCACACGCATCAAGGAACGCAGATCACAATATAAAAGCGACGCGACTCTCACATCGAGGCATTACACAGCGCGACGTCAACGAGATCTCAGCGGTGAAAATTATAGAGAAAGTTCTACAGAATAATTCGCACACAACATTGGCAACTGACAATTTCAATGTGTGGTGTAAAAAAATTTATTTATTTTACTACGTTTGCGAACAGCAAATCAGAAAAAATTATTCTACAAGATTTCAAAAGGAAAAGAATCTTTTAACTAGTGAATTTAAAAGTTCTTTTTCAAAGAAATAGATTTGACCGGTGAAAATTACACACCTAACGCAGTGTGTCGCCAATGTTATAATAATCTCATAGCATGGTTGAATGGAGGAAAACATAGTATGAAATATTGTAAGCCGGTAAGCTGGATTAATCGCCCAGGTGATCATGATGCAACCAGTTGCTATGCATGCGTTAATTACACATCTTGCCTAAATAGACATGATGAGAAGAACAAAATTTATAAAGCAACTGTAACAGCCACACCACCAGTGTTTGCACCTGAAAATTTTGTATTCCCAAGGCCGCAAACTCCAGATCGTAGGACAGAATTTACAGAAATGTTACTAATCGAGATCGATTTGATACCGACTATGAGCCCCAACAGGGAAGAGATGGACCAAAACTAATAACTAATAAAAAATCAAATTCTACAAAAATAAATGGAAGATTTGCTGTGATTTAAAGTTCATCAATATTTTGCAAGGAATCATCGATGAGGGCGGCTTTCCAAAATTCTTTTGTTTTCTTTATAATTGGGATTTGCGCTTACCTGTAAATCAACTCCAATGTAATTCATGGAGCCAAAGAGGAAGTGTGCAGGAACAAATGAAACAACATAGACTTAAGAATGCACCTCTAATTGACAATACTCAAGACATTTTGCTGCCACCGCTCCATATAAAATTAGGAATTGTTAAAAAATTCATTGAAGTGGCCGTTGTTAATTGTTCAAGCGCATTCGACTATTTGAAAAGCGTTTTCTCAAAGCGTAGCGATGATAAAATTAAAAAAGCTATTGCAGTAAATTTATAACGATTTTTTGTTCAATTCGTTGTACTATAGCTATTTACACTATGTTAATGTTTTCTTTTTTTTCCTTATATTTGTCTTCATTTTATAGGCGTACTTAATGGCCCTGACATTATAAAGCTATTCAAGAGCAAATTTGATTCATTGCTTGATAAAAATCATTCAATGGCACGGATTAACCTTCAGCGTGTATGCACACGAGTCTTGGGAGGGGATCGAGACACGGAACCGCAAGCAAGAGAATGGGTCAAAGAAATGCTGTATTATTTTGAGAAAATCGGCATATTGATGACATTAAAGCTGCATTTTCTTCATTTTCATTCTGACGATTTTATTTAAAGAACTCCCTACCGAATCCGGTGAGCAAGGAGAACGGTTTCACCAAACCACAATGCCCATGAAAAAACAGCACAAAGGCAAAAAATTCGACGCATTGCTTGTAGAGGTAATATCAATTTTATTATTGTGTAATAAAGTTCCCTATCGGATTCTTGATTTATTTAAGAGCCTTAGAATCTTAGTCGGCTCTATCCAATGGCAAATTCAATTGCCGAAGTTTTGAGAAATAAAAGAAGAGAAAAGTGCTATTTCAGTTCTAGATTATCTCTGATTTTATTTACAAAATTTCAAGTCTTATATACTATTTTTAGTGTATGTTTTCTTAATCTACTTCTTCTTATTCTATGTTTTTCTTTTTTAGTGATCTACTTAATTTATTACTTAATAAACAAAAATACTTAAGTGACACATTTCATTGACACTTATTTCATATGCATTTCATTTGTTGAGTGTGGTTATGCACTGTACAAAATATAATTATTTATTAATGACCCATATCAACTGACACTAGTCACCTTGAAATGCAAGTCATACTTTTCTTTTGTTTATGACTGTTTTTGTTTAGGTTTGTATTCTTGTATTTCTTTTTGCGTTTGTGTGTGCATGTTTGTAACACATGCACTACAATTGCATGGTTTTGCATTATTTTTGATTTCTTTTCTAATTTATTTCAGGTATGTTGGTGGAGTCACAAGATAACCCTTTATGATGTTAATAAAGTATGTTAAAAAGAAAAAGCTAATGATGGAAGGCAGTCTGGAAGCAACGTGCCTGTGGACACCGTAAGTTCTGAATCAGAGTCAGATTCGGACGACGATTTGGATCCTCAACTTAAGAGAGCGCGATTTGCAAGTCCAGGGCCATCAACTTTATAAAAATAATACGAATATTTTTTTTTTATTATTTTTTTTTGTAATATACAGCACAGTATCTCAATGTTGAAGAAAATAAAAACAAATGAAATTCAAAAATTTTCGTAAAATTTTTAATTTTTGCGGCTACCTAAGCGCTACCTAAACGGTGTTAAGAATCATTTCTAGGAAGTTTATATGTTCTTAAAAGCTGTTAATTGGGATGTTAGGTAAATTTTTGTAGTTGACTGTTTCCTTGAATTTTGAACGGTTTGCTACCTATGGACCTGACCAGGGGGAAAAAGGTAAAAAAAAATTTAATTTTTTAAAGTTTTTTGCGATTTTGATCTAAAACTATTTTTTTTTTAATTTTAAATGTTCATAATTTTTGTTCTTTATAAAAATGGCTACAACTTTGCCTCAAAGACTAAATTAAAATATTGAACGGTTTGCAAGATATGAGCCTGAGAAAATTATCACTTTTGGCAAAAAAGACACCAAGGCCCCAAATCTTTGGGGGCACATAAAAGCAAAAGTGAATGACTTTGGGCAAAACTGGGAGACACGGGTCTTTTTTTTTGTCTTCTTTCACGTAGTGATTTCCGTATATGGTTATTTTTTTTCGTGTTGCTCTGTGTAATATTAGATTTATTTGGTACACTAAATATTGTATGTACGTATTCTTCCGTAAGCTACTCAGGTTCAAGGTTATTAATTTGGCACTTCTTTTATTCACACATTCCTACGCGTGGTTACATACAAACATACAAGTGATCACATACCATATTATGAAATCATCCGGCTTGAATCAAATATTGTTTCATTAAACCTTTTTTGCAAATATTGCACTTCTGCAATATTCTCATAAACAACGTTTTTTATATTTTTTATTTTATTTGCAAATATTGCACTTTTACAATATTCTCATAAACAACGGAAGTGAGCCAGACACCTAGAAGTTATTTTGTTAAAATTAAACATTAAACCTTTATTTTAAAAAACTGTTGTCACAAATTATTTTTTTTTTAAATTAAATATTAAACCTTTTATTTAAAACTACTAATAAGCAAATCTACCTGTTGGGAAATTTAATTAAAACTGCAATGAAATATTCTTTGAAAATAACTATTGTATAAAAGACAAAACATTTTTATTAATAAAGACAGTGTAATTCGCAACCTTAATGGTAAAACTTGTGTTTTTCTTACTTCAAAATAGAACCACGATAACTGGCGCCCGATCTAAAAGAGCATTTAAAAAGAAATCCTTGAAATTATAGGAAAACTTGAGAAGCCTCGAAATTAAAAAAAGGGATAATTTGAAAATCCTTGAAATTGAAGGAAGATTCAGAATCCTTTCAATAAAACCCTTTAAGTAAATAAAGGAAATATTTTTAAGGAAACTTGTAAAATCCTTAAAGTGAAAAAAGGAAAAAAACTTATCCTTAATTCAAGGAAAAGACTGGTTAAAACCCCTTGCACACACAACTGTGCTCATAAGCAACCCTTTAAAGGAAGCTGCAGTAAAGTAACGAAGTAGACAAATATACGCCTGGCGAACGTGTTGGATCTTGCCCCTGAGTACTAGCCGAAAAGGACCATAGCAAACCATCCAGAAACCAGCAATATTGTCAAGTTACCAAGTAGATGAACACGCACCTGGCGAACGTGTTGGATCTTGCCCCTAAGTACTAGCCGAAAAGGACTGTAGCAAACCATCCAGAGGCCAGCAATGCTTCTAATCCTGTAAGTAAAATAATTACCAACATTACTTGCTGGAAATCTTACTTCAATATTCACATAAGAACATTGTGGTAATACATCTTACTAACCTAAGATAAGAGAAACATAACATTGTAATCAACATAAGAACATTACATGTTATAAGTGTTACCTCAATTAACATAAGAACATTGTGGTAATACACTTTAGGGCAATACAGCTTACTAACATAAACTGTAATCCACATAAGAACATTACATGCTACCTCAATTAACATAAGAACTTGTGGTATTAAACTTTAAACTAACTTAGGAAATAGGAAATTAATTTTGCGTATAAAAAATAAACAGAAGAAAAAATATTTTTTTAAATAAGCTCTGCAAATTTTTTAGGGTCTGAAACAGATCTTTTGTTTTTTAATATTTCGCAAAAAATATAGTAAATAAATTTTTTTTTGTTAGAAATAAGCTTTGAAAATTTTGTAAGTGTCTGGAACAAATCCTTTGTTTTTGAATATGGAGCAATTACAACAAAATTTGATTCACCTAACGGGTGCGGTAAATGCTCAAATTGAGCAATTCCGCGTTTTTGAGAGCCGTTTGGCCCAATTAGAAAGAAATGAACAACCAACAGTAAATTCAAACAATATGGTAGCCCTCAGAACTGAGACAGAACTAGAGTCTATTAGAAGATTGCCGGACTGTGTTAGGGACTTACAAAGTTTTGAGGGAAACCCAACACAATATATTTCATGGATCCACAACGGGGGGTCCATTTTGCAAGATTATAGAATAATCCAGGACAAACCGCTTTACAGAGCTATTGTAAAACATATTAGGCAGAAAATAAGAGGTCCGGCAGACAATGCCTTGATTGCCTATAATATCTTTGACGATGAGTGGAGCAACATAAAGAACTGTTTATCGCTTCACTACGCTGATAAGAAGGACATTCAAATTTTGGAAAACCAACTTATCAAAATGCGCCTAGGTAATGACTCCATAGAAAAATTCTATGGAAAAATTAATCACCAAATTAGTTTGATAATAAACAAAATTAAAAGCGATGACTATTTAAAAGACGGAGCAATAGTTCTAATCGAAAACTATAGGCACCGCGCTTTAGATGTATTCATTAGAGGATTGCACGGCAATCTTTCCCATTTGATCAAGGTTCAGAAGCCTAAGAACTTGCCTGAGGCATACACTGCATGTTTGGAAATGGAAAATATGGACCTTAGGAGAAACATGTCATACAGTAATAGTGCAGTTACTCAGAAACAATATTCGTTACCAAAGCAACGTTACAATCCTCAATTAAATAACTCAAGCAATATTCAACAACAGAATACACCCAATAGAATAACACCCCCAAGACCTATTTAACCCAAACCTCCAGTACCTATGGAGATTGATTCCTCTATTGAAACTGCAAAAGCCAATTATATAAACAGACCTCATCCAGTGGTTAGACAATCCAATGAATCATCAAATATACCAAGAAAATATCAATGTGTGTTTAACGTTGAAACCCTGGATAACGACTTTGAGGAGGAGGAAGAAGAACC
This sequence comes from Melanophora roralis, assembly GCA_963583895.1. Lineage (NCBI taxonomy): Eukaryota > Metazoa > Arthropoda > Insecta > Diptera > Rhinophoridae > Melanophora > Melanophora roralis. The sequence goes on along the minus strand of OY757189.1, from coordinate 73,028,468 downwards.
GGAAGAGCAGGGTCTAAATTTTTACGAGAATGAAATAAATTTTATGACAGAAGCCTCTCTGGAACCCCCTATATAGATTATTACATTTTTGGTGGTACTGCACTAAAATTCTGAGTCGATACCGGAGCAAACAAAAACTTTATAAATGAGAAAATAGCATTTAATTCCAAACCAGTAGATAAACCATTTTTAATTCCCTCAGCAGGCGGTGATATCCAAATAACACACAAAGTAAGTGGAAAATTTTTTGCAAGTATGGGCAATAGCACTACTATAGATTTTTTCGTTCTACCTGGCCTCAAAACCTTTGACGGCATCATTGGCGACGATACTCTTCGCGAATTAGAGGCAGTTATTGACAGGAAAAATTATACACTACATATTTCACCAAATATCGAGAACCAGCTTCAAACAAAAAAATCAAAGCAAGTGCACCACCTTGCCACCCAGGATAATTTTGGCCTAGGAAAATTGCTGGACAGGTATTCATCATTGTTTGAACCAGTTAATAAAAAACTGCAATAGAAACAACGGTTAAGGCTGAAATTAGAACCACCACGGAAGACGCTGTTTATTCCAAATCTCATCCATACCTCCCACATTTAAGACACGAGGTCAATGGGCAAATAAGTAAATTGCTGGGGGATGGCATCATCAGGCCATCACGAAGTCCTTATAATTCACCCCTGTGGATTGTACCCAAAAAGAAGAATAGCT